>CM042082.1:34610009-35104009 GCA_023509865.1 Trypoxylus dichotomus | reverse complement strand
TCTCGAAAAAAATTCGTACGTACACACATAATTTGAAATTTACGGCCTAAATGATAGTTTAATCGACAGGCTAAGATGTATCGGGAGGATTCTTGAAGACCTACTGCTTTTCCCAATTAAAATATAGCGGAGAAAACAATCTCCTGGCGCTAAAATTTAAATATCGCAACGTACGAGTATATTTTAGGGCGTGTACAAACGAAATCGAGCAAAGACGTACGTGCCAGACGGCGATCTGTACGTCGGTACGGATTATAGACAGCGCGGGTAGTTAGAACGTACGTCTTGGGTTAAACAATATAGGCGTAGCCATTTTGGCGTTGACGAATATTGACATACGTCTTCGAGTCTAGACGGACAGTCATTTGTTAAAGTACGAGTGACATGTAAACATTGAGAGACTAGCAAGAGTCCGATGTGTATACGATCCCATAGCACACTATGTTACAGAGTGAAATGTGTAAAATACGTAAATGTTTCGCGTTTTAATTTTTAATCTAGTAGTCCGGCTTAATTCCGATGTTCTCTTTTTTCTACCGTCTCACGCCTTCCGTCGCTAGATTGTTTTCGTTTAATATTAATTTTTCGTCGGGTCGAATAAACCGTAGTGTGCCGTGAAAGTGAGCTTCGCAAAAAAAAAGAAGCAAGAGCCAACCAAAGTGCCTCTGATCCTCTTCGCTTCGTACGAACAAGTGCGTTTTGTTTTCGTTTTGTTTTTTTTTCATCCATGTATCTTCTGTTATTTCGGTAAGAAGGACCCCGCGAACGTACCATCCGACTTACGAAGTTAACCTTCAAATTCGCGACGCAAGGAATCGAGTTTGTGGCCTTTAATCGTTTCGAGTGAGCTTCAAGTGTTTTTCCTTTTCATTATCCCATCGAATTTTATTATGAGTATGAACGTACCTAGGAGGCATCGCAAGTTTTACGCAAGCGAAGGAATTTTAAGAAGGATCTGAAATTATGTAAGTATTTTTTCCCCCCGAAATAAAAAAAGAAAGAAATAAAAAATATGATGGAATATTCGAAGCCATAGTAGGCTTTGAATCTGAGGAGGCATTTGTTTACGAACCTAGCTTACCGTTTCGTCGCATTTGTCGTTTTTCAACTTGTTTTTATTCCCGATTAACACGGCCTTCTTAAACGGTGTAAATTGAAATGCCCTTCTGCATCTTCTGTACGCTTCTATATCGAACTGCTTTTAAAACTGTGTTGGTTATAAGGATTTTCTTTTATTTTTCCACACGTTGGGAACGTTTCTATCTGTAATTTATGAAAATTTAGAAGTCAGAGGTTAGGTTAAGTTTTTTTCCTGCGAAAATAGGCTAATGTTTTGAAATTTATATATACAGTCCGCGACAATAGTATAGGTTGCCTATAAATTTTAAGGAAAATAAGAATTATATTGAAAAATTCCAGTAGGTACTGCCATTGCGAAAGTGGTGATGAGCAAAAATATTCGGGGAAAACCCCACATCCAAATGCAATACACGTATAAGCCATGTCATCCTTAAATTTGCGCGAAGGAGAAGAACCGTGATGTTTCCACTCTCTACTTTGCACTTTGGTCTCGGGATCATAGTGGTGCACCCATGACTCATCCATGGTCACATACCTACTAAGGAAATTGTTTGTTAGCTCGGTACCTATGCAAAAAGCAACACCAGATTTCGTTTTTGATCAATTGTTAACATTTGGGGCACCCATCGTTTTTTGTCTGTTGTTACTATTATGGGGGGACCACCAGCATGTTAGTTTTCACAGAATATCCTTCCGCGTTTAAAATCTCGACACCAGCGTTTGACTGTACCATATAAGAAACTGCAGACTCACCAAAAGTAGTTGCCATTACTTTCTATGAATTTGAGTTGGCGTTATGCCCCTTTTTCTGGAGGACTCTCCATTATTATGAAAAATCACGGTACACAATTCAAGAATTAACCACAGCACATTAACACTTTGAGATACAAATTAATTAGAAATATTCAAACTTATGCTTAACAAAACAATTAAATTTCTTTAATAAATGTAGTGTCCTATACTTTCGTCGCAGACTGTAGAGTGTGTCTTTTATTACAAATATTAATTAAATAAATTGAGTATCATCATAATGTGACTGCATTCGATGCTATATTTTGCGATTGAATCGACTAAAATTAAACATTTTAGATTGATATTTTTGAAGGATCATCGCATATCGATAACGCAGAAAACTGTAATATCTTTAATGTCACTTATCGATAGAAATTACGAAATTTAACGATCTCTAAACCTTTTTACGCGGAGGAAATGTCCTTCCGTCATCTAGGAGCTTTGCAGAGAGTGTAGGCGTAAAGATTTGTCTACGACTGTATTTTATAAAGGCGCCAAATTGCCTCAAAACGTTCCCATTAAACAACACTCTTGCACAGGATCTATTAAAATTATATTCAATCGCCGTTGCAATGCTAAAACTGAGCAGTCAATTGAATAGTATGTGTGCGCGTGCATGTGTGTGGCATACACACATAGGCAAGTTTTTTTCGGTTTTAATTGCCCGAACTCAGCGATTTTAAAACGCTCATTTTAACGATTAAAATCATTAAATCAGATCTGACGTGGTTTCATTCGGAATCTTCGATTTTGATATATTCCGATGGAATTGCCCTTTTGCGGAATTAAAAAAGGCATTTATCAACAAGTTTCATTGCGAAAACTTTGGATTATATCGGTACCTAATAAAATCCTTCACGTTTACGATCTCATAATATCAACGCTGCCAATAAAAGCGAGCTTAGGCTTACGTTAATCCGCGAAAATATTATCTAGATTATTTCCTGCATTTCGGGATTAATCACCCGGCTACCTGCTGCATAATATCTAGTTGGAAGTGGGTATAATTGAAAAGTGGTTGTACGTTCCTTCTTTGTTACGATACACATATCCTTATCTAATCTTTACTACCGATATAGTAGCTTCTTTTCGACGTAATCTCGTTGGCATTTAGATTTAAATTAGCGATTTCATTCTATGGATGCGGTTCTTCGAATGATAATAAGAACTTAATCGCAAAATCTCTCAAATGCTTAATTGTAGAAAGTGTAAGATATGCACGATTGAAGATGGTCAATTTATTTGGTGTGTTTTAGCATGTAACTGATTAATTTATAGAACTCATCGAAACGTATGAAAAGAGAAAGCTACAAATGTAACAGATGATTTCCGTAAGAAATTCACTACTTCCTCAGAAGTTTTTTGATACATTTTTAAATCGATAACGACTACGAGGGTGACCTGAAATGTTTCCGGAATTGACTAGAAAAACACGGTGTTGGTTTTTTATTTTTATTTTTCGATCAATATACTTTTTCAAACGGTCTCTTCAACGCCGTCGAAAAAGTAGGATGTTTCGGGGTCTGCAAAATAGCCGTCTGTACCGGCGATGATCTCCTTATTTGAAGCAAATCTCTTTCCTCCCAGTGATTTTTTCACGTTTGGGAATAGGAAAAAGTCGCTGGGGGCTAGGTCCGATGAATATTGAGGATGATAAACTAACTCATTTAATTTGGACACGACGACATCATAAAAAATTCCAGCCATCAAGTTTTTCTGTGCTAAGAAAGTTTTGTTTCAAATACTCAAAACACGGTCCATTTCGAGGCGAAGCCTTAACAAATTGCTTCGGGAGTCTTAATATGCAGTGGTGGAAAGATGATTTTATTCCTTGAACTAAAATATTTCTCAAAGGCCAGTTCCTGGTAATCCATTGTTAGGCCTTAGCTCTGCTATCCCAAAGGTATAAAAAAATAGTAAGGCAGGTGGCTTTTAACTAATAAAGAAGTAACTGTTACTTGGGTCTGTTCAGAAATTGTCTTTCTCTTTTTTGGAATATGGTATAGTTAAAAAATAACTTCTTGAAAGTAGACCACTGGCGAATAGTCAATAATTTATCTCTTTTGCGTGTATTTCAACTGTTTTCTTTTCTTCTTTCTGTCTTTGTTATTGTTGCAACGTTATCGTAAAAAACGATGCAACCGCATTTCACAAGAAGGCTTTGAGCAGACGAGATACTAAATTGTGTGTGTATTGTTTTTCTGTTTTATCGCAGTGTACTTTTTTTTACATTTCATTACAATGATTGGATGTCTAAAGATAGCCTAGAATACTTGGTTAGACTTGAATTACAGTTTAATATACACAAGAAATACGAAGCAATATAAAGTGTATACAACCAATAACACGCAAACACGACGTTGTTACATAAACAGATAAATATTCTGTCTACAATAGTAACCGATCCAAATAATATTCAACGAATTAGTGTGTCTTTCAATCTTGTTTCTACCCATTTTCTATACACTACAGAATGGTTCATGAGCGGGATAATGACAGGCAAAAGGTCATTAAGTGGCACTTTCTCAATTTCTTTGAAATATATTTAGGGAACGTATTTAGATGGGTAGTCTAAGTCCTATTCGTGAATTTTATATTTGTATGTGTAAATTATCGTGTTAGAAACACACAAAAGTTTAAATTTATAAGGTGGCCCTCATAAACTGGACAGGGACTGTATTTATACGTTAAGTACTTCCCCTATATTGAGAAAATAATGTCTCTTCTATTTCTTTACGTTGAGAAATGTAATTCTCAGGAGTGTGAATCTCCAAATGACTATATACCGCTGGCATTACCTGTATATAACGATTTTAATATCGTTGGAGATTTCTTCCAATTCATAGAATTTATTAATTATTTTATCTAGTTTCCATTCGGTTGTTTTTATCGTCGTTCATCGTATTGAAATCCCACACATATCATTTTACGTAGAACTCCTTGCAATTTACATTGTTAATCCTTCTTAAAACAAATGAAAAAAAAATATTACAACCAATAAAAGTAAGCAACCGTTTGAGGTTATCCTATTTAAGCTTATGCATACATGCATATGTAATTAGGCTTTTCTTTTGAGATTAAATACTAAAGAAACTTGTTTTTTTCGTTTCGGCGTAAGATCTTTATTAGCTGGAAGTGTTGCTCATGGAAAATAACCGTTACATTGTTTGAGGAAAGGTTGTAAAAGTCATGATTCATTTTGTAATAATTAAGATGCAAGCATTCGTCATGTTAGAGATTATAGCGTTGAAGAATCCCTGCCTTAACAAGGAAAGGTTTCCGGATGTCAAATTCAGATCTAAATGAAACTTGGTAGATAAGTAGGAGATGTTGAGACTTTAAAATAAACATTTTAAGTTCGTGCTGGAATTCACTCTGAAGGAGTGAAATATCCCTTCGAAAATTCACAGATTTTCAGTTTCCTTGAACGGAAATAGATAGAGCAAAAACTTAAATAGGAATGTTTGTACTGTGCGTACTTTATCGAAAGGTCTTTCAGGACACGTGAATGTTGGGGCACCCTCTTATGCTGATCATACTAATATGGAAGTGAAATTAACTCAGATTTAACATGCGTTGTTGACTTTAAAGCATTTTCAATTATACAGGGAGTTCCAAAGGTGTGGAGCAAGTCATACCTTATGCTATTAACACCCAAAACCATATATACATATATATATATATATATATATATATATATATATATATACCATACATACGAGGGCGACCTGAAATGTTTCCGGAATCGTTAAGAAAAACACGCTATTGGTGTGGTCTTTTATTTTTATTCCTCCTCGAAGATCAATAGACTCTTTCAGGCGGTGCCCCAGTCGCTTCAAGCCATTGGAAAAGTATGACGTTTCGAGGTCTGCAAAATAGCCGTCTGTAGTGGCGATGACCTCCTCATTTGAGGAAAATCTCTTTCCTCCCAGTTCCAGACAGCCAGAAGTGTTAACACATGGGCTGAAAAGTCCCGGGCCTAACAAAGAAAACACGTTTTTTTTGGTTCAAAATCTGCTTTATTCATCAACGTAATCTCCATCAAGAGCAACGCAATCATTCCAGCACCGCTCTAACATTTCAATACCACTTTTGTAGAACGATTTATCTTTTGCCTCGAAATAGGCCTCAGTTTCAGCGATAACTTCTTCATTCGTGCGAAATTTCTTACCGGCGAGCATTTTTTTTGAGGTCTGCGAACAGCCAGTAGTCGCTGGGAGCCAAATCTGGCGAATACGGTGGATGTGGGAGCAATTCGAAGTTCAATTCATGTAGTTTTGCCATTGTTTTGATTGACTTGTGACACGGTGCGTTGTCCTGATGAAACAAAATTTATTTCTTTGCCATATTACACCACGCACATCCCAAAATACCGAGGCCATAGCCTTTCCAGCCGATTGTTGTGCTTTCGGGCGCTTTGGACGAGGTTCACCAGTTGCTGTCCACTCAGATGACGATCGTTTTGATTCCGGTGTGAAGTGATGGATTCATGTTTCATCCATTGTTACATATCGACGCAAAAATTGCGGTTTGTTACGTTTAAACATGGCCAAACACTGCTCAGAATCATCAACACGTTCTTGTTTTTGGTCAACAGTGAGCAAACGCGGCACCCACTTTGAACAGAGCTTTCTCATAGTCAAATGCTCATCCAATATAAAGCCAATACGTTCTTTGGATATCTTTACGATGTCAGCTAACTCACGCAACTTCACTTTTCAATCATTCAAAACGATTTTGTGGATTATTTTGATGTTTTCTGGTGTTACCGCTTCATTTGGACGTCCTCTGCGTTCTGCATCATCGGTGTCTCTACGACCGCGTTTGAAGTCAGCAAACTAACGTTTTATTGTTGTTTCTGATGGAGCGGAGTCCCCATAACACTTTTCAAGCCATTGCTTCGCTTGAACGGTATTTTTTCCCATCAAGAAGCAGTGTAAAATTAAAACACGAAATTGTTTTTGATCCATTGTTTTGAAAATAACAAAAGTAGCGTGACTCTTAGCACAATAACTCACAAACTAATGAATAGAATATCACGAAATTTTAACAGCTGCCTTTTGAAGGTTAGTACTAACTGAGAGAACGGCGACTGTAATAAAACTAGCGTCATCTATGTGTTAGGGCCCGGGACTTTTCAGCCCATGTGTTATATCACTACACGAAATTCGATTTTATCCATTTTTTGCGAAACCGCCTAACCTGTTACACTTATTGACAGTAGACGTTTGAAATTTTGATAGTTGCCATAAAAAAGGTCGACCAATGAATCCATTTCAACCTTCGCGTGTTATCGCTTCCCGATTCCAGAAACATTTCAGGTCGCCCTCGTATTCTACACTGTACAGCGGCATCCCTCTTTAATATAAAGTTATTATAAATCTGCACGATCTAGCATTCAAATCGTAAAAGGAATACTAAGGCGAACAGTACCAAGCAACGCGGAACTTTCAGGGTATAAAGCCAACATATTTCCCCAGTATTCAAATTACCTCCTCCGCATATAAGCCGGATATAAACATTTTAAACGTGTGCAAACTTAAATATATGTTTGTACACCACCGAAACCATTTCCAATACGTCCCCTGAAACCCGTCATCGCGTATCGTTGGAGAAAAGGACAGCTAGAGAGCGACAAGTTCACATCTCATGTTTCTGCGGTCCCACTTTTCCTTCAATATATACCTCTCGAAGAGGGTGAACTTCGGAGGCTGTTTTCCGATGCCGATGGTAGGTTTTCTTTTTTTCTCCGCTTCGTACGGTGTCGAATTATACCAAATATAAAACGAGATGTTATATATTGCAAACAGAGGGGATGTAAGGGAATATATGGCTGAATCGCGGTTTGGCGATATTCAAAAATGTCGCAATGGAGCTTGTTTAAGTTGACCTAAATAAGACGAAATCGTAATCGGTCGTGTTACCAACCAAATCAACCGAAATATAGAAGAGATTTTAACGGTACTTATACCGATTTATTTCTAAATATAAAGTGTATACAACCAATAACTTAAAGTGCAACACTAATACGCAAACACGACGTTGTTACATAAATAGATAAATATTCTTTCTACAATAACACATGGGCTGAAAAGTCCCGGGCCTAACACATAGATGACGCTAGTTTTATTGCAGTCACCTTTCTCTCAGTTAGTACTAACCTTCAAAAGACAGCTGTTAAAATTTCATCATATTCTATTCATTAGTTTGTGAGTTATTGTGCTAAGGGTCACGCTACCTTTGTTATTTTCAAAACAATGGATCAAAAACAATTTCGTGTTTTAATTTTACACTGCTTCTTGATGGGAAAAAATACCGTTCAAGCGAAGCAATGGCTTGAAAAATGTTATGGGGACTTCGCTCCATCAGAAACAACAATAAAACGTTGGTTCGCTGACTTCAAACGTGGTCGTAGAGACACCGATGATGGAGAACGCAGTGGACGTCCAAATGAGGCGGTAACACCAGAAAACATAAAAAAAATCCACAAAATCGTTTTGAATGATCGAAAAGTGAAGTTGCGTGAGTTAGCTGACATCGTAAAGATATCAAAAGAACGTATTGGCTTTATATTGCATGAGCATTTGACTATGAGAAAGCTCTGTTCAAAGTGGGTGCCGCGTTTGCTCACTGTTGACCAAAAACAAGAACGTGTTGATGATTCTGAGCAGTGTTTGGCCATGTTTAAACGTAACAAACCGGAATTTTTGCGTCGATATGTGACAATGGATGAAACATGGATCCATCACTTCACTCCGGAATCAAAACGATCGTCATCTGAGTGGACAGCAACTGATGAACCTCGTCCAAAGCGCCCGAAAGCACAACAATCGGCTGGAAAGGTTACGGCCTCGGTATTTTGGGATGTGCGTGGTGTAATATTCATCGACTATCTTGAGAAAGGAAATACCATCAACAGTGAATATTATATAGCGTTATTGGAGCGTTTGAAGGCCGAAATTGCAAAGAAACGACCGCATATTGCAAAGAAAAAATTTTGTTTCATCAAGACAACGCACCGTGTCACAAGTCAATCAAAACAATGGCAAAACTACATGAATTGAACTTCGAAGTGCTCCCACATCCACCGAATGGCCAGATTTGGCTCCCAGCGACTACTGGCTGTTCGCAGACCTCAAAGACATGCTCGCCGGTAAGAAATTTCGCACGAATGAAGAGGTTATCGCTGAAACTGAGGCCTATTTTGAGGCAAAAGATAAATCGTTCTACAAAAGTGGTATTGAAATGTTAGAGCGGCCCTGGATGGAGATTACGTTGATGAATAAAGCTAATTTTGAACCAAAAAAAAACGTGTTTTCTTGGTTAGGCCCGGAACTTTTCAGCTCATGTGTTAGTAACCGATCCAAATAATATTCTACGAATTACTGTGTCTTTCAATCTTGTTTCTACCTATCTTCTATACAGTACAGAATGATTCATGAGGGGGATAATAATAAGCAAGATGTCATTATGTGGGACGTATTTAAATAAGTATTTTAAACCCTATTAATGAATGTGATACTCGTATGTGTAAATTATCACGTTGGAAACACACAAAAACTTAAATTTATAAAGTGGCCCTAATGAAATAAACAGGGACTGTACATTAATGAAGTTAATTTGAACATATGCTTTTTGAACAGTCCTCGTATTGAAGAAAACGTCGACTTAACTAGATTTATTGTCTTTGTTTATTTGATCTTTTGTTTCTAATAAATAGGAACCCCATTCGACTTCTTGTAATCAATTACTAACTGAAAGAAAGTATATAATCCTGGGAAAATACCAAAATAGTAATTCAAGAAAAATTCCCCATCTTATATTTAAAGATCATCGCAACTTTTAAAGACAATTCAAACTTATTCACTAATTACATTTCGTTATTATTAAAAAAGATAGCCATTACCATTTTAATTTAATCCTCATCAATTAATAACACATCAGAAGCATTAATCCTTCGCCAAAAGTAATATTAAACTAACGGTTTTCCCCGTTCAATCTTTCTCGGATAAACTCGTTCCCTTCGAGAGCTTGTTGGAGGTGAGGGTGGGTCCCGGGGACTTTCCAATTCTAAGGAGCTCGCAATCATAATGTCATTAAACTAACTGTTTAACGAAGAAGCTGCGCCGAACGTCTCGAATTAGTTAAATTAAATTCGGGAACGTTTGTTTCGGCGATGGAATGAGTAGACGATCTTCTAAAGGTCTCCCGGATCTCGTACCCTTCTCGTAAACGCACCCCCTAGCATTATTTCGAGTGTTATTGGATTTCTTTTATTGTTACGGGAAGCCATGACGTCTGTAGCGCGTAAAATTCATCCAAACAAGCTGGTAAGCACTTCTGACCCCCTAGATGACGTGCCTAAAGCGTCTTTTAATAACGTAAATATTATTTTAATGGATTGCCACGGTTATCTTTGAATTTTAAAGCATTTCATAAGCGAGTTTTGAGGTTTAAAATAGACATTTTTTTCTTGTCTTTTTTTTGGCGTTTTTAAGCAGTATCGAGAATTTGTTGCATTCAACAAAGTTTTATGACGTAAACATATTCGAGGTGGATTTACGTAAGTTAGGGTGGTCTAATGTTGGTTTAAAATTAATATACGAGGACGATCTGAAATGTGTCCGGAATCGGCAAGGGCAATGGTCAAAGTTTCAGACGTCTACTGTCAATAGTTGTTGTTTAAGAGTGTGTTTTGTGTAGCAATTCAGGTGATTTCGCAAAAATGGATAAAATCGAATTTCGTGCAGTGATATGACACTTCCGGATGGCTGGGAAAACCGCCACGGAAATTCGAAATATTTTGCTAGAGGTTTATGGTGGATATACTCCATCATTTTCGACCATCAACTTCCGGGTGAGCGACTTCAAACGTGGCTGCACAAGCACAAGTGACGAACGCAGTGGACGCCCAAAAACCGCTTCCAATGAAATGATCGACAAGATTCATGATGTCGTGTTAGCCGATCGCCGACTGAAGCTGAACGAGATGGCAGAGACAACAGGCATCTCAGATGAACGCGTTGGCCATATCCTACACGCCATTCTGGGTACGAAAAAGCTTTCGGCGCGATGGGTGCCGTGTTTGCTCACATTGAAGCAAAAGCGAAATGGGGTGACCGGTTCGGAGGTGTGTCTGACCAGGATCCAACACAATCCAAGGGATTTCTTCATGCGTTTCGTAGCCGTGGATGAGACTTGGATCCGTCATTACATACCGGAGGCCAAGGAACAGTCGAAGATTTTTCCGAGCGAATCGGCTCCGAAGAAAGCAAAGGTCGTGGCGACCATTTTTTGTGATTCCCAATTTGTGATCCTCATGGACTATCTGCACGAGGGAAGGACGATGACGGGATTTATTGACCCGCTTCGATGCAGTATTGAGGGAGAAACGGCCTCGTGTGCAGCGGAAAAAAGTGCTTTTCCACCATGACAATGCACGAGCTCATTCATCCTGCATATCAGCTGCACCTAGCCCCCAGTGACTTTCTCCTATTCCCAAACCTGAAAAAACCACACCAATATCGTCTTTTTCTTGTCGATTCCGGAAACATGTCAGGTCGTCCTTGTGAATAGCAACCCTCGTTTTATATGTGCATCAAATTATTACAGTTAAAGAAGTTTAGTTCCAAAGACATTAGCTGCAGAATTTTAGCGGTTTATTGTGTAAAGAAGTTTAGATCCGAAAGTCTCTGCCTCTTATCAGTTGTAAGATCTCTTGTCTAGGTATGTTGGTAAATATGTTTTTTACGTCAGGTGAAATTAAAATGTCAGAATCGACTATGTTAATGCGTTGAAGTACTTTAGTCAAGTATAAGTATATGTGTATGTACATCATACGTAGGTGAAGGTATATATATATATATATATATATAGTGCTACAAATCTCGTAATTATGCAAATAGATATGTACCTTAAAAGTAAATAAATATTTTGTGAAATGCAGACTGGATTTCATTATTTTGAATTTTAATTATACATACACTACCGCTCAAAAGTGTTTAGGCACCCCTGTTTTCATGGATTATTTATATAGTATTATGTTTACCAAAAAAAATATTATAATAAAATGAAATACGTATTTAAAATGTAGTTCAGTAAGATAAACACCCATTATATCGCATAAGGATTACTATCATTTACTTGCACTTGGTCGGATTACCATAAACTGTTTATTGCGGTGCAATTACAATAACAATCCCTCTGAATTTACTGGGTAAATTTAGTCGTCTGTTAGATTGTAGGTAATAATGTTTAAATTACCTTCCTAGAAGATTATAGTGAAATCTGTAACCTATGGTCAGTTGCAGTGTGGTATTTACTCTATTCACGTCGTGAGCGAAATATCGTGTGACAATTTTTTAAAATGCCTCCGTGAAGAGAAATTACTACGGAAACACGTGCGCTTATAATAGCTTACCATAAAAATGGCGTAAGTAATCGACAAATTGCCAAAAAAATTAAAATACACCACGCTACGGTTGACTATAACGTAAAAAAATATCGGGAAACTGGCAGTTTTCTTAATAAAAGACGGAGTGGAAGGCCAAAAGCGACAACATCCGCAGATGATCCCAGAATAGTGGTTACCAGCAAGTTAAATAGACGCAAAACAGCCCCGGAAATCACCGCAGAATTAAATGTTGGTCGCCAAAAACTAGTCAGTGTTTCGCCTACAGAAAGCCGGGCTCCATGGACGTATTGCGATGAAAAAGCCATTACTACGCAAACAAAACAAGCAAAAGCGACTTAAATGGGCTCGTGAACACCAACACTGGACCATAGAAGAGTGGAACAACGTCCTATGGACGGATGAGTCCAAATTTGAGCTGTTCGGAACCCGAAGACGCATATTCGTAAGAAGATCTGTGGGTGAACGTGCCAGAGAAAAGTGTATTCCTGCTACCGTGAAGCATGTTGGAGGTTCTATCATCATTTGGGGCTGTTTTGCTGGCACTAGTGTAGGGGACATTGTGAAAATTGACGGTATATTAAAAAAAGAAGGCTACCGCGAAATTTTGGAGAATCACGCAATACCTTCCGGAATTCGACTTTTGGGTCAAAATTTTATCTCCCAAAACATTCCTCTAGATTATGTAAAGACTATTTACGTCATTTAGAAGAGGAAGGAACTCTCAAAATTAGGGAATGGCCTCCCCAGAGCCCCGACTTGAATCCAATCGAGTTACTATGGGAAGAACTAGATCGGAAAGTACGGAAATCGGCTCCGACATCAGCTACCGAAGTGTGGAACAAATTGCAATCGAGTTGGACCTCAATAATACAAGAAACTCTGGCAAAACTTATTGCGAGAATGCCTCGATTGTGTGCTGCAATTATTAAATCAAGAGGAGGTCACATAGATGAAAGCAAAATTTAAATTAAACGTTTTAATTTTCACATTTATTTAATATATTTTTATTCATGTACGTGTATCTGTACATAAACAATAGATATTATTAACATTTTTGCTGAGTTTTTATACATTTTTGCTGTCAGTGAGAGTGCCTAAGCATTTTGAGCGGTAGTGTATATATAGTGCTACTAATAAGGTAAATAAATATTTTGTGAAATGCAGAGTGAATTTCATTATTTTGAATTTTAATTATACATATATGGTTAACCAATATTTCAAGTTAAACTTGTGCAACTGTATTTTTTGCGACTATATTATGTTGTAACGATATCAACAGCTAAATTATGTGCATATGTATCGCTATTATTATTACGGTAAGTGTTATAAACTATAATAGACAATTCAAATAGTTTTCTTATATTTAAAAGAACCGCTATCTTATAAGTCTTCATCTAATAATATGTATGTATGTGATTTTATGGTTGTAATTCTAATCAGTAATCACATGACACATACCTCGAGAGCTCGACATATTTGACACGGAGATATAAAATAGACGGGTAAACCTAAACTAATTGCACTAATAAATAATTCTGCTATAACGTGACATCTTATACGATTCGCTATTTAAACATAATATATTCCTTCACATAGACGGTTTTTACAATTTTCACAACGCAAATACTATCACAAAACAAAAAAAAAAAAAGACGCTGTCCGATATTCTTTTCGGATACGTGCGTAACATTTATTCTACCGTATCATCGTCTACATCCAACGACCTCTTAAAAATCGGTTTATTTAGGCAAATTTTCGGCAGGTATAAATTCGAAAAATAAATACTCATCCGACGTTTGGATCCTAACAAATTTACTAAGTAAATAAAGGTGTTTTGGTAGCCGCTTCTGATACGTTTAACCGAGATACTTTAATATTCTAAAACGTATTTTGCGTATTGACTAAGTTTGGAAGTCTATAATTTTAATGTATTACCATTTTTTCAACGTGACTTTCACCTGACAATGGATGCTTTGAGTCTTGCATTCATGCTTATCATTAGATCGGTCATAGTTATTAGTTGCCAGAGGTAATATTAACAATGTCCGTTGTACACTAGGGTGACAGAATAAAATAGACACCTACTAATTAAAAAAAAAAATTCTATTCTCGTTATATATACAAAATATTTTAAAATTTTTAAATTAGACTAATATTTTGTCGATCCACCTTTACTTTGCGTGAAGTGCTGCGACTCGTCGTCTCATAGAATCTATTAAATGATTAATTGTGTCTTCTGGAATATTTAACCACTCTTCTGTAACAGCCGCCACGAGTTCTTCCTTATTGCTGGGTTTTCGGGGTCGTTTCGCCATATTTGTCTAGATTATGTGCCAAACATTCTCTATCGGATTCATGTCTGGTGATTGGCCTGGCCATGGTAAAATCCGAATCACCTGTTCCTCTTTCCATGTGGTTATTGTTCTTGCTTTGTGGCAGGGTGCTCCATCCTCCATAAAAGTGACGTCTTCTTTAGATAAAATGGCGTTGTCGAATATCGGTAGTAGTCCTTCTGTTAATATTTGGATATATTTTGCCGCATTTATAGATTACTAATTGCGATCTTTCACCATACCATATCTCGCCCCACACCATGATGTTCACACCGCCGTATTTCACTGTTTGATGCAAAAATTTGTCGTCCAGTTGCTGTGACGGAACGTCTCCATACCCACGTACGACCACGATCACTGAATTGGCAGTATCTGCTTTCGTCTGAAAAAATGACAGACCGCCAAAACTCTTCGGGCTTCGTTCGCATTTTGATTGCGCCGTAAGATGTTTTTTCTTTGCCACCCTTTTATACGCACTGCGGAGGTATCGCAGAACGGTGCGCTGACTTTTCTGTGAAGTTGCTGCAAGCTCAGCTGTACTTTTTCGCGGTTCTCTTAACACTTCGCGCACAAGCACCCTTTTACTTCTTTCAGAAGGTCCGGCACGACCTGGTCTCGGCTCCACTGTTGTTTTTTCCTTGCGTTTAAATTGTGTAATCACACGGTTAACTGTGGACAACGGAATATTTAAAAATTTACTTATTTCACGTTGCGAAGCGTCGCGATCTTATATTTGGTTCAGGACTTAGCGAATGCTATCTCGAATCATACAGAATACGATTCTAAAACCAAAATTGGCACAAGAGAACTAGTAAGAATTATTGAAGATATGTGGTAAAATGACACTACAATTAGACATACCATTTAGACCAAAAAGAATAAGAGCAATTATAAAAGCCAAAGGATGCATTACAAACTATTAGTTAGTCTATAAACAGTTCTGAATAAACATATGTTTGTACAATTCATTTTTCATTATATATTTTAACCCAACCGCCAATCAGTGGCTTGAATAAATTAGACATAGACTGTACAAGATACGCGGAGGAGAATAGGGCCACTGACAACACTGGTAAAGTTAATTTAGGATTATCTCGGTTACCAAATCGATAAGAACATCGTCTTTTTTAAACTGTTGCAACCCTTTGTATAAGTACAGAATAAGGGTTTATTTTAATTAGTTTTTGACTTGTTTCTGTAATATTTTAAGGATGGGTAAACACATATACTCAATAGTCAGTGTCTCAATAGTGAATACGTTACGTGCACAATCTATTTATATAAAATAAAAAATGACTAATTAGAGACAACAATGAAACAAAAGAAAACACGCAGTTCGCATGGCTGAAAATTACTAAGATTCCTAACAGCCCTCGTACATCCATATATTCGTTATCGAGAATAGAATAGAGGTACCTAATAACTGAGGCGAAATAGAACAGAGATATTTATATTTCCTCCTGTTTCTAACAATTGTTACCATTTGACGATTAACAAGATCAAAACAATCAATTACGACAATAAACACTCCCGCCCAAAAGTGGATATTATTATATACATACTATACGGGCAGCCCGTCTAAAGCTAGATGACTGTTAGGCAATATTACATAAATATCTTAAGCGTTGTTAGGTTCGTGGTTTGCTTGTAGACGATAGGGAAAAAAACGAATATCGAGTATGTTTTTTGACTGTTAACAGTTTAAATTTTCGGTATATTTACGTAACAGGCGTGCTACTATAAACATAGTTCCTTTTTTTTTTTGTTCGTAGCAACTTATTCGTATCCTAAAAAGATTTTTTTTGTTCGTGTGTACGCTAGAAACGCGTATGATATACACGACGATTCAAAAGAAAATTACGTTTCAAACTCTATTGAATCGAATGCATGCTTTCAATCTCAATTCATCAAAAACTTCTTTTGAGCATCGTTCGAGCCTGATGGATGTCGATCATCCCCATTAATAAGAATAAGAGCAATTATAACAGCCAGAGAAGGCATTACAAAATATTAGTTCTACAGTTATGACGATGTCTACAAACAGTTCTGAATAAACATATGCTTGTACTGTTGTGGGTGTTCAAAGATGCACGAGATTGCACTAACGTTTGCTAAAACTTGAGTCTAGTTTAACAATGGATTACAATATAATATAACACATGGGCTGAAAAGTCCCGGGCCTAACAAAGAAAACACGTTTTTTTTTGGTTCAAAGTTAGCTTTATTCATCAACGTAATCTCCATCAAGAGCAACGCAATCACTCCAACGCCGCTCTAACATTTCAATACCACTTTTGTAGAACGATTTATCTTTTGCCTCGAAATAGGCCTCAGTTTCAGCGATAACCTCTTCATTCGTGCGAAATTTCTTACCGGCGAGCATTTTTTTTGAGGTCTGCGAACAGCCAGTAGTCGCTGGGAGCCAAATCTGGCGAATACGGTGGATGTGGGAGCAATTCGAAGTTCAATTCATGTAGTTTTGCCGTTGTTTTGATTGACTTGTGACACGGTGCGTTGTCCTGATGAAACAACATTTATTTCTTTGCCATATGCGGTCGTTTCTTTGCAATTTCGCGCTTCAAACGCTCCAATAACGCTATATAATATTCACTGTTGATGGTATTTCCTTTCTCAATATAGTCGATGAATATTACACCACGCACATCCCAAAATACCGAGGCCATAACCTTTCCAGCCGATTATTGTGCTTTCGAGCGCTTTTGGACGAGGTTCACCAGTTGCTGTCCGCTCAGATGACGATCGTTTTGATTCCGGAGTGAAGTGATGGATCCATGTTTCATCCATTGTCACATATCGACGCAAAAATTCCGGTTTGTTACGTTTAAACAAGGCCAAACACTGCTCAGAATCATCAATACGTTCTTGTTTTTGGTCAACAGTGAGCAAACGCGGCACCCACTTTGAACAGAGCTTTCTCATAGTCAAATGCTCATGCAATATAAAGCCAATACGTTCTTTTGATAGCTTTACGATGTCAGCTAACTCACGCAACTTCACTTTTCGATCATTCAAAACCATTTTGTGGATTGTTTTGATGTTTTCTGGTGTTACCGCCTCATTTGGACGTTCACTGCGTTCTGTATCATCAGTGTCTCTACGACTACGTTTGAAGTCAGCTAACCAACGTGTTATTGTTGTTTCTGATGAAGCGGAGTCCCCATAACACTTTTCAAGTCATTGCTTCGCTTCAATGGTATTTTTTCCCATCAAGAAGCAGTGTAAAATGAAAACACGAAATTGTCTTTGATCCATTATTTTGAAAATAACAAAAGTAGCGTGACTTTTAGCACAATAACTCACAAACTAATGAATAGAATATCATGAAATTTTAACAACTGTCTTTTGAAGGTTATTACTAACTGAGAGAAAGGTGACTGCAATTAAACTAGCGTCAACTATGTGTTAGGCGCGGGACTTTTCAGCCCATGTGTTAAATAATATATGGTCTGGAGTGGGTCGTTTGAGAACCACCACTCGGTTCAGGATGAGCTGAACTCAACTATTGAACTGAACGCAAGTGGCCCTAATAAATTGGACAGGGACTGTATTGTTCTCCATTTATCATAACATCCTCGTAGATTTATTATGTTTAAGCAAGGATATGAATAAAAAATATGATCAAATCTTTATATGACAATAATTATGACTAGGCTAGCTTTATACGTAATCCTTGAGCCCACCCTCCGCGATCATCCTGCAAAAGAAAAAAGCCGAAAAAGAAAAAAAAAGGCAAACAAGGGAAAAGATCGACAACAAAACACGAACACGAGAAGAAACATCGGCTATCGGCAGTAAAAAGCACGTGAGCGCGTTCAGCTATTTGGTTAAAATTAATAAAAGACGATCGAAGTGTGCCGCGGCTGGAAAAGCGACGCTAGAAAAGGACAAAACGATACGCCAAAGAGGAGGCAGCAACCAGAAGCGGTACGATTTGTGACTTTTGAACGTCGGTTACTCCGTGCCTTTGTTGTATATGTAACGCTAGCGCTAGCCGCCCTTATCTGCATTCTATCTCGCTCGAGCGACCCCCCCCTCCCTTTCCCCAAACCCCGATCGACGCGGGGAATCGTGATATGCGGGAAGAAGGGACCAGAGTTCGGTTCGTTCTTTCGTCCGGAAGGGTGCATCTTCGGGCTCGGGCCATGTTTAATTCATCCCGCGCCCGGTGGGTGGGGGAAATGGGGACGCTAGAAAGAGGGAACGCGGGGGGTTCGCGTATACAACGGCTTAACGTTGGAAAGGGATAGAAACAAGCGTCGGAACACAATTATTCTACTCCCTTTGCGACACTTGCAGAAAATGACCTCTCTTGAGCTGTGCTGCCTTCCGTGGTGGCGGTAACGTTTTCTCTTGCAGGATGTACAATATGCAGAAGAAACCGACGGTTGTGGCGTAATTTTGCAGACATCCTCACACTCCCACGATGAATGAGGGCATCGTATATTATGTACAGGGTGTTAAGTTTTTTTTAGATTCGATACTCTATTTCGTCGTTATTTCTGAAGCTTATTAATATTTCACCGGTGTTTAACCAAGTTTATTTCAGTTTGGAGTGCTTAATATAGTATTCAAGAGATTTTGTGTAAGAAAAGATTTTCAAATGGTTAACACACGCACGTTTTCTACATTTTAATAGCTGTAGAAGACGTTGAAACAAGGAAAGATTACGGAGGCCCTAGATTCGATCCTTGAGGGACCTCAGACGTTACAAAATAGAATTAAAGCAATGATTTATTTCCTACAGGTACCTATTTACCCAATTACAGGAAACAGAAAAATACAAAAAGAAATATATACAGTCTCTGTCCAATTTATTATTCTTTAGAGGGATTTCTTGAGTACCGGGCATATCTGCGCCAACTTCCAAACTGTTGGAAATTTAGACTGCTTCAAAACAAGATTGAGAATAACGTAAGTTATACCCATTATACGTGATATACTGGATTTGCCAAATTAAAACCTCAAGATTCTTTTGTTACTATTCAAGCTGCTAAATTATATCGGCAAACCAGTGGCGTCCAGACACGATATTTTAATTATATCAAAAGAAGGCTGTGTAAATGTCAGAGCGATTAGAATATGTTGGTTTAAAAAAAATATATATGAGTTTATAAGAGAGTTTTCCGATCGGATGTAAAAATAATATTTGACTCTAAAGAACGCATACAAATGGCAAAATAGATGTATTAACAAAAGTTGCGAAAAATCTTATAATGCTCAACAATAAAAAGCTCTGATTATGTGTAGACGATACTACAAATAGGAAGGATTTCAAATTTAAAAATTCAGTTGTCCTACTTTTTCCAATTCCAAGTGTTAACTTGATAATCAATTACATCATCAGGAGAATCCGACTAAGAAAGCGTAAGATCGTAAATTATCCCCGTGAAAAATAGCAAACTTATACGTTTTATTGAGCGGAGGGGTAGTCAGACGATTTTGGCAAGTTCTCTGTCGCCAACATCGAGTCAACCTTGTTCCATTCTTTTTCGTTTGTGTTTTCGACACGTCTTCTGAATTGTTCGGCAAATGCATGAAAAATAATGTCAATTGAGTTTTACGACATTGTCGATGTGGGATAAGTTAGTTGCATGTTAGTGGCAAGGGTTAATGGTTTAACGTAGCTTTTTTTTTCTTTCCGAATTACCTTTATTTAATTTCCGATTGAGTTATCAAAAGATAACAGGCATTAATATACTGCGTGTGACAGTTAGGCAATTTTCGGACGGTAGGTAGGCTCGTAAATCTATAAATTTATTTATCACTGATTACTGTACAGTGATGATCACTACTAAATGTATTCTAAAATTAAAAAAGAAATGCTAGTTCATCATTAGCCTCGATAAAGTGTATTACCTTTACACTTAATCCGTTTGTCGACTCTATTGTCTCGGTTTTCATTTGCGATGATTATCTTAGTTTTATTCAAGTTTACTTCACCTTTTCCTTCGTCCAGATGTTCATTAGTTTTTGCATTTTACTGTTAGAGTTTGCAATCAGGACTACATCGTCTGCATATAGTAAGCTATTCACTCTTACAGGTTCTAGATTTTTGTGTCGTATTACTGTGCGGTGGTGTTTGCTTTGTGCTCATTTGTTTGACTACTTTGTCCATCATTAGAACGAAGAAGGGCGAACTCAGACTGTCAATTTGTTTTATTCCTTTTTTCATTTAGAATCAAGATATGATTAGGTCTATCCAGAGAAAAAATATAGGAAAATTATGTCATCCCTATACCAAATAATAATTGCCATAACGCAGGGATCCACGTTACCACTAATCTGTGTTTTGGATAGTATTAGTGGCATTGTCCACATCTCTAGATTAGGTGATCAAAGCACCTAAACAATGATATCAGTACGTTTTAAGGTGGTTAGTGGAGGATATATAATTAGTAAACGTCCAGAAAAGTTATTCATGTGGGAATAAACAACATGGCCGTTGTTCTCCATCTGGCATAATTGCACAACTTGGCTCCTTCCTCCCTTTCCAAAGATCAAAGTAAATGACGATTGCAAGGACTGTATGGATGTACAAATCACAGGTATAGCAGTAAACTCCACTCACACAAATTAATTAATTATGCGGAACGCAGCGTTTCGAGAGCACGTGGGCTCTCATTGTCAACTGTGTTACCGACTGAAAGTAAAAACTGTATCACACATGCAAATTATTTTCTACGCAGGCTCTAAAATTTCTAAAACATATGACTATTTACAATCTACTCGGTGGTCTAATGCCTTTTTCGGGAAAGGATGGACCGAAAGCGAACCGTATCTTTAACAGGGCCTATGGTAATAAATCCATCATATATAATATGGAATATACCAAATCGCATGCAATGATTGTGAGAAAGTTTATATTGGACAAACAAAAAGGAGTATCGAAACGAGGTTCAAAGAACATATTAGACACTATCGTTTCGACAAACCTGATCTATCAAGCGTAGCAGAGCATATGGTAAAATCCGGACATAAGATTGATTTAAAAAATCTGACACTACTTAAAAACGTGAACTCGTATAGAGAATTAGACGCGTACGAAACGGTATGTATGAAAAAGAACGGAAACTAATTGAACAGAGAACCACCCCCAATTGCACACTCGAGTTTGATGGATTTATTACCATAGGCCCTGTTAAATGATACGGTTCGCTTTCGGTCCATCCTTTTCCGAAAAAGGCATTAGACCACCGAGTAGATTGTAAATAGTCATATATTTTAGAAATCTTAGAGCCTGCGTAGAAAATAATTTGCATGTGTGATACAGTTTTTACTTTCAGTCGGTAACACGGTTGACAATGAGAGCCCACGTGCTCTCGAAACGCTGCGTTCCGCATAATTAATAAATTTATGTGAGTGGAGTTTACTGCTATACCTGTGAATTGTACATCCACACAGTCCTTGCCGTCATTCGTCTAATATACTGCGGAATTTTCAATACAAACGCGTTAAATCTTTACGTATTCTTAAGTTTAAAATCCCGAACGAAATTAGACCATTCACGCTTAAACTTTACCTTATCAAACGAAACCCATCCACTTCACATTTCGAAAGAAAAAAAAAAGAAACCACTTGAATTCTTCGTCGACAAAAGTAAAACGAAAACAAGCATCGGTTCGAAAGCGAAAATCATCGCTAGATCAATCAAAAACTAGCCGTTCTTAATTGTCGATCTGGAAGGCGTTTAATTCCCAGCTTTACGAGTATTAAACGTGGCAATTAGCGGCGTTCAGCCGATAAATCAGCGATAAAAATTCCGAGGAACGCATCGCACGAGCTATTACGGGGCGATAGCTGAATGGTTTTTATAGCTGGACGAGAGAAAAGACGGTATAGAGTTATCTGCGTTCGATCTGTTTGTTTCTCGGTCTTCGATTTTATAATGCAATTAAACGTAAAGAAACTTAAGGATTACCAGGGAAATGTTGACGTAATTATTTATTGTGCATTAATAATAAAATGATGACTCAATTAACAAGTTCATTTCCTATGTCTGTCACTTTAAAACATTTTAATTGTCTCATTTTAAAAATACTAAAATTGTTAGAGTAGAAACAAATCACTGATACACTAATTTATTTTGGGTTGGACATTTTCGTACATCTCTTACGAGGGCGATCTAGAATGTTTCCGGAATCGACAAGAAAACCACGGTATTGGTGTGACCATTGCTTCGACTGTTCCTTAGTCTCCGGCACGTAGTGGTGGATCCAAATTTCATCTACGGTTACGAAACGCATGCAGAAATCCTTGGGATTGCGTTGGATCCTGACACTCCTCCGAAACGGTCACCCGATTTCGTTTTTGCTCCAATGTGAGCAAACGTGGTACCCATCGCGCTGAAAGCTTTTTCATACCAAAAATGTCATGTAGGATATGGCCAACGCGTTCTTTTGATATGCCTGTGGTCTCTGTTATCTCTTTCAGCTTCAATCGGCGATCGTCTAATACGACATCACGAATCTTGTCGACCATTTCATCGTTGGTAGCGGTATTTGGGCGTCCATTGCGTGGTTCGTCATTTGCGCTTGTACGTCCACGTTTGAACACGCTCACCCAGAAGCTGATGGTCGAAAATGATGAAGTACATCCGCCATGATGAATATTACACCACGCACATCCCAAAATACCGAGACCATAACCTTTCCAGCCGATAGTTGCGCTTTCGGGCGCTTTGGACGAGGTTCACCAGTTGCTGTCCACTCAGATGACGATCGTTTTGATTCCGGAGTGAAGTGATGAATCCATGTTTCATCCATTGTCACATATCGACGCAAAAATTCCGGTTTGTTACGTTTAAACATGGCCAAACACTGCTCAGAATCATCAACACGTTCTTGTTTTTGGTCAACAGTGAGCAAACGCGGCACCCACTTTGAACAGAGCTTTCTCATAGTCAAATGCTCATGCAATATAAAGCCAATACGTTCTTTTGATATCCCTACGATGTCAGCTAACTCACGCAACTTCACTTTTCGATCATTCAAAACGATTTTGTGGATTTTTTTGATGTTTTCTGGTGTTACCGCATCATTTGGACGTCCACTGCGTTATGCATCATCGGTGTCTCTACGACCACGTTTGAAGTCAGCTAACCAACGTTTTATTGTTGTTTCTGATGGAGCGGAGTCCCCATAACACGTTTCAAGCTATTGCTTCGCTTGAACGGTATTTTTCCCATCAAGAAGCAGTGTAAAATTAAAACACGAAATTGTTTTTGATCCATTGTTTTGAAAATAACAAAAGTAGCGTGACCCTTAGCACAATAACTCACAAACTAATGAATAGAATATCATGAAATTTTAACAGCTGTCTTTTGAAGGTTAGTACTAACTGAGAGAAAGGTGACTGCAATAAAACTAGCGTCATCTATATGTTAAGCCCGGGACTTTTCAGCCCATGTGTTACTTAACTAAGGCACTTCAACGCATCAACAAGACAACACAAGATGTAATGCACAAGAATTCTATGTGATTTCATCAATAAAACAATAAAAATAAACAAAAATACAGTTTATTATGCCGTAACACATTGTTTGGGGGTTGGTCTGATCATTCATCACTTTAATACTTTGCCTGGGTATGGTGCATTTTTTAATACTCGCAAAACAAACTGAATTAAAGAATCTACTGCAGCTTTATCAGGACTGGACTAATTTTGCCAGAAAGTACGCTTAAATTTTAAAATAATAATTAAATTAAAATACACAATCGCCTCTTTTTTAAAGAGAACAAATCGCTACGATATTCCCCATTGCAAACCTCCTACTTTTGCGCCGGTAATACCTTTGTAATTTCTTACATGATGACCTAAATTAAAAACTTTTATCTGTTCCGTGTATTTGCCTTCTCGCAAAGACCGAAGCCTGGCAATTTGGAACGCGGTATATCGTGTAGTTGGAAGTTTTTCGGAGACAAAGAAATATGTATTTGTCATGATATAAATCGTCTTACTTCGTATAACAAACTTCGTGACTTTATAAAGTCTCCACCTGTCTATTTATTATATATCTGTTGTGTATTACGGAATTGAGGTACGGACAAAGTTCCTTCTTGTGTAGGTAGGAATTTCGGTGGTTTAATAATAATTTAATCAGTTATCGATTGCGTAAAATGTGACGTATATTTGTATGCGGGTGGTTGGGATTATTTATGGAAATGATGGGGAAAAATACGCTTGAAGTTCTTCAAGTGTTTTTATTTTTTAATGATTTTGGTTGGTTTTTGTTTGCTTTGTAATACCCAAACAGTCGTGCGAATAAATCCCAGTTTTTATCATCAGCAACTTGCTTAGTTTTAAAAGAATATCGACCAAGCATGCAAATTTTTGTAGCCAAAAAAATATCGAATATACAGCATGACAAATAAATCGGATACTCAGAAAAATGCTTAAGCTTCAGATTTAAATTCTGGCAAAGGGGTTAAATTTTTTTTCATTAGGGGGTTATCTAACATTTACATGTGATATTAAAGAAACGTTAAGGGTTTCAAAATCTTCCCAAGACGCATGAAAGCTTTCACACGGAATTCTAGGAAAAAATGTTCTTTCTTGAATTCGTTCAGATCCGCTAAAATATCATTAATATTCGTGCAAAATTGATGTAACGGTGATGACGTGTTGGTGATTTGGTTGCGATACTGTTCGACAACCATTTGATGCATTGGGATATCTAATTTACACTTACAATCCTCGCAAGATCCAATAAGAAGCTCGAGCAATAGTTTTTCTAGATAAAATATAAGCGGTAGAATCGATTTCCGTTACTTCCAAGTCGCTATCTTGTCTAGTTTCGCAGCTATACTCTTAAAAATATGAAAATCCAATAAAAAACTGAATCAGTAGCAGTTTTTTAGATAAAATCTAACCAGTAGATTCGATTTCCATTACTCCCAAGTCGTTATTTTGTCTAATTTCGTAGCGACATTCTCAAAAATATCAAAATCTAATAAAAAACTGAATCAATAGCAGTTTTTCTAGATAAAATCTAAGAGGTAGAATCGATTTTCCTTATTACCAAGTCGCTGTCTTGTCTAGTTTCGCATCTATATTCTTAAAAATATGAAAATCCAATAAAAAACTAAATCAATAGCAGTTTTTTTTTAGATAGAATCTAACCAGTAGATTCGATTTCCGTTACGCCTAAGTCGTTATCGTGTCTAATTTCGTAGCTACATTCTTAAGAATACGAAAATCTAATAACAATTGAATCAATAGCAGTTTTTCCAGATAAAATCTAACCAGTAGATTCGATTTCCATTACTCCCAAGTCGTTATTTTGTGTAATTTCGTAGCGACATTCTCAAAAATATCAAAATCTAATAAAAAACTGAATCAATAGCAGTTTTTCTAGATAAAATCTAAGAGGTAGAATCGATTTTCCTTATTACCAAGTCGCTATCTTGTCTAGTTTCGCATCTATATTCTTAAAAATATGAAAATCCAATAAAAAACTAAATCAATAGCAGTTTTTTTAGATAGAATCTAACCAGTCGATTCGATTTCCATTACGCCTAAGTCGTTATCGTGTCTAATTTCGTAGCTACATTCTTAAGAATATCAAAATCTAATAACAATTGAATCAATAGCAGTTTTTCTAGATAAAATCTAACCAGTAGATTCGATTTCCATTACTCCCAAGTCGTTATTTGTGTAATTTCGTAGCGACATTCTCAAAAATATCAAAATCTAATAAAAAACTGAATCAATAGCAGTTTTTCTAGATAAAATCTAAGAGGTAGAATCGATTTCCCTTATTACCAAGTCGCTATCTTGTCTAGTTTCGCATCTATATTCTTAAAAATATGAAAATCCAATAAAAAACTAAATCAATAGCAGTTTTTTTAGATAGAATCTAACCAGTCGATTCGATTTCCGTTACGCCTAAGTCGTTATCGTGTCTAATTTCGTAGCTACATTCTTAAGAATATCAAAATCTAATAACAATTGAATCAATAGTAGTTTTTCTAGATAAAATCTAACCAGTAGATTCGATTTCCATTACTCCCAAGTCGTTATTTTGTGTAATTTCGTAGCGACATTCTCAAAAATATCAAAATCTAATAAAAAACTGAATCAATAGCAGTTTTTCTAGATAAAATCTATGAGGTAGAATCGATTTCCCTTATTACCAAGTCGCTATCTTGTCTAGTTTCGCATCTATATTCTTAAAAATATGAAAATCCAATAAAAAACTAAATCAATAGCAGTTTTTTTAGATAGAATCTAACCAGTAGATTCGATTTCCGTTAGGCCTAAGTCGTTATCGTGTCTAATTTCGTAGCTACATTCTTAAGAATATCAAAATCTAATAACAATTGAATCAATAGCAGTTTTTCTAGATAAAATCTAACCAGTAGATTCGATTTCCATTACTCCCAAGTCGTTATTTTGTCTAATTTCGTAGCAACATTCTCAAAAATATCAAAATCTAATAAAAAACTGAATCAATAGCAGTTTTTCTAGATAAAATCTAAGAGGTAGAATCGATTTTCCTTATTACCAAGTCGCTATCTTGTCTAGTTTCGCATCTATATTCTTAAAAATATGAAAATCCAATAAAGAACTAAATCAGTATCAGTTTTTTAGATAGAATCTAACCAGTCGATTCGATTTCCGTTACGCCTAAGTCGTTATCGTGTCTAATTTCGTAGCTACATTCTTAAGAATATCAAAATCTAATAACAATTGAATCAATAGCAGTTTTTCTAGATAAAATCTAATCGGTAGAATCGATTTCCGTTACACCCAAGTCGCTATCTTGTCTAGTTTCCGATCTACTTTCTTAAAAATATGAAAATCCAATAAAAAACTGAATCAATAGCAATTTTCTAGATAGAATCTAACCAGTAGAATGTATTTACGTTACAACCTGCTACGATCCCTAGTTTCACAGATATATTCTCAAAAATATGCAAATCCAAAAGAAGCTGAATCAATAGCAAGTCTTTTAGATAAAATTTAACTGGTAGAATCCGTTATCTTCCTTACTTTGGAGCTATATTAAAGATAAATGAAAGGAACATATGTTCTTAAAAGAAACTTTAAGCAATGAAAACGATATTGGAACTAAACCAACGTAGTTTTATTCTATTAATTTAGTAGCATCATCTTCTATTTCTACCTCAATGGGATCAGAACTTGAACCTGGTTCTTCACTGTTTGATTAAATATTTGAATAGTGCTGAATGAGCATTTCAGAAGTTTCCAGACACATAATTAGATTCCTCAGAAAATCTAGCTTTTGTTGAGCTACTTCTCTTGCTGCAAAGAAGGAAGTGTCTGGTGCTTAACGAGGATGATCCTGTGTATGAATGCTTTGTTTCTGCACAATTACGTCAGCAGACCTTTTAAGAACTTTTAGCTCCTTTAAACTTCATGGGTAACATTGAACTTGGCATGAAACATGTTGAAGCCATACAATCATTACAATATCTTTTCTCTCCCATCTCACTACTATATTACAAAACCGCTTCTTATATATATTTTTTAATTATTACAGCTATGAAAACGCCAGAATACCAGGCTATCATTAGAAATTGGTTACTATAGATTGTACATATACACACGAAACTATTTTTTTCTTAAACTCATATACCTACATATTTCTTTGTCCGTTTTTCTCGATGGTGTGGTTGCTTCAAGGTACTGAAGTAATCCGTCAATTTCTAAAACGACCGGTTAGTTAACACGGCATTTAATTAAGGCGTGTAACATTTATTAGCACTTTTTTACATGCGTGATTGCCTTAGGCTTGATTTAAATTCGGTAATTACGAGGTTGCATACGTCGTATTCCTGACGTGATGTTTGGATACTTTCATATCTTAATAGTCACGGCTCTCCAAATACGAGGGCGACCCGAAATGTTTCCGGAATCGGCAAGAGATGGCACAAAAAGATTGAAGTGGATTCCGGAAACATTTCAGATGCGCCCTCGTACGCATGCAGATTTAAATATTCGATCGTTTCGATTACAGGTAAAATGATATGGACTGTGGTGTTCAGAGTGCTATGCTAAGTGTGCCACCTGGTGGGGACAGCGGTCCCCAGCAGCCCTTAGCAGCTGCAGTCTTTGCCCCACCAGATACGGATCAAGCTCAGTTCGAAGCCGATAAGAGGGCCGTTTATAAGTAAGTACAGTGTGTCACCTTATACTTTAAGCTTTAAATTTGATTTCCGTCGGCTTTATTAGACATCCGCTATTTCCTTTGCTGGCGTTACTGTTTGAACGTTGTGAGTTGGCCACACAATCTTCAGATCCTCAGTCCAGTGATGCCTTCAACATGGACATACAAGCCTTCGTCCAGCACCAAGAACGCGACCGGAAACCTTTCCTGGCGAACGAACCGGAAATCGACGGACTTGTACGTGGTTTTTGCTTCCGGAAACGAAAGCTTTTGATTCTCAATCTCTCTGTTTGCACTTTATAGATGATAAAAGCGATTCAGGTGCTGAGGATACACCTTCTCGAGCTGGAGAAAGTCCAAGAGCTCTGCAAGGACTTCTGTAATCGGTACATTACTTGTTTGAAGGGGAAAATGCAATCGGAAAATCTGTTGAGGTCGGATTATCCGCAGGGTAAGTAAAAGTAATATATTTCGGTTGTAAGTAAAATTCAAAAATCAAAATTTTTCCCAATATATTATTCATATTCCCATATGAAATGTGGAATCTATAACTGACTTTTCCTCGATAGATGTCACTGCTGGCAACGTTCTCGGTGGCATCGAGAACAATAACAACAGCATGATGTCGCATGGCAATTCCGAAAGCGGTTCGGATTCAAACAGCCCTGTACAGTATTCAATAAGCCCACCACAACAGGTATTTTATTCATCCGTTTTAACCAGGGGTCTCCAAACTTTCTAGCCTAAAGGCGACACTGACTCCCGACTAAGTTCTACGTGTGATTTTACGCTACCGTAGTGTTATAATCATACACGCTCCAGGGGACAGTTTGGAAACACCTGTTTGAACCAGTAACGTAACAAAGTGAAGCCGAACGAAAATGAAAACATCAGTAAAGAAATATTTTTACAGTTTAATTCTTTCGATAATAGGTGGTGCCACCTAGCGCGACTATAGACAGTAGACCGATGGAAACGCCCCCTACCGCCGGTTACAGTCTCCCCGCTTACCAACCGAATCCAACGCCGCCGCACCAGCAGAACCAATCGCAAAACAGCTGCGAGAATCTAGTGATCCACGGTTCGACCCCGCTGAGCCAGATCGGCGCCAATATATGTCCGGTGGCTCCCCCTAGCGAGTCCTCGGGACCTCTGTCGCCGGCGCCAACGACGCCCGGTGGTTCGGCGGACGACTGTGATAGCGATTTTACGTCTAGAATCGGACGGAAACAGAAGAGAGGCGTCTTACCCAAGCACGCGACTAGCGTGATGCGGTCGTGGTTGTTTCAGCATCTAGTTGTAAGTAAAACGATCGAAACGAAGGTTTTCGCAGCGCTAATCGTGCTTAAAAACGTAGCATCCGTACCCGACGGAAGACGAGAAACGGCATATAGCAGCTCAAACCAATCTTACGCTCCTACAAGTCAACAATTGGTTCATAAATGCTAGGCGGAGGATCCTACAACCTATGTTGGATGCTAGCGCTCCCCCGGAGAACTCCAGCGCTACCAGTTCACCAGCGCATAAGAAGAAAAAGGGACAGAATAACAACCGGAGGTTTTGGTCACAAGATTACAGCATGCAGCCACAGATAGATGGCGGTAAATTCACGTTTTTAAACTATTATAACCTTAAAGTGTTGACGTTTGACATTTCTATCTGTCAAGAATGTTATACAATGCAATCAAAAAGTACTGGTTGTATTGGTACCTCTGAGAATTTAACGGTAAAGTTCCATATCTATTTTTTTGAATTGTTAAGAAACGATTTAACTTATTTATCTTATTAAATATATTTATTAAGGCAAAAGGAGTCGTCTTTTTTGATCACACTGTCTATAAATTCAAAATTTACGAGAGTGGATCTCTATGCTGTATATACAAAGTAATAAAATGCTACAGCATCCAAAAAAATTATATTTTTTCGATTAATTTGACGTAAATATATGAGGTCACTAGATGAAAGGGTGTGTAGTTATCTATAACATCTTTATTTAGTTATCTTATTTTCAGGCATTTTATCGTCTTCGGATGATGATGGGGATTCCTACAGTAGTGATGGTGAAGAAAGTAATCTGGTGATTGATTCGAATCATACAAACGAGATCAACCAAAATGGACATCCAGTAGATCCGTTGGCTTTCACTTCGCAGAGTCCTGCCAATGATCACTGAGCCGATCTTACAAGTTAGAGATGATGGCATGTCCAGCCGGTTCTCCTTTGTTGATATTCGTTGAAATAAATCTTTCTTCGTTTGTTTTCTTTTACCATAGTGACAGGTGACAGCGGTGAGAGTTTAACGAGACCTCGATTTGGAGATCGATGGCTAATAGAGATATGTTACCCGTTCTATTCATTATTTCTACTTTATTTCCTTTAGGTTGTAACGTTATGACCTACACAGAAGTATACGATGAATTTAATTTTAGGTTAAAAGTTAACTTATTTTTTATTTTTATTTAAAAGAAAAAAAGTGCATTAGTCCCGTCAGATTATGTTATATATACGAAAAGAAATCTATTTGTAACTTGGATTTTAAACTTCTCATGAGAAACTCATCACGAAACAAGGCTGAGAACACTTCGTCTAAGTTTATATTAATATTTTTGTTTGCGTAGTCCTAAATCGTATAATGTAGATATACCATTATTTCTTTTCTATGCAGGTCGTCTCTAAATTTCAGACGGCCTGCACATTGACAACTGTATACGTAAAATATACCTCAAAATAGTGAATGATGAGAAAACGATGTAACGAATAAAAATGCAAGATAAAAAAGAATATATATCGATATTGATGATGTACATTTCCTCTTCAGCAAAACATGAGGTCCGTTCAAAATCGAAGTCAATGTTACCAATATTTGAAAGATATTTTTGATCCTGCATTTATCAAAGAAATGTTATACATCAAAAAGGAGAGGAAATATGCATTATTGTAATATACCGCAAGTTTAATATGATTGCTTCCAATGAATATCGTTTAAATTATATTGATGATATACATCCTTACGAAAAATACACAATGTATACGTCTGATTAAGAATATATAAAAAAATTCAATGCGGAGTGGGTAAATAATATGCGATTGGTCATAATGTCATATATATGCAGTGTTGCCAGATTTTAACAATAATTTATCATTTTATTTATCAGGTGTAACAACACACCCGGCACTTTGACCATACTGTATACTATATGAATTATATATCCACGCTTTTCTTTTTATATAAATGCAATTGCTTTTCGTTTTATTCATATTCATTGCTAAATATTATACTGGAGACTTTCACAATTTTTAACGAAATCCGATAATTTTTGCATCCACTGGCAACACTGCATATGTATGTCAAAATTGATTCTAATCTCAAAGTGTCAAACAAATGACACAGTATACGCATTAAAAATATATTTCGGATATAATTTCCTCACTCCGCATTAAAAGAAGAAGCTCATTCCAGTATTATACGATGTAAAAAGAATACATTTGTTAAATTAAGAAAAAATAACCAAGAATTGTATATGTGAATTAAAGAAATGCTATTATATATAAATATTATAAATGATTACGATAATAACATTACTTAGTATATATTTAAATATGCTACGAAATGAAAAGAACAAAAAAAATTGACCGTTAGATGTCGTGTTACTTATGTTCATTCGTTTGTTTTTCATAAGCGATAGATACAAGGTCTGCTGTACAGAATATGTTCGAACACTGTAAAATATTGTTTATGTTCAAAGTTTTGGTAGTAAATACTGTATAAGTATATGCCACACTAAGTGATTATATGAACGTTAAAATGGACGTGCAGTATTAGTTTTTTGGTTAATGATTTGCCAACGTTATATGTGAAGATATGTTATACGATGAGCTTTGGAGTTAATATAAAAGTTCACTGTATTATATCTAATGTACGTGTTCTTCTTTTTTTAAAACGTACACATCTAAGAAGATAAGATACCAATATGTATACCAAGCGAAACAAATATACGTAAAAGAATCACAATAAAATTAATAATTAAATCGTTAGGGTTAAGTAATTATAAAAATAAAGATTACAAGACGTTAAATATGTGAAATGAAGCAAAAAAAAAGAAACAATATTCTCCATCCATGAAGATGTAATGGTAATAAGTAACACTATCGATATCATAACTATTTAAATTCATACTACAATTAAATGTAAAGAAGAAAAGTTTACAATCACTTTATGCTGCACAAGCTCCTATGTATACGTAATATGATTATTACTGTTTTTTGTAAATAATTTTATATATATAGTTGCCTGTTTAGTGATCTAAAATGTTCATCGTGAATAAGATGTGGAGAACGCGTTGTTTTAGAATGTGGGAAAAGTCAATTGTGTCAATCGTAGTTAATGCATTGTAATTGTACGATTACTGACTTATTCAAAGCGATTCGCATTGTGTATCTTGTTCGTTTCAAGTTCGACACTTTTTCAAACCTTACGTTATTTCCCCCATAAGCCGCAAAGCAAATCCCATTATAATTTCATAAACTCCAATATCCCATAAAAATTTTCCCTGCATCATCCAACTTGTTTCGAACAATATAACAACTATTATACTACTATAATGTTCACTAAGGTTCATTCGTAAATGAATGGGTTTCATTTTTGTTTGCTATGTCAGTCTGTGATAAAAATATAAAAAAAAAAGAGAAAACGACAATTGCTCTAAATAAAGTGTAGATCCATTTAAACAAAGAAAAAAGCGAAAACTTTAAAAACCACCACCCCTCCGAATTCCATGGAAACAATTCGACCGAAACAATATTCCGGATCCTAATATCGTACACAATTCAAGATCTTTTCGACAGAGTTTACTGCTTAGATTTTTTGATGATAGCGATATGAAGAAATTTAAATAATTAAGCGAAAAATTTTAAAGATTAAAAAGTAAAAGCTTCTCGTGAAATTAAATGTATACGCTCATACTCAAGTATGTTATAGTTCATAAGAGACAAGAAAACTAAATAATTAAAGTAATAATTACTAGTAGGTAAAGAAATTTTTCGACGAGTGGCGCAGAAATGAAAAAAAATGTTTCTAAATATAATTACGCATGGGAGGTCGGCTAGTTTCCACAATAACGTTCAATAGAGACTTGCCGACATTGCCATAATATGTATTTTTTATTATCGCATTGTTAATTAGTAGCCATATGTGTAATTTTCATTGTATAATAAATAAAATAAATCGATTCAATTCGCATGTTTTATTTATCTTTTCGTAACTATTCAAGAAGTATATCATAAAACCTTATTTACTTATAAACGAAACATCGTACCTAACAATAAACACTAATTTTTCTTTTTCTTTTTAGCGCCCTCTGATACTGAATCATTTTCACCTTTCGGTTTTTGCCAGTTTAATGATTTCTTACGATATAAAGGCCAAGGTGGCATCGTCAACTGTAACAATACCGTAAACAAACAATATGATAAACAAAAAGTAAACTTACCAAAGCGGCCAAAGCAAATCCAGCACCCAAAATATAAACGGTTTGAGAGAATTGCTGTATAATATAGCCCCAGACTAGACCTACAATCGCAAATAATGTTATTACAACCCTATAAAGTCTCTCTGCTCTAGCTTGGCCTTCGAAATCCTACAAAAAATTACATCAATACCCTTGTAAAAGCTTCTTTTCTTAATTATTGTACCATATGCGTGGGTATTTTATATATAAAATCCATTTTTGTGTGCTTGTTTCTCTACTCCCGAGGATAAATTTCGAAAACTAACACGTCAGTTATTTTGCTGTCTATTAATCTCGCATGGAATAGACAATGTACTTAATAGACCATACATATAATAGACTCCTTAAATAGCTTCTATAAAATAAATATAAGCTTCTTCTTAAGAAATTATAATAAAACACAAATAATTACACTAAATCAACAGAAGCATTTATTTTCTTTGTTCGTAATAACAATAATGCCAAAATAGTTACATTAATATCTCTATTATAAAGAGTAAAAACACTACAAAACATGCCCATTTCTCAAAATAACACAAAATTTAAGCCAAGACATCTCCGTATTTATTAGTTCTCATTGAAACCTTAGACGATTCCTCCTCTTCGACTTTTGATGTATTCGGTGGTGGTGCAGGAGCCGCATGCCTCGGATCTTGATTCCTATAAGCACCAATCCTTTGCTGTTGATACTCTTCTCGATTTTTCTTTCTCAACTCATCGTAAGTAGTGGTATTCTTCTGTACGGGTGGCATTTCTTCTTCGTAAATAGGACTATCGATCGTAGGACGATACGAATCATCTAAACTATCATAATCGGGACGTGTCGTATCAATATCAAGCGAATTTCTAGGGCCGATATCGCTGTATTGCTCCGTTGCGCTGCTAAACGGTGCTAGAGATATTCCAGGACCTAAGGCGGAATCCAAACTTTCCTGGAAATAACCCTGCCGTTTTTTTCTGAGCATCTCGCCAATTTGGCTGTTTGGTAATTGCATTAATTTCTCGGCGCATTTCGTCTGGTACGAGAATTTGCCCAGGAAATAGCCTACGATTACGGATACTACCACCTTTGGAGTGGCCCCATATTTAGGATTACGCTTTAAGTAGCCGGTATTCACTCCAACGTAAGCTGCAACGCCTAATGCTGTTCCGAAAGGTAAGCAACGTCTCCAGAAGCTTTCGCGATTGCATTCTCGCATCACTCGCATTTCTTCCTGACTGAATTTGTATGCTTGATGGTGCTGCTGCTGGCGACCGGAGTGCCCCGGGAACGGGGTTGTTCGTTCATATTCATTTTTATCGGGTAGACTCATTAATTTAGTGCGCCGGCAAAATAATAACTTATTTAAATGTTCCTTTTTAATGTATTACCAATAAAATCAAAGACCAATCATTTACTTGAGACATAACCTCAACCTTTCCAAATCTCATAACCTCACCCTATCCAAACATAACCTCGTTTCTACAGACAAACATGAAGTAAACTGGGCAAACTTTGTGCCGTACCTAAACAATCTCTTGAAAATAAATCGAATTTAAAACAAATTTAAACTTCCAAGTTAAAAGATGGGAAAAAATCATCGCCACAAGAAGTTCTTAAAGTCAGAAAAAGCTAAAACGAAACTTAAGAACAGCAAAACCAAATTTCTACCAAAAGGGCAAAACATAACGGACGTATCCTTTAAAATCAAGCCTATTGTATTAACAGAACAGTTAAGAACCAAAGACGACGAAGTATTATCGTCGAGGAAGCTAAATTTGAAAGAAATATTGAATCGATTGACGCATCATAATATTAATATCAAACATGATAACTGTCAGCAGCTAAAAGAACTAATCCTGAGAGAGAATGGAGAATTCTTAAAGCAAAACTTAGCGAGTATTCTGAAGAGAGTTTGCCCCTTAGTATTAGATATAGAAAGTAAGGTTCGCAGTGAAGCAATTAAGGTTATTAGGGCAATATTACAATCGGTAAGTTGTCTGGTTAAGATCTTATTCATACTTGTTGAACATGATTATTGTAGAGTTCTTCCATTAACGTTACCTCATTTTTTGACATCCTATCATCATTTCTGAGATGCGCAATGACGCATATCGAACTCAATATTCAAGAAGATTCACTAAATTACTTAGATGCACTGTTAGATTACGTACCTGAGTTAATTGCTAAGGATTCGCATAAGATACTGTTGAACTTTTTCACCTTAATATCGAAACTAAAAAATGATTCTAAACATGCGAGGACTTTATCGGAAAACTTAAAAAGTCGTTACACTGGTATCAAATGGAGAATCAAGGTTTTACTACGCCTAAAGAAGATATTTGGGACAATTTATGAAAGTAACAAACCTAAAACGAATAGGTAAATAATAATGATCAGCCATAATTGTATTTTTTATTGGTTTTTAAACATTGCAGCAATGATTTTGTTGGTAAAACGATCGATGTAACGAAAACTAGATTTGCGCCAATTTATTACGATAAATTCGATTGTGCCAAGTCTGATACTGCGAAAACGAATTTGGAAATTGAAAATGTAGAGATGTACATTGATACTTTGCTTTCGTTATTGCAAGAAATTTGGTTAGAAGTTGCTCCATCGAATATCACAACAGTAATCTCAGGTAAGAAGTTTTTTTCACTTTTACAAATTGTTTCTGATATCGTAAATCTCTGTTTAAAGGAAAATTGGATAATACAATTATAAAAAGTGATGTAGCATGCATACTACATTGCTTATTAAATATATTTTGCTTTTTATTCAAATTAGCGGAGATTGTAGACAGCGAAAATGGTGCTAGATTGGTATGTTCGTACAAATGTATTTTAATTACGATCCTTATTGGTTTTTACGTCATTTGTAGTATATGAAATTTAAAAATGAGGCTTGTTATACCTTATTAAACAATATTTTGTCATCCTTCCCTTTCTCTGGGGTTTCCGAAAAGAAATTCGAAGATTTTGGTATTAATAATAATGTTAGATGTATTGAAGAGAATTTATTGGTATGTTATTTGTTCTCCAGCCAATACAAGAACATCAGGGGTAAGGTAATCATATATGCTGAGAAGGTCTTGCATTATTTAACACGTAAGTTTTTGAAACGCCTGGCGTTTAGTATCCTTACGAAGCTTCTATTGTAGATATCTTTGCTTTATTTACTCGCAATAAGGAGTACGTAAGAAACGAACATATAAATTCAATGTTTCTATCGACACTGAAGATAATCCTTGGAAAAAATTTGACATGTTGGAAACAGGCCAAGTTGGAAATGGGACTATTCATCGAAAGTACCGTTGACTATTATTTAAGGAATATGAATCATAACGCTGAAAGCGATTTGTTGATTTTATTATACGATGTGTTAGATAGGGAGTAAGTTTATTGATCGTATAAAATAAGTGTTCGCAAATAATAATTTTAGATCCGAAAAACAAGTGATGTTAGCTGAGAAATCCTGCGATCTTTTATTAGGTGAGAAAATCGAATACAAAATTCTGGATTTCTTACTATCAATGGTTAAAAAAGGAGTTGAGACGTTACAAAATTGTCTCATATCCAAACTGAATGTGATATTACGTGAGTGTTCTTTTCGAAACATTCGATACTGTAAACTAATTTATTCCTTTCGTAAAACAGGTAATATCAAAGCTGTTCAGGTTATCGGGATCGACATGGAATATGTGAAAGTTGTAAGAATTCTTTGCCTTTACTATTACGTCCCTTTAACTTCACAAAGTGTTGCGAGACTACAACACTTCGGTGTAGAAAATGTAGAATACGAAAGTGTTATAGATTCTATTGTTTTAAAATGATTTTTTTGTTTTAAAAATTGTTCAAATATATTACATTTCCTTACAAGATTAGTTGTTTTATTTTAATTTCTGAACGATGTGGGGAGTAGTTTCTGTAGATAATGGATCTTAATTTCAAATTAGATTAATTTCGCGGTTTGTGGATGCCATTCGCCATACCTTCGTTCGATTTCGGGAATATTCGGTTCTATTCATTGTGCACAAGTCTATTTAATGCATGATTTACAGTTTCAATTTAAGGATACAAATGCAAGGGTAACTAGTAAGATTAAATTGTATATTTTAAAATTTATATAAAATTATCAATATATACTATCAAATATCGTTCTTTATTATTTCCCATTTTTAGTAATAATTACAGATCCCGATTACAATGCCATCTCCTAGACAAAGTGTAAAGGTGTCCTTGCTCTCGTATAAAAAACTATAGTTTGCAGACCAATAGCAAACCGACGAACCTATTTCAAAAGCATACATACAGTTAAACCCCGATTATCCTAGGTAACGCAGGCACCACCTGATTCGGATAATCGGGATATATTTATCATTTATATTTTGCAAACTAAGAATGCGTATATGTATTATACGATCTATATATACTCTAAACGATTTATTATCGTTTTGAACACATTACATTGTGCATATGCATGTATGAATATTACAAAACAAGCAAAGTAACTGTCTATCGGCGTCTGTTTCATATTTGATCTACTTTTTCTTGCTGCGATGTTTGTACATCGATTAAGAAGAAGCAGATGCGCTGGGGTTGCTTCCGGTTGTTGTTCGAGATACCCTGTTTATTAAATATATATATATATACAAGCATGTATGCTTACACGCTTTAATGTCGTCATTCTCATCATCATCTATAAAAAGAGTCTACATACCTAAACAGGGAATTACCACCAAACGTGCGGGTCGAATCAGGCGTTCCCCGATGATTTTAAGTGGAAAGACCCTACAAGCTCGGTTAATACAGAGCACTGGATTTCACTGTGTTTAAGCGGAATTTTTCGAATACCCTCTTACCAAAGAAAACATCGCCAAATTTGGCATATTTCCTTTTCACAAAAAAAATGAAATCAAAGCAATAGAATTTCATCGAAAAGTATAGTTGTCAAAAGTATCAAAACCTATCAAAACGTTGTCATATCTCGAATCCCATATCGAAATAACCATGAGCGATACGAACGGGAAAGATCCAGAATTCACCTTAGACGATGAACTCAATCTCTTCTGTCAGCAAGTCGATTCAGAACAAAGTCGTCGCGATAAGGAACTTTTCGATTTTCTCGAGGAATTGATAAATTCGAAGGAATTCCGTCAAGTTCCCAGTAAGAAAAACGCCGCCACGCAAGTCCTACCCAGGTATCTCGATAAATACGCCAAGGAAACTAAAGAACTGATTCAAGCTCTAGCGGTTGACTTCTCCCTTGTAACGTACTTCCGTAAACGTCGCGATGAGGATAAGATGCTGAGGATTCGCGAGCTGTGCGAAGAAAATCGGAAGGTTAGAGCGTGCCAAAGGGATGCAATCGGCATCATCAAGGTAAAAGAGGGATGGTAATTTCGCATTTGCGTGTCTTGATGGATGACGACTTTTAGGAACATATCGATCGCGCTGCTCAACTTCACGCCTCTCGTATTAAGACGAAGGTAGAAACTCGTCTTGGAAAAATCGAGAATCTTCTAAAGAATATAAACGTGCAACCGGCGTTTAAACACAAAATCATCGAACAGGTCATTTCCATAAAGAAACTTAGACGTAATCAGGTAATCGGTAGGAAGCAACGAGAATTAGCTATAGTTAAGAAGTTACTCAACGAGAAGAAGCGTTGGAGGCAAATTCAAGCTATTCAAAACAAGACTTACGACTATAAAATCAAACGCCGTCCACCCAAGAAGGAATCTGCGGAAAGTTTGAAGGAATCATTAACTTCGGTAAGGATATCCATGTAGACAAGGAAATTTTGTGAATTTATAGGGTATATACCAGGTATATGCATGTTTTTTTCCGGGTAACCTAAGAGATGGCGCCAGCGAAAAGTACTACAAACACACACAAGTTCACTCCGTCAAAAACAAGCATCTTTGCTTTATCGCTCAGTTATCATGAAGTTGATGACTAATATTTTGAATAAAAATAATTAATTTCCTTTTAAAAAACTTATGCATACCTCCAGAACACACTGTTATATAATACAACGTGGCACAAAGGAAATGGGAATTGTTGTGGCGCTTCGTATTTCCTATAGAACTTGATCTTTTATGGGTGAGACTTCAAACCACTCTGAAGTATTCGGTTTAGATCTAATGCTGCTGCATGTTTCCTTGTTGTGTGAGTTCGTTGCGTTCGTTTTAGAACTGATCCTATCTCCACGAAATTCCTAAGCCATGCATTGATGACGCGGCAAGATAGAACAACTGCCACACTGCCACCATTATTGTAAAATGTCTTCTTTATGGATCTACCCACTGGTCTTCTAAATGGTAGGCAGTTGTGCGCAGCCTAGTACCAATTACACCATTCTACCAACTCCACAGGACTGCCACTACCACAATCAAAATTTCCCGTTTCTCTGTGCCACACTGTACCTAAAACTTTGGTGTAAATTCAAACGAAAGCCTACGTTTTTGGAATTAGAACGCCACGACGAATGAAGGTATCGAAACGCTTGAGGATATTTCATCCCAACCAGTTCTACGTGAGAGTATCAAAGAAGAACCGGAGCTTAAATTGGAACCAATTCAAGAAATAATCGAATATGCTACGAAGGGTAATAACGGTAAAAGAAAAGATAAAGGCGAAAAATCCAAAGAAAAAAAGAGAGGTAAGACGGAAAAACCTCAAAAAGACAAGATGCCCAAGGATAAACCCAATAAGAAGGAAAAAGATGCTAAGAAGAAAAAGAACAAACAAGATATCGTGAGCTTTTATCGTAACTCTTCTTCCAATTATCACTTAATTCATTTTCTTGGATTTCAGCACCAAGTCTCGGAATTGATCGTGCCTGAAGTCCCCGTAATCAACCTCAGAAGAAAGGTGCGCGGTGAAGGATGTGCGCTGATGGACGAAATAGTTAGGCAACATGAAGAATTGTTGATGGTAGTTGATGAAAGGCGATGTCTCGAGGAGCTCCTGGCTGATGAAAAATTATCCTACGAGAAGGATGACAGTTGTTATTGGAGACCAAACCCTATCGTCTTTGAAGTTCGATTTTTATTCGATGCTTTTAGAATAGAATAATGAGCATTAATCTTGATTTTTAGGAGTTCTTTAACGGCGAAATTTACAAGAAAAGAGTAACCATCATCAACGGGGGAAGGATGCCTAAGAAGATCAGGTTATATGCGGCTGTGATTGATGATGGTTTCGACCCGAATTTGATAGAAGTAAGCGTAAGAATAATGAATCTTTAAAGGTAGTACTGTTAGGCATACGAGAGCGACCTAGTATGTTACCGTTCCATTTTTTTCATTTCTTTTCGCCGTTTTTCTCCTTTTTATTCACTTATTTCTCTTCCTTTTTGTCTTTTCTTGCCCCCTTCATCTCTTTTCTATTCCCTTGTTTTCTCTTAGTATTATTATTTATTGTTTTTTTTTATATACTTTAGCATGATTCAAGTCAGGGAAAAGTTCGTGTATTAAAGATGTATAGCTTGGGATTTGACCATACCATTCTTTTGTATCTCTTATAGCATTCAACTCCAAAAATTATGGGGTTAGAAAACCCATTTCTGTCATGATTGCGTGTTCTATACAGAAATTGCTTTTACCGTTCAGACTCGGAAGGACTTGACGGCATTTGCCGGGGGACAGCCCGTATTATCATAAATGTTGTCATCGGACTAGTGCTAAGCTTATCAATTTCGTTTCCAGAAGTGTTTGATCACTGCACGAAATTCGATTTTATCCAATTTTGCGAAACCGCCTGACTTGCTACAGAACACACAATCTTACTCAATAACTATTGAAACTTGATGAGTAAGTAGAATAACACATGGGCTGAAAAGTCCCGGGCCTAACACATAGATGACGCTAGTTTTATTGCAGTCACCTTTCTCTCAGTTAGTACTAACTTTCAAAAGACAGCTGTTAAAATTTCATGATATTCTATTCATTAGTTTGTGAGTTATTGTGCTAAGAGTCACGCTACTTTTCTTATTTTCAAAACAATGGATCGAGAACAATTTCGTGTTTTAATTTTACACTGCTTCTTGATGGGAAAAAATATCGTTCAAGCGAAGCAATGGCTTGAAAAGTGTTATGGGGACTCCGCTCCATCAGAAACAACAATAAAACGTTGGTTTGCTGACTTCAAACGTGGTCGTAGAGACACTGATGATGCAGAACGCAGTGGACGTCCAAATGAGGCGGTAACACCAGAAAACATCAAAAAAATCCACAAAATCGTTTTGAATGATCGAAAAGTGAAGTTGCGTGAGTTAGCTGACATCGTAAAGATATCAAAAGAACGTATTGGCTTTATATTGCATGAGCATTTGACTATGAGAAAGCTCTGTTCAAAGTGGGTGCCGCGTTTGCTCACTGTTGACCAAAAACAAGAACGTCTTGATGATTCTGAGCGGTGTTTGGCCATGTTTAAACGTAACAAATCGGAATTTTTGCGTCGATATGTGACAATGGATGAAACATGGATCCATCACTTCACTCCGGAATCAAAACGATCGTCATCTGAGTGGACAGCAACTGGTGAACCTCGTCCAAAGCGCCCGAAAGCACAACAATCGGCTGGAAAGGTTATGGCCTCGGTATTTTGGGATGTACGTGGTGTAATATTCATCGACTATCTTGAGAAAGGAAATACCATCAACAGTGAATATTATATAGCGCTATTGGAGCGTTTGAAGGCCGAAATTGCAAGGAAACGACCGCATATGGCAAAGAAAATTTTATTTCATCAAGACAACGCACCGTGTCACAAGTCAATCAAAACAATGGCAAAACTACATGAATTGAACTTCGAATTGCTCCCACATCCACCGTATTCGCCAGATTTGGCTCCCAGCGACTACTGGCTGTTCGCAGACCTCAAAAAAATGCTCGCCGGTAAGAAATTTCGCACGAATGAAGAGGTTATCGCTGAAACTGAGGTCTATTTTGAGGCAAAAGATAAATCGTTCTACAAAAGTGGTATTGAAATGTTAGAGCGGCGCTGGAATGATTGCGTTGCTCTTGATGGAGATTACGTTGATGAATAAAGCTAATTTTGAACCAAAAAAAACGTGTTTTCTTTGTTAGGCTCGGGACTTTTTAGCCCATGTGTTATGTGGAGACTTGAAAATAAAAATATCTCTCGATAAAGTACAATATTTGCATTTAAATTTTGTTCTATTTCCGTTAAAGAATTGAATCAACAAAACTAAGAATCTGTGAATTTTCGAGGGGGTGTTTCACACCCTCAGAGTAAATTTTCAAGTCTCAAAAGGGGGCTGGCACTTGTATTTGGGAAATCAGATGCCATGCGTTCGAAACCAACGTTGGTCGAGTATAGCGGCTACACATTTTGGCGTAGCTTCGGCTTGCTTTTGAGAAACCATTCTCGGTTGACTGAGGATTAAGCAAAATTTATGTGACGCATATAAAATTAGTGGCATTTTTTCAGGTAGACAATTTCGGCCTCTCCTTCCTAGTACCGGGTTTCTCCTTAAAACTAACCGTGACGTTTCGCCCAAGAAAACTAACCACAGTCACTCACGGAAAACTAACCTTCATATCTTGCGAAAACGGAACCGATAATTACAAACAATTTTCGATAGCAATTAAATGCATCCCCTACATCGAACAGGTGCACATAATCCCGAATCATCTCAAATTCGGAACAGTACGATATTGGCAGGTCAAAGATTTGAAGCCAAAGCGTTTAAGGGTATAAGAGAAGGTCCACAAATCCAACAAGTCCCAACCCCTTCTATTTCCAGGTCATCAGCACCAATTTGAAGACGTATCGGGTAAGTATTAAGAAGATTTTGGAAAATTCTCAGCTCACCGAGATCGCCGACGTAATTTCCTCGAGTTCGTTAGAGAATATCGAGAAGATCTTGGACGAGATCACAAATATTTGCTTCCATCAGTTTAAATTCGCGAGATACCATTGGGAGTTGCCTTCGAATTCCGGTTTTGAGGTTAAGGTCGCGCCGAAAGGTCTAGATCGTGCCGGAAATTATTTCGAACGATTCGAGTGTCAATTTTATGAGGAGGATGGAGATCAAGTAGCGTATGTTGCACGCCAGGTTCGTTATAAGCAATTTACGCTACTCATGCTCATGTTTTGATTATTTCTATTGAAAGGAATGCATGGTATCCCTAAACATATTGGACCATTTCATTAGAATCGATCCGGATGTCATCGATTTCGGTGTGTGTTGTTTCGGCTCGGTGTACCAAGAAAAATTTCTCGTAATAAACACCGACACGACACCCCACCGTGTCCTCTTGCAATTCCCTTCGAGTTTGAAGGCTTATTTATCGAGCAGCTTGGCTGAATCGGTCTTAAGCATTGGGGACAAGAAAGAAATCACGTTGAAATTTGTTCCGAGGTAAAATATACGAGGTTGGATCTCTAATGCTGTACCCCTTACTCCATACAGTAGAATTAGAGTGGCATTATATTTTTATTTTTCTATATAGTCTCCCTCTACAGTAATGCACTAAGTTTTTTTGTTTAGAATTCCCTAAGCTCTAACACGGAAAAATATAAAGCAATACTCTTGAAACATCCTGTATATTCCTATATTTAATCGGATATATTAATTACGTATACTTTGTTTCAAGATAGGGAGTTGGATGTATAATAAATATTTGATTTTAATTACTACGGTGGATTTGTATGCTGTACCCCTGACCTTCTTACAGTAAAGCTACGGTGGCATTATATTTTTTATTTTTCGACGTAGTTTCCCTGTACACTAATGCACTTGATCCATCGGTGTTCCAACATTTTCACAGCCTCATGGAAACATTTTTGCCCGTCACTTCATAATTACTGGAAAATTTCAATAATCACGACACACAATTCAAGTCACAGGTATAGCAGTAAACTTCACTCACACAAATTAATTAATTATGCGGAACGCAGCGTTTCGGGAGCACGTGGGCTCCCATTGTCAACCGTGTTACCGACTGAAAGTAAAAACTGTATCACACATGCAAATTATTTTCTAATCAGGCTCTAAAATTTCTAAAACATATGAGTATTTACAATCTACTCGGTGGTCTAATGCCTTTTTCGGGAAAGGATGGACCGAAAGCGAACCGTATCATTTAACAGGGCCTATGGTAATAAATCCATCAAACTCGAGTGTGCAATTGGGGGTGGTTCTCTGTTCAATAAGTTTTCGTTCTTTTCATACATATCGTTTCGTACGCGTCTAATTCTCTATACGAGTTCACGTTTTTAACTAGTGTCAGATTTTTTAAATCAATCTTATGTCCGGATTTTACCATATGCTCTGCTACGCTTGATAGTTCAGGTTTGTCGAAACGATAGTGTCTAATATGTTCTTTGAACCTCGTTTCGATACTCCTTTTTGTTTGTCCAATATAAACTTTCTCACAATCATTGCATGCAATTTGGTATATTCCATACTTTTTTATCATCTCCGGTTTATCTTTGGGATTCCCTAAGAGATTCTTTAAGTTGTTTTTTGACACAAAAGACACGTTCATGTTTAGTTGTCGGAAAATTTTACTTAACCCTTTTACTGTTGGGTGAAAAGGAAGAGTTATAAATTTCTTGTTACCGGTGTTTGTTGATGTCAAAGTCGTGGAATTTCTGATGTGTTGTTTGTATTGTACCTTCCTTAAAAATACGGTCGACATCCATAGAAGAGAACCATTGTACCCTCACTACATCTTTGATATACTTTAATTCTTTGTCATACCTGCTCTTGTTTAGCGGAAATCTGACGAGTCTATTGACCAGACATTTTTTGTTGTTCGCAATGGTGCGAATCAAACGTGATGAATCTGTTGGAATTAGTTTCTTTTCTGTAGATGTCTATTTATAATTTATTATTATTGCGTATGACTAGAGTATCTAGAAACGGAAGGCGATTGTTCACTTCTTCTTCAATGGTAAACTTGATCGTGGTAAATTTTGAGTTCAGTTCTGCTAGAAAATCTTGTATGTTTCCTTTGTTGGTGTCAAACACAGCGAAAATATCATCTACGTACCTAAGCCAAATTCTCGGGAAATATTTGGTTTCTTTTTAGGTTTTGTTTCAAATTTGCTCATGAAAAGGTTCGCAATAAAAGGCGATAGAGGATTACCCATCGCCGTGCCTTCCACCTGTTCGAACCATTTTCCGCCTATTTGAAAACAATTTTGTGACATGCATAATTTAGTTAACCTTTTATATTCCGCGGTTTTCACATCATCTACGTTATTTAATTTCAAAAATTCAACCAAATACTCCATCGTTTCTGGAATTGGTACGCTTGGGAAAAGTGAACAAACGTCGAATGATACAAGGACTTCCCCATCTTTTAATTCAATATTTTCAATTTTATTTTCAAAATCTACGGAGTTTTCTACACATAGGTTATCTACTTTATGGGGCAAGTTCTGATATTCATTCACTAGCCATTTGGACAATTTGTATGTTGGAGAATCAATGCCGGATACTATAGGTCTCATGGAATTGCCTGGTTTGTGGATTTTTGGAAGACAATACATTTTTGGAATGGTAGGGTTTGAACTTGTTATTTTGAATTTCAGATTATTATTGATTAAGTTGGGACAGTCCTTAATAGTATCTTTACAACAGATTCATCACGTTTGATTCGCACCATTGCGAACAACAAAAAATGTCCGCGATTAGTTTTCTGGTCAATAGACTCGTCAGATTTCCGCTAAACAAGAGCAGGTATGACAAAGAATTAAAATATATCAAAGATGTAGTGAGGTACAATGGTTTCTCTTCTATGGATGTCGACCGTATTTTAAGGAAGGTCCAATACAAACAACACATCAGAAATTCCACGACTTTGACATCAACAAACACCGGTAACAAGAAATTTATAACTCTTCCTTTTCACCCAACAGTAAAAGGGTTAAGTAAAATTTTCCGACAACTAAACATGAACGTGTCTTTTGTGTCAAAAACAACTTAAAGAATCTCTTTAGGGAATCCTAAAGATAAACCGGAGATGATAAAAAAGTCTGAATATACCAAATCGCATGCAATGATTGTGAGAAAGTTTATATTGACAAACAAAAAGGAGTATCGAAACGAGGTTCAAAGAACATATTAGACACTATCGTTTCGACAAACCTGAACTATCAAGCGTAGCAGAGCATATGGTAAAATCCGGACATAAGATTGATTTAAAAATCTGACACTACTTAAAAACGTGAACTCGTATAGAGAATTAGACGCGTACGAAACGGTATATATGAAAAGAACGGAAACTTATTGAACAGAGAACCACCCCCAATTGCACACTCGAGTTTGATGGATTTATTACCATAGACCCTGTTAAATGATACGGTTCGTTTTCGGTCCATCCTTCCCCGTAAAAGGCATGAGGCCACCTAGTAGATTGTAAATAGTCATATGGTTAGAAATTTTAGAGCCTGCGTAGAAAATAATTTGCATGTGTGATACAGTTTTTACTTTCAGTCGGTAACACGAGTTGACAATGGGAGCCCACGTGCTCCTGAAACGCTGCGTTCCGCATAATTAATTAATTTGTGTGAGTGGAGTTTACTGCTATACCTGTGAATTGTACATCCACACAGTCCTTGCAATCGTCACACAATTCAAGAATTAACCACAGCACAACAACACTTTCAGATGCAAACTTAATATTACAATCTACAACTAAATGTCAAAAACATGAATCAAACAACTAATTAGAAGTAGGTAAGGGGTGGGGCATGATCATCCACCCTCCTTTGTACATCTTATAGTTGATCTTTATTAAACGAAACGGCGTTCAAGGGAAGATATGGTGGATGATCTCTTAAGTTTCTACGACCCCGAAACGAAAATATTAAAGTTCCCTATTAAAGCCCAAGTGACCACTAAAGGTTTCCCCAATACTCCACCAGTTAAATTGACTATTTACGCCATTTTATCCGAGAGTCTAGGTTTAATCCTAAAACCTTTAAACCTCGATTACGCCAGCCTCAACGGAAGCGATATCCTATTGGATCTAGGTACTTGCATGACTAGAGAAGCCGTGGTTACTAAGATAGGGATCACAAACATGTCGATCACGAGACAACACTTCGGTTTTCTAGACTTACCCATGGTAACAGTCCAAAATCCAAGCTCGAAATGATTCGATAACCCTCTTCTTCATCCTTAGTGTTTATCCATTGGTCCAAATTACGGATTCGGAGTTTTACAGCCGTACGAATCGAAGGAATTGATACTGACCTTCCACCCCGAGCAAAGAGACATGGAGGGCTGCTGCTTGGAAGGTCAACAGTCGATTTTAAGCTTTAGAATATCGGTGACGACGTTGAAGCAAGCCGGTGCTATCAAGAAGGTATTCCCCTAATGGTTTTTCATCGGAAACGTCTTCATCCCCCGATATTTCCAGACCTTTAGCTACAGGAGGTTACGGAAACTCTTCCAGCAAGTGCAAGATCAATTGAAAGATCAGAGCAACAACGACTTGTTGAAAGAAATTCAGGATTCCGTTGAGATTTTAAGAAATTCCGATGAACTAATCGCAAGTAAGGTTTGTCTTACCGTAGACGGTGTTGAATATGCCGTCGAGATGGATGGAGTAGACGGTGCAGAAGCAGACTTCAAAAGACCTTGTGAGAAGAATTATGAAATTTTGGGGATACGAGTTCTTTCATGTTATTCTCCTCGTAGCACCAAAAGCGATCAAGTCCCACCTCCCCCATATACTCGACAACATCAACAGTAATAAACTCTGGTTATTAGCTGCAGTGGTAGATCTTCCTTTCAAATTATCTCATCAATACGTGGTCTTTCCCAATACTCCGTGCGGTTCTTTCTCAATTATGAGCGTCCAGTTGAAGACAGGAGGAAATACCAGCAACCACCACGACGACGTCGACACCGAGGCACATTTTAAAATATCAGGTGATAATCCCCAAATAACGATGGAGCCGATTTGTGGGGATATCAAAAGTGGGAAGAGCGTAGGTTATTAATGGATATATCGCACGGAATCTTGATCCCAGTTTTAGTCTATAGATCTGTATTTGATCGCTAGACCTTGTGTGCCGGATGACGTCATCGAAGAGAAAGCGAGGTACTTGAAAAGGTTGCAGATAATCGAGGAAAAACGGAAGCAAATCCTGCAGAAACGGGAGGAAGAGAAACAAGCTAGACTGTTGCAGGAAAAACTAGAGTTCGAGAGAAAACAAAAACTAGTGCAAAAGAAGAAAAATAAAGATAAAAAAGGGAAAAAAACCGGTATAGACGTGTATTTACCAGGTGTAAGCATAAGTTTTTTTTCCGGATTAACTAAGAGATTTCGCCACATACGAGGGCGACCTGAAATGTTTCCGGAATCGACTAGAAAAACACGGTATTGGTGTTGTTTTCTATTTTTATTTTCCGATGCAGTCTCCTCGAAGACAAATACACTTCTTCACTGCTTCGAAGTCTGCAAAATAGCCATATGTAGCGGCGATGACCTCCTCATTCGGGGCAAATCTCTTTCCTCCCAGTGATTATTTCAGGTTTGGGAATAGGAAAAAGTCGCTGGGGGCTAGGTGCGGTGTTTCTTTTTCAGCACAAAAAAGAAACGGAAAAAAACTTATGCTTACACCTGCTATACTTCTTTAAAGTCAATGCTTTCGATAGATGAGAAACATGAGGCGCTGGAAAATGATCCTGAGCCTACTATATCGATACGAACCGAAGAAGACGAACCATTACCGAAAATTACCGTGAAACCTGCAGAAGTCCGTATCAATTTCTTCGATTTATACCCCGCCGAGATGGTCCTCTGGAGAGATTTCGAGCCGAAGACTATAGAAGCGAATTTCACCGTTCAAATTACCTACCCGAACTCAAAAACGTAACGGGCATCCCAAATCACCCCCCATTACACCGATTGAATGGTTATCCTTGATCTTGCAGCCCTAAGAAGAGCGATTTTCTCTATTTAAAAGCTATTTGCAAGGTGGTGAGTCCGAGCTTCATCCACAATCTCGACAGGCAGCATATAGATTTCGGTTTGACGGCCATAGGCAGTTCCAAGTGTCAAGTCTTAGAGCTTAGGAACATTAAAGGTATGGTGGGTGTTTTGTGAAGTTGTAAACGAATCAAATTTATGTTTGCAGATGGTCAAATTACGCCGAAGACGAGTTACTTATCTCCTGTGGGTTGTTTTACATGTCCGAACCTTGTCGATGTTTCTATACCTTCCGAACATGTTTTGAAATTGCCGATTACGTTTAGGCCGATTAATACTTACAAGGTAAGTGAGACTGTTTATTATTAATATTACTATGCGTTTTTGATTGACTTGGTGTTGTTAAATTTTTATGAAGCAAAGGAATTATCATCGTAATCGTTAAAATCGTTTATAAATCCCAGATAAAATCGCATCCGTCGAATCGATTGCCGCAACCACCAATTCGCTATATTAAAGGCTCCATTGGCTTCTATATTGCGTTTCGATTTGGAGAGATTCAACAATGTCTTGCGGAACAGCAAGATTTGCTTAAATACTTTTGAAGATGGCGTTTTAACTATTGTCTTGCGAAGTTTCTGTTCTCTTTATTTCTGTGAAAATTTCTGAGATACGTTCAATAACTTGCATACTGAGCTACACTACCGCTCAAAAGTGTTTAGGCACCCTTGTTTTAATGGATTATGCATATAGTATTATGTTTACCAAAAAAAAACATTATAATAAAATGAAATACGTATTTTGAAATGTAGTTCAGTAAGATAAACACCCATTATATCGCATAAGGTTTACTATCATTTACCTGCACTTGGTTGGATTACCATAAACTGTTTATTGCGGTGCAATTACAATAACAATCCCTCTGAATTTACTGGGTAAATTTAGTCATCTGTTAGATTGTAGGTAATAATGTTTAAATTACCTTCCTAGAAGATTATAGTGAAATCTGTAACCTATGCTCAGTTGCAGTGTGGTATTTACTCTATTCACGTGGTGAGCGAAATACCGTGTGACAATTTTTTAAAATACCTCTGCGCTTATAATAGCTTACCATAAAAGTGTAAGTAGTAATCGACAAATTGCCAAAAAAATGAAAATACACCACGCTACGGTTGACTATAACGTAAAAAAAATATCGGGAAACTGGCAGTTTTCTTACTAAAAGACGGAGTTGAAGGCCAAAAGCGACAACATCTGCAGATGATCGCAGAATAGTGGTTACCAGCAAGTTAAATAGACGCAAAACAGCCCCGGAAATCACCGCAGAATTAAATATTGGTCGCCAAAAACTAGTCAGTGTTTCTACAGTCAAACGTCGCCTACCGAAAGCCGGGCTCCATGGACGTATTGCGATGAGAAAGCCATTACTACGCAAACAAAACAAGCAAAAGCGACTTAAATGGGCTCGTGAACACTAACACTGGACCATAGAAGAGTGGAACAACGTCCTATGGATGGATGAGTCCAAATTTGAGCTGTTCGGAACCCGAAGACGCATATTCGTAAGAAGATCTGTGGGTGAACGTGCCAGAGAAGAGTGTATTGCTGCTACCGTGAAGCATGGTGGAGGATAGTCTATCATCATTTGGGGCTGTTTTGCTGGCACTAATGTAGGGGATATTGTGAAAATTGATGGTATATTAAAAAAAGAAGGCTACCGCGAAATTTTGGAGAACCACGCAATACCTTCCGGTATTCGACTTTTGGCTCAAAATTTTATCTTCCAGCAAGGTAATGATCGAAAACATTCCACTAAGTTATGTAAAGACTATTTACGCCATTTAGAAGAGGAAGGAACTCTCAAAATTATGGAATGGCCTCCCAACGCCCTGACTTGGATCCAATCGAGTTACTATGGGAAGAGCTAGATCGGGAAGTACGGAAATCGGCTCCGACATCAGCTACTGACGTGTGGAACAAATTGCAATCGAGTTGGACCTCAATAACACAAGAAACTCTGGCAAAACTTATTGCGAGAATGCCTCGATTGTGTGCTGCAATTATTAAATCAAGAGGAGGTCACATAGATGAAAGCAAAATTTAAATTAAACGTTTTAATTTTCACATTTATTTAATATATTTTTATGCATGTTACGTGTATCTGTACATAAAAAATAAATATTATTAACATTTTTGCTGTCAGTAAGAGTGCCTAGACACTTTTGAGCGGTAGTGTACATATTTTGATTTGGTGATCAAGCTTTTCTTTTTGTCAAACGTCGATATCTCGAACCGTTTTCGAGATTGCGCCAAATAAAATTTCGCGATTGTCCAAAAGTAGCGAAGAAATGAGACCTCATCTCACGTCCTTGCAATATATCATGGTATCGAATGTATAGACGCAATAAACACATAATTTTCGAACTTCCACCGTATTACCCCGATCTAAATCCAATTGAATTGATCTGGGCTACCGTCAAAAATAATTTCGCTGCAGGAAATATCACTTATAAGATAGAAGATGTTCGTGAAATAGAGTTTTCGATAATTTCTCGGAAAGATTGGCGGTAACGTTGTAAACGTGTCGTTAACATTGAAGATAAATATTTACAATCAGAAATATTAGCTGATGAAACTAGAGGAAGTTTATCATTAACGTAAATAATGAGACTGATAGTGATGACGATAACTTCAGTTCTGAAGAAGATTAATTTGTTTATTTCAAATTGGAATTTACTGTTAATATGATCTGTTTTACTGTTAGTAATAAAGGAATAAATAATTTTAAATTAACTATGCTGTATACGTATGCGAACAAATGGAATTGTGATTTGCGATATTCTGATCTGTATGGCGATATGGTTCGCCTCTTACATTCTTAAAAACCGGCCGAAAATTCTCGGAGTTCTATTATCAATAACAAATATCCTGCTCGTGATTTAAGTACACAAAGATTTTCTGATGTATTTTCGCCAACAAAGGGAAAAAAAACCAATGACGATATGAAATATTACCAGTGGATTCAGGGCTACGGGTCCTTTCGATAAAGATCTTCTACCAGTTGAAGCCTTTACGTTTAGCTTGCCGACTCAGGGACCTGAAGCTCTGAACGAAGAAGTTGACTCAGATTACGATGCAGATGACTAACTTCCCTTAGAAACACTACGCCAAAAGCTAAATACAGGAAAAAATTGTTTTTCTGCAGTCCTACCAACACCAGATTTAGTTAAGACCAAAAATACCTCCAGACGTAAAGCTTTGAGTTATAAAGCTATTGAAATTGAACGAAATGTTTTCGGAGCGGGCCAATCGCCAGAGTCCTGTGACAATTCTTCACAACCGTGTTCATCAATTAACCAAAAAGAAACGCTCAAACTTTCCAACACAATCGAGGAAAAAGGAGAGTGTGCAGCCATGCTAAAATGTGTAGGCTTTACAGCGGATGATGCTGATGGGGAATTTCTTTGTCCAAATTGTATGCGATACAATCGGTAAGAGATTAGAGACATTTGGAATTTTGTTCCTAGCGCATTTCCTTCCCCGCAACGGCCATATCTTGAAATATGAATCACTGGCTTCATTATACCAATCGAGGTATCTGATTTTCCGCCATGTTGGATATAACGAATTTGTTTTTGTACGTTGATCCCTCCTAAAGATGTATTTCGCAGCTTCTATAGGAAGGCAAATCAACTTTAGATGATATAATTTTAGAATTACGTAGAAACAGATTGCAACAAATCAGATTAAATTATTGAAAAGTCCACGAATCAATAACAGTTACTAATAATAAATAAAAGTACTTTTGAGATAATAATAGTTTAATTTTCGATATATGTAAGTACATTTTATTATATTGATTATCATTACTATAAGATTTAAATGATCTATTGCTACTCTACCTGTAACAATTAATAAAATTAATTCACAATACAGAAACAGTATGAAATATTTCATTACCTTATTGTATCGAGCATCTTGAGCACCCTGCGTGTGTCTCTTTCACCTTCGTAGCAAGTGAATTTTAGTCGCCCTAATCTTGGGCAGCAACCCATTATAATGGTCCCGCCGAATTCACGAAATCTTTCTAACGTAATTCTATTTAAAAGCACTGGATCGTAGTCCTCACACAAAGTGGGCAGTAATACTACGTATCTGTCACGTGTATTGAAATACACAAACACTTCAAAAACTTTCGTGCGTCGTTCTAATAAACCAAGCACTATTCTTTCTGGAGGTGCACTTGATTCGAAACAATTCCCCATTGGAATAATAAAAAAATAACAGATTAAGATTTCCTTAAATGTTTCTTATAATAATAAGGTTTTAACAGACACGCATCACGACACACAATCAATGAGAATACGTAGAATACACCGGAAACCACACCTCAATACTCCATTTAAGAATCACTATCATAGAGTAAACAAAAAGTTTGTTCTAACTTCCTGATAAAGCCTTAAATTTGTCTGTGAAATCCAGATTACGACGGATCCAGAAACGCTTTCCATAGATTACGAGGGCGACCTAAAATGTTTCCCGAATCGACAAGAAAAACACGGTATTGACGTGGTGGTTTATTTTTGTTTTTGGATGTAGCCTCCTCGAAGATCAACACACTTTTTCAAACGGTGTTCCAGTCCCTTCGAGCCGTCGGAAAAGTAGGATGTTTCGAGGTCTGAAAAATAGCCATCTGTAGCGGCGATGATCTCCTCATTCGAGGCAAATCTCTTCCCTCCTCCCAATTTTAGTAATCTCAGCTAGAGATTAGAGATTACAAAACAATTTTATTACCTTTTCGACATTCTCGTTCAAAAATCGAAAGCAATCTAACCTGTTAAAATCGCTCCAAAAAAGAAACCACATGCCAAAAAAAAACATTTATTACTAGGATTAGGACATCGCCAAGAGACTTAAAAGCAACACTAACGCCAGGAATTCAACACTTTCCACCGCTAAATCGCCGCTATTACAAAAACTTACGCGACACTGGTTACATTCTATAATATTGACATTCCTGCGCTGCACCAGCTTTTCCACGACAGCGCCGCACCAATCGTTAGTCGTATTGACGCAAGATCTTATGGTCATTTGATCGTGGGTCTCTATCATGTCGCGCATGATTTTGTATTTGATGAAGACGCAACTGTAGTTTCCGGTTCTATTCAAATTAGCACGCGTTTGCTTGGTCAACAGTTCCGCGTAACGGCTCGCTTCCGGGGCTCGGCAGTCCAAGTACTGTATGCTCTTTGGATCGTTATCGCAGGCCATCATGTTGTTAAAACTGACGCAAATGTGGCAATTTAGTCCTGCGGCGGTTGTCAGGAAGAAAATACACGTTAGAATGTGATACGCACTTAGAGTGGTGGTGTAGAATGTGGTCATGTTATGACATGGTTTGCACGGTGATTTGGATATTTTGTGTTGGTACTTTTTTGCTGAGCCAGATATAGAATTGAAGTTTCGATGGATTTTTTATGGAATGGAAATGTTGCTTGGTAACTCAGACGATTTCCCGATATTGTAGCTGTCATTAGATAAATACTTTTGACACTTCGACACGTCTTAGTGGTTTTTAATCGAGTTGCTATTTTCGCTGTAAGACCTAGATAACGCGAAAAATAAATTGAAAATCTCCTAAGGGAGTATTTTATAACACCGGCCAACTCACATTTTGATTCCTTGGATTGTAATTAAGCAATTTTGGGGTGCTTAATCCAAAAATACCAATCTAGTTTTTCGAATTCACTCTTTCTGTAGTATAACACATGGGCTGAAAAGTCCCGGGCCTAACACATAGATGACGCTAGTTTTATTGCTGTCACCTTTCTCTCAATTAGTACTAACCTTCAAGAGACAGCTGTTAAAATTTCATGATATTCTATTCATTACTTTGTGAGTTATTGTGCTAAAAGTCACGCTACTTTTGTTATTTTCAAAACAATGGATCATAGACAATTTCGTGTTTTAATTTTACACTGCTTCTTGATGGGAAAAAAATACCATTGAAGCGAAGCAATGGCTTGAAAAGTGTTATGGGGACTCCGCTCCATCAGAAACAACAATAACACGTTGGTTAGCTGACTTCAAACGTAGTCGTAGAGACACCGATGATGCAGAACGCAGTGAACGTCCAAATGAGGCGGTAACACCAGAAACATAAAAAAAATCCACAAAATCGTTTTGAATGATCGAAAAGTGAAGTTGCGTGAGTTAGCTGACATCGTAAAGATATCGAAAGAACGTATTGGTTTTATATTGCATGAGCATTTGACTATGAGAAAGCTCTGTTCAAAGTGGGTGCCGCGTTTGCTCACTGTTGAGCAAAAACAAGAACGTGTTGATGATTCTGAGCAGTGTTTGGCCATGTTTAAACGTAAAAAACCGGAATTTTTGCGTCGATATGTGACAATGGATGAAACATGGATCCATCACTTCACTCCGGAATCAAAACGATCGTCATCTGAGTGGACAGCAACTGGTGAACCTCGTCCAAAGCGCCCGAAAGCACAACAATCGGCTGGAAAGGTTATGGCCTCGGTATTTTGGGATGTGCGTGGTATAATATTCATCGACTATCTTGAGAAAGGAAATACCATCAACAGTGAATATTATACAGCGTTATTGGAGCGTTTGAAGGCCGAAATTGCAAAGAAACGACCGCATATGGCAAAGAAAAAAATTTTGTTGCATCAGGACAACGCACCGTGTCACAAGTCAATCAAAACAATGGCAAAACTACATGAATTGAACTTCGAATTGCTACCACGTCCACCGTATTCGCCAGATTTGGCTCCCAGCGACTATTGGCTGTTCGCAGACCTCAAAAAAATGCTCGCCGGTAAGAAATTTCGCACGAATGAAGAGGTTATCGTTGAAACTGAGGCATATTTTGAGACAAAATCGTTCTACAAAAGTGGTATTGAAATGTTAGAGTGGCGCTGGAATGATTGCGTTGCTCTTGATGGAGATTACGTTGATGAATAAAGCTAATTTTGAACCAAAAAAAAACGTGTTTTCTTTGTTAGGGCCGGGACTTTTCAGCCCATGTGTTATTATCAACAACAAATATCCTGCTCGTGATTTAAGTACACAAAGATTTTCTGATGTATTTTCGCCAACAAAGGGAAAAAAACCAATGACGATATGAAATATTACCAGTGGATTCAGGGCTACGGGTCCTTTCGATAAAGGTTTTCTACCAGTTGAAGCCTTTACGCTTAGCTTGCCGACTCAGGGACTTGAAGCTCTGAACGAAGAAGTTGACTCAGATTACGATGCAGATGACTAACTCCCCTTAGAACCACTACGCCAAAAGCTAAATACAGGAAAAAAATTGTTTTTCTGCAGTCCTACCAACACCAGATTTAGTTAAGACCAAAAATACCTCTGGACGTAAAGCTTTGAGTTATAAAGCTATTGAAATTGAACGAAATGTTTTCGGAGCGGGCCAATCGCCAGAGTTCTGTGACAATTCTTCACAACCGTGTTCATCAATTAACCAAAAAGAAACGCTCAAACTTTCCAACACAATCGAGGAAAAATGAGAGTGTGCAGCCATGCTAAAATGTGTAGGCTTTACAGCGAATGATGCTGATGGGGAATTTCTTTGTCCAAATTGTATGCGATACAATCGGTAAGAGATTTGAGACATTTGGAATTTTGTTCCTAGCGCATTTCCTTCCCCGCAACGGCCATATCTTGAAATATGAATCACTGGCTTCATTATACCAATCGAGGTATCTGATTTTCCGCCATGTTGGATATAACGAATTTGTTTTTGTAGGAAGGCAAATCAACTTTAGATGATATAATTTTAGAATTACGTAGAAACAGATTGCAACAAATCGGATTGAATTATTGAAAATTCCACAAATCAATAACAGTTACAATTAATAAATAAAAGTACTTTTGAGATAATAATAGTTTAATTTTCGATATATGTAAGTACATTTTATTATATTGATTATCATTACTATAAGATTTAAATGATCTATTGCTACTCTACCTGTAACAATTAATAAAATTAATTCACAATACAGAAACAGTATGAAATATTTCATTACCATACTCTATCGAGCATCTTGAGCACCCTGCGTGTGTCTCTTTCATCTCCGTTGCAAGTCAATTCTAGCCGCCCTAATCTTGGGCAGCAACCCATTATAATGGTTCCGTCGAATTCACGAAATCTTTCTAACGTAATTCTATTTAAAATCACTGGATCGTAGCGCTCACACAATAAGGGTAGTAATAGTACGCATCTGTCGCGTTTATTGAAACACACATATACATCGAAAAGTTTCCTGCCTCGTTCTAATGAACCAAGCACTATTCTTTCTGGAGGTGCACTTGATTCGAAACAATTCCCCATTGGAAAAATAAAAAAATAACAGATTAAGATTTCCTTAAATGTTTCTTATAATAATAAGGTTTTAACAGACACGCATCACGACACACAATCAACGAGAATACGTAGAATACACCGGAAACCACACCTCAATACTCCATTTAAGAATCACTATCATAGAGTAAACAAAAAGTTTGTTCTAACTTCCTGATAAAGCCTTAAATTTGTCTGTGAAATCCAGATTACGACGGATCCAGAAACGCTTTCCATAGATTACGAGGGCGACCTAAAATGTTTCCCGAATCGACAAGAAAAACACGGTATTGACGTGGTTGTTTATTTTTGTTTTTCGATGTAGCCTCCTCGAAGATCAACACACTTTTTCAAACGGTGCTCCAATCCCTTCGAGCCGTCGGAAAAGTAGGATGTTTCGAGGTCTGAAAAATAGCCATCTGTAGCGGCGATGATCTCCTCATTCGAGGCAAATCTCTTCCCTCCTCCCAATTTTAATAATCTCAGCTAGAGATTAGAGATTACAAAACAATTTTATTACCTTTTTGACATTCTCGTTCAAAAATCGAAAGCAATTTAACCTGTTAAAATCGCTCAAAAAAAAAAAAACCACATGCCAAAAAAGACATTTATTACTAGGACTAGGACATCGCCAAGAGACTTAAAAGCAACACTAACGCCAGGAATTCAACACTTTCCACCGCTAAATCGCCGCTATTACAAAAACTTACGCGACACTGGTTACATTCTATAATATTGACATTCCTGCGCTGCACCAGCTTTTCCACGACAGCGCCGCACCAATCGTTAGTCGTATTGACGCAAGATCTTATGGTCATTTGATCGTGGGTCTCTATCATGTAGCGCATGATTTTGTATTTGATGAAGACGCAACTGTAGTTTCCGGTTCTATTCAAATTAGCACGCGTTTGCTTGGTCAACAGATCCGCGTAACGGCTCGCTTCCGGGGCTCGGCAGTCCAAGTACTGTATGCTCTTTGGATCGTTATCACAGGCCATCATGTTGTTAAAACTGACGCAAATGTGGCAATTTAGTCCTGCGGCGGTTGTCAGGAAGAAAATACACGTTAGAATGTGATACGCGCTTGGAGTGGTGGTGAAAGATGCGGTCATATTATGACATGGTTTGCACGGTGATTTGGATATTTTGTGTTGGTACTTTTTTGCTGAGCCAGATATAGAATTGAAGTTTCGATGGATTTTTAAGGGAATGGAAATGTTGCTTGGTAACTCAGGTGATTTCCCGATATTGTAGCTGTCATTTGACATTTCGGCACGTGTTAGTGGTTTTTAATCGAGTTGCTATTTTAGCTGTAAGACCTAGATAACGCGAAAAATAAATTGAAAATCTGCTAAGTGAGTATATTATAACACCGGCCAACACACATTTTGATTCCTTGGATTGTAATTGAGCAATTTTGGGGTGCCTAATTCAGAAACACCGATCTAGTTTTTCAAATTCACTCTTTCTGTAGTATATTTCAGTTATAATGCTTCAACGATAGGCAGGGTAATTCGCTAAATTATCTGCAACAACCCATGAACAAAAAGAAATACCAATGCCAATGAAAAACAAAGAGACATTAAGAAATACCTAACCTCCCCACCATTAGAACCGCATAAAATTTTCATAGTCATCGTAATAATTTAATAATAAAAAACAATGACACTCCAAGCAATTCCGAAGACTGTACGACCTCTAAAATCCCACAGCGCACCGGCGCGATTGCAATAATTTTCCACGCATTGCCAGCATCTGATGAATTCCTTTTCGCTGTCGAGCAACGCGCCTTCGAGTTGTCTGCACGCGTTCCAGGAAGACCTTAGACACGTCCTTATGTACCTCAAACCCCTGTCTTGCTTCCTAAAGGCCACCGCCAAACACGTGATGACGTTCTTAGAAGGATTCTTGTGGAGAACGGTCTTCGCTAGATCCGGAGGCAAGACGAAGGCGCTCTTAGAATCGCAGGGCAACGTCTGCATGCTTCTAGGATCTTCCGTGCACGGCGTACTCTCGCCGCCTATGCAAATATGGCATACCAGGGGATCCTCGATGACTTTGATTGGATAAGCCGTAGGTGCGAAATGAAGAAATGCTAAGAAAGTTAGACGCAACATTCCCGAAGTTGCTACTATAGTTACTGTCACGTGAGATTAGTTCTGTCAAAGTTCGACTTTGAATTTAATCGTATTATTTTATGGTTTTCGCCAAACTATGACAAAATTCGCAACCACGGCACCTTTCGGCGTTCAAACTAAAAGATTCGCTCCGATCGGTTACCATCCTAAATTAGATGCCGAAGGTTTACTTACGGCGTACAAGAACAAAGTGTCACCGTGTGATTATGATCCGAAAAAATACGAGTGCCAATATCAGAAGTTGGACAACTTCGTTTCGGTGTAAGTGTCGAGTTACTCTTTACATGTCTTTCAAAGTGACGTTCAAATTTGCAGATGGAAGCGAAAAGCCGACTGCGAAGAATTTGCCGCCAATCTAGGATATCGTAATCGGGCCCTGTTGGAGGAAAGGAACCATTTGAAAAGAGACCGAGGTCCCGGCACCTACGACATCTCTGAGGATGTTTATAAGAGGAAAAGTCATTCGGTGCGTAAGAACGTTAACATTGGTAGTGAGAAGAAGTTCTTCGAGCTGAGTGATTGTACTCCAGCCCCAGGTAAAGTAAAGTTCTTCTCGGATTATAAGGAAATAAGTACTTTTTGTAACGTTAAACGTGTTGTTTGAAAGAGAAATTAATAATGCATTATAATTAGTTTCGGGAAAGTGAAATCACAAATTGGATTGCATCTATTAAATATTGCACTCATTAAATATGTTTGCACAGTTGTTTCAGTCAAATGAGTATGGAGTTATAATTTTTTTATCAATAACACTTTCAACTTTTTGTATTACACTTTCATTCTTTTGGGCTTCCCCCTACCTCCTACCTTCCTTACATCATCAAAATGTTCGCAGATGTAGTGTTATTTATTCAATTTCATCCACATTTACATTTGCGAACTGTTGGAAAACGGCAAAATTATTTTAAGTTCACAAAAAGGGCAATGTCACTTTAATTAGAAATTGCAGACTTATTGCTCTAATAAATAACTTTGCCAAAGTATACGAAGTGGTTCTATACAATCGCATATACATATCAACAGTTTCGTACAATTTTATCTGAAGACGTCACTAACCTTACTACGATTACACAATTCATAGCTGAGTCATTAGATGACAATATACAAGTTGATGTAATTTATACTTTTATTGAAACTTCCGCAGAATTGCTTTTCACCCAGACTTGTGTCACTATTTCGAACATATTTACTAGGGAGAACATAGTACGTAGCATATCTTGATCATACAAGAATGGAAGTAACCTTGGTCCCCTCCTTTTTCTGGTATTTGTTAACGATTTATAGTCAGTTGGATTGTAATAAGTTATTGCTCGCTGATAACCTCAAGTTCTATACCAGGATAAATACCATTTCGAGTTGCCATCTGATGCAGCAGCATCTCAGTAGACGAGAATCCTGGTGTGTCAATAATAATCTCAAGATGAACATCGAAAAGTATAATGTTTTAACTTGCTCACGTAAGTTATGTCCATTTACATATCATTATCGATATAACGATATTCTTTTACATCGTTGTTCCTTCTTAAAGGACCTAAGTGTTTTACTTGACACCCAATTAAGTTTTAAAGACCACATCAGTAGCGTCTCATCATCTGCACTGAGGGCTCTTGGATTTATACTAAGGGTATCGAGGCAGTTTAGTTCTCTTGATGCAATAGTGGCACCATATTTCGCGTTTGTGCGATCTAAAGTTGAGTATGCATCCATAGTCTGGTCACCTCTATATGCATTATCTGTATCTCTCCTTGAAATTGTACAGAGAAAGTTCCTTAAGTATACCCATTTTAAACAATATGGGATATATCCAATACAGGGCTATAATCATAATATTCTGCTGAACAGCTTTCGGATACAGTCCTTACAATCGCGTCGTCGTCAAGCCGAAGAGATTTTTTTAGAATCTGGCGAAAAATAAGATAGACACTAACACATGGGCTGAAAAGTCCCGGGCCTAACAAAGAAAACACGGTTTTTTTGGTTCAAAATTAGCTTTATTCATCAACGTAATCTCCATCAAGACCAACGCAATCATTCCAGCGCCGCTTTAACATTTCAATACCACTTTTCTAGAACGATTTATCTTTTGCCTCAAAATAGGCCTCAGTTTCAGCGATAACCTCTTCATTCGTGCGAAATTTCTTACCGGCGAGCATTTTTTTTGAGGTCTACGAACAGCCAGTAGAGTCGCTGGGAGCCAAATCTGGCGAATACGGTGGATGTGGGAGCAATTCGAAGTTCAATTCATGTAGTTTTGCCATTGTTTTGATTGACTTGTGACACGGTGCGTTGTCCTGATGAAACAAAATTTATTCCTTTGCCATATGCGGTCGTTTCTTTGCAATTTCAGCCTTCAAACGCTCCAATAACGCTATATAATATTCACTGTTGATGGTATTTCCTTTCTCAAGATAGTCGATGAATATTACACCACGCATATCCCCAAAATACCGAGGCCATAACCTTTCCAGCCGATTGTTGTGCTTTCGGGCGCTTTGGACGAGGTTCACCAGTTGCTGTCCACTCAGTTGACGATCGTTTTGATTCCGGAGTGAAGTGATGGATCCATGTTTCATCCATTGTCACATATCGACGCAAAAATTTCGGTTTGTTACGTTTAAACATGGCCAAACACTGCTCAGAATCATCAACACGTTCTTGTTTTTGGTCAACAGGGAGGAAACGCGGCACCCACTTTGAACAGAGCTTTCTCATAGTCAAATGCTCATGCAATATAAAGCCAATACGTTCTTTTGATACCTTTACGATGTCAGCTAACTCACGCAACTTCACTTTTCGATCATTCAAAACGATTTTGTGGATTGTTTTGATGTTTTCTGGTGTTACCGCCTTATTTGAACGTCCACTGCGTTCTGCATCATCGGTGTCTCTACGACCACGTTCGAAGTCAGCAAACCAACGTTTTATTGTTGTTTCTGATGGAGTCCCCATAACACTTTTCAAGCCATTGCTTCGCTTGAACGGTATTTTTTTCCCATCAAGAAGCAGTGTATAATTAAAACACGAAATTGTTTTTGATCCATTGTTTTGAAAATAACAAAAGTAGCGTGACTCTTAGCACAATAACTCACAAACTAATGAATAGAATATCATGAAATTTTAACAGCTGTCTTTTGAAGGTTAATACTAACTGAGAGAAAGGTGACTGCAATAAAACTAGCGTCATCTATGTGTTAGGCCCGGAACTTTTCAGCCCATGTGTTACCTCACTACTTGAACGAATTCGCTATTTTGTGTAATCGCAGAGTACTCGCCTGTCTCGAGTCTTCTACTGTCCCAATGCTAATACAAACGTCTTAATCAAGTCACCGATATATAGAATGTGTAGTACCGTTAATGAAGCTAATGCTTATGTTGATATTCACTTTTCCTCTCTGGTAAAATTAATCAATCTATTTTAGTTTATGTTTTCTTATTGTCTTTTTAGTTTATAATTGTTCTGTAATTAGAGTCGTCTGTTGGGCAATAAAGATATTATTATTATTAGTAGTAGTAGTAGTAGTAATGAAGATCACCACTGTACATACCTCAATATCAGGTTAGCCAAATCTATAGTTCTTAATTTTGTAAATTAAAGGCACTTACACTGGCAACATTCTGAAGTCCTGCCTGGTCAAGAAGCAGCTAACATCGAAACCCCCATTCGAATGGGACGGCTTTGTCGATAGATTCAAGACCCCCAGCAAGTCTTGGAGCAAGCCCCCTAATCTGTATAACCCCAAAGATACTGCATCGATCGAGGCGCTACTGAATAAAATCGTATCGAAGAAAGGGCCTTATAACTTATTCACCGGACCCAGAGACCCCTCCACGATCAAAAACCACTTTGCACCGCCTAAGCAATGCACACCAGATAAATACTACACTTGGCCGAATGGGTTAGACTATCTGCTGCACCATCCATCGAAGAGAAGGTGAGGTTTACCAATTAACGCTATAACATAGTTGGTGAAGAATGTCGTTGCTCTAAATTCTCATTTCAGCTATGGTTCGTTCCTAAAAGATGCCCGCTTTAGAAAAAAACCAACCGTAAGGATGCTAATAGATGACCTGACAACATGTTATAGAAATCCTATTGATCCCAGTCCTGCTACGTACAATATAAAGATCGATAGGTGCGTTCTTGATGATCGATATCACTTTTGGGCGAATTTCTCGTTTTCTTCCTTTCTAGCATCACCAAATTGGAACCGACGATGCATCCTTTTAACGATTCGGTTCCGATCACAAGGAAAGGACCGGACTGGACCATAAGTCCTGGCCCAGGTAGATACAACGTGACGTTGCCGAAGTATAAAAAGGTCAAAACTTTGTCGTGGGTTTTCAAATCTAAAACCGGACGGACTGAATACAAGCCGACAGTCTATAGTCTATTTCCAGAATGAGAGGGTGCCTTTCGCGGTGAAACTCGAGGGGGAAACATAGCAATTTTACGGTTTACCATATAGCGCGGTTCATTATGGAAGGGCGATGGAACATTGAACTTTTTCTTCGGAGAATGGAGCGGACTACAATGGGTGGATTTTTTGTTTGTAAACGATAGATCATGTATTAATAAAACGTGATTCTCTAAGCGATAAAATGTCTTTGTTTTCGTTCTTCCCTTTCCTCCAGAATAATTTAATTTTGCGCGGTTCGATATTTTGCAGATGATCGAATTTCTAGACGTCACTTGCGGTCAAACCAGGTGTTCATTCATGCTGACAGGAACCGGTGTACCGGTAGAACTCAAATTCGAACCAGATTTCTTGGTGTGTCGCCTTCAAACGTCACCAGACGAAGGTGCTGAAGCAACAGTTGAGGTATGCAGATACTGACAAGCCTTTTAACTCTCAAACTACCAGAAAATCGGCATATCGCCCTGTATATTACCAGGTGTATGCATAAGTTTTAAGAATACTTCCGGCACGCATTAGTTTCCTTATTTAATCAAAAGAAAAATATTTTAGTTACTGAATCTTTCAGCTCAAAAGTGTTTTGGCACCCCTGTTTTCATGGATTATTCATATAGTATTATGTTTACCACAAAAACATTATAATAAAATGAAATACGTATTTAAAATGTAGTTCAGTAAGATAAACACCCATTATATCGCATAAGGTTTACTATCATTTACCTGCACTTGGTCGGATTACCATAAACTGTTTATTGCGGTGCAATTACAATAACAATCCCTCTGAATTTACTGGGTAAATTTAGTCATCTGTTAGATTGTAGGTAATAATGTTTAAATTACCTTCCTAGAAGATTATAGTGAAATCTGTAACGTATGGTCAGTTGCAGTGTGGTACTGGTTACTCTATTCACGTCGTGAGCGAAATATCGTGTGACAATTTTTTAAAATGCCTCCGCGAAGAGAAATTAGTATGGAAACACGTGCGCTTATAATAGCTTACCATAAAAGTGGCGTAAGTAATCGACAAATTGCCAAAAAAATTAAAATACACCACGCTACGGTTGACTATAACGTAAAAAAATATCGGGAAACTGGCAGTTTTCGTAATAAAAGACGGAGTGGAAGGCCAAAAGCGACAACATCTGCACATGATCGCAGAATAGCGGTTACCAGCAAGTTAAATAGACGCAAAACAGCCCCGGAAATCACCGCAGAATTAAATGTTGGTCGCCAAAAACTAGTCAGTGTTTCTACAGTCAAACGTCGCCTACAGAAAGCCGGGCTCCATGGACGTATTGCGATGAAAAAGCCATTACTACGCAAATAAAACAAGCAAAAGCGACTTAAATGGGCTCGTGAACAGCAATACTGGACCATAGAGTGGAACAACGTCCTATGGACAGATGAGTCCAAATTTGAGCTGTTCGGAACCCGAAGATGCATATTCGTAAGAAGATCTGTGGGTGAACGTGCCAGAGAAGAGTGTATTGCTGCTACCGTGAAGCATGGTGGAGGTTTTATCATCGTTTGGGGCTGTTTTGCTGGCACTAGTGTAGGAGACATTATGAACATTGACGGTATATTAAAAAAAGAAGGCTACCGCGAAATTTTGGAGAACCACGCAATACTTTCCGGAATTCGACTTTTGGCTCAAAATTTTATCTTCCAGCAAGATAATGACCCAAAACATTCCTCTAAATTATGTAAAGACTATTTACGCCATTTAGAAGAGGGAGGAACTCTCAAAATTGAAACTTGAATCCAATCGAGTTACTATGGGAAGAACTAGATCGGGAAGTACGGAAATCGGCTCCGACATCAGCTACTGACGTGTGGAACAAATTGCAATCGAGTTGGACCTGGTGGATAACACAAGAAACTCTGGCAAACCTTATTGCGAGAATGCCTCGATTGTGTGCTGCAATTATTAAATCAAGAGGAGGTCACATAGATGAAAGTAAAATTTAAATTAAACGTTTTAAGTTTCACATTTATTTAATATATTTTTATGCATGTTACGTGTATCTGTACATAAACAATAAATATTATTAACATTTTTGCTGAGTTCTTATACATTTTTGCTGAGTTCTTATACATTTTTGCTGAGTTCTTATACATTTTTGCTGTCAGTGAGAGTGTCTAAACACTTTTGAGCGGTAGTGTAGATCAAAGATTCGATTCCTGAAGGACGCTAGCTGTTGCAAAATAGAATGTGGAGTTATACCTATTGGGCATGATATACCGCATTTACCAATTTAAAACTTAAAAATTCTTTTGTCACTCTCCCAGCTGCCAGGTTATATCGGCAAACCAGCGGCGTCCAGACGCGATAGTATAATTATATCAAAAGAAGGTTTTGTAAATCTCAGAGCTATTGCTGAGTTTTCACCTTACCGTCGTATCTCACGAATTAAACAAAAATTCCTTTCACTTAACGAAAAAAAAAACATAATTTTAGATTATAAACCGTTGCTCAGCCGATATTAGCCTCGTTTTCGAGAAGATCCTAGACTTACAAGGTGACATATTGATGGAGCAACACAAGGACAAGCCACAGTTCGATGACCAATTGAGTGAAGGCGAGATTAGTGCTTTAAATAATTCATTCCGAAAGCGAAGAGGTTTGCTTTTCCTTTTTGTAAACGAACATTCTTTAGTTATTTTATTTTCGTCCTAGGCACGTCGTATTTTAAAATTATTGACGAGAAAATAGACATTCCAGCAATGAAGGCGAGAACCGCAAAGTTTTGCTTCGGAGATTTCCAAAGACTTGAAATGAAAAACACTACGGAAGCAGATCAAAGCAAGAAAGGGAAAAAGGACAAAAAGGAGGACAAGAAAGGGAAAGCTAAGAAGAAAGGACGCGGCAGCAAAGAGAGCAACAATATTATTGATCGAAAGTACTACGTGGCAAAATATAACCTCTTACTTAGTGGTTCCACATTCGTCAAGGATTTTATTGTAATCGGAAATTTTTTATGAGAGTATAGAATAAAGGCCTTTTCTTTTTTTAATTTAAAAGCAGTTTTATTTCCTGTAAATACAATACATAAAAGTATGTAAATCGTACAATTCCAAACGCCATTTTCTTTTGGCAAGTATGGCGTTTAAGGTTGATGATTTCTTTTTTTTTCTTTTTGGAGGTAAATGGAGCCGTTTTGAGAGAAAAGAATCAGTCCAAACGGGAATTTATAGAGATTTCTCGAAATTATTATTCTCCAACTTAATAACGGTCATTGTTGCTAATTTAATCAACAAAACGTAAGAAGACAAAATTTCAGGAAATCTCTTAGTAAACCCGCATCAAATTAAGTAGTAACACGACAAAGTGGAATGAATAAGAAAATTTAAATCATTGGATAGTTCAGAAATTAATGTTGGTATTAATCGTTTAAATCAAAGTCTTCATTATCGTTTAACACTGAAATAAGTCGAATCCAGAAAAAATATTACTAAGAAAACATGTTCATTTCACAATCCTCTATAACCCCTAAAAATTTGTAAACGTTTTTCAAAAACACCTGTATATCGTATACAGGATGCTCTGAAAGTTATACTTCAAATTACGGTATATGATTCTCCTTGTAAAAAGGAGTAAAAAATCCTTATAAATTCCATTGATAAGTGCTGTAGTCTTTTAATTAGATGAATATGTTGAAAACCTGCATTAATTTCCAAACAACCCGTTACAATTCTTACCTTTAATTCCAGAAAAATTTGTGCTAGGGGACGACACGTATTCTATTCTTTGCTAATTCTTCCTCGATAGAGAAAGAGACATCATTAATCTCGGCAAAGTGGGGCAAGTTACAGTGCAGTGCGAAGAATAACGTGGAGGGGCCAAGCGGCCGTATCAAGGCCAGTGTTCAGTAACTGAAACTTGCCCCTCTTTTCCGAGACTAGACAATATACAAAACACATATCTTCGATACAATACACACTTTGAGAGGGTGTTCTTTTTGTTTAAATATATATTTATATTTAGTTATCGGTATTCTATCACATTTATTCCATAATTACATTTATTTTTCGAGTTAAAAATCGGGTAATAAACTTTAAAATCCGTGTAATAAACAACAACGTATTGAATACAAAAATATCGGCTCAATTCGAAGAGAATATCGAGTAATCGATATTCTTTGTCATTTTTGTTAGGATGTCCGACAAAATATAACATATTCAAGCAATAACATGCAAATAACGTTTCTCAAAGGAAATTTACTCACCCGTTCGAATCTCGCGGCTGACTTAGATTTATCGTGGCGCAAATTTAATAAATTATCCTTAGACGAAAATAATAACAAGCGTAAGAGACATCTAGAGATTTAAGGTACACAATAGTTGCTGCCCGGTAGCGGTTATCAACTTCTTAATCTGATTCGCGTGCATGGTTTCCTTACACATCACGATGTAGGGGTCGTAGTTCTGTATCTCGTTCAAGATATCGGCGCTATCTTTGATATCGACGTTGGAATTCTTCAGAAATTGCTCTAAATCATCCCCGCCACCGTAAGTAAACTGCAAAGCGTCATCTAAACTCTCCGTTTTGTTAGAATCAATCTTCTTATCGGCATCTAAGTTGGTAACGTTCATGCGTTGCGGGAAAACGTCTAGCAACTGCTCAAGATGCATAGAGGTCGCTGCGTGTGTCAGTACGTCTATTAAAAGAAATTAAAATTAAGATTGCGCTGCGAAAAGTTCATCTCACCATCGAATACCTCTCAAAATCTTCTTGTAGAAGAAACAAACATGTTTTAGATCCACATTCTCGGATAATCTAATAACTTTGCTCTGTATCGTGGCTATCATGCATTTCCATTCATCAGTCCGGGTGAATTTATCCTGCGAAACAAAGATTAGACATCGAAAAATTTATTTAAATTGAGCCTTACCTTTCCAAATTGTAAGAGACATTGAGGGCATTTATCGACAAGCAAAGTAGCTGCTTCGTTGACGTTCAAAATGATACTCTGTATACTTAAGCACCCTCTTAAATCTTCGTTGAGATCCAAGAATGCTACAACCTCGATTATAACTTGTTTCGAAACTATGGGGCTGCAAAGAATTGCTTGCAATTTTCTCAGGATTCTATCAGCTTCCTTATTCTCTACAATAGCCTCCCGAGGGAAATTCTTTTTGAGGCACGCTTCGTACAGCTTTGAGGTAATCTCCATTTGGAACGGTGGCATTTTGTCGAGGTAATCGTGCCTGAAGTTGGAGAATAAGTACGCTGCCTTCTTGTTATTCCTAGCATTCATTTCTTCGAAGTACGGTTGTTTTTTCTCAGTCGTATCGTCTTTGGTACCTTCATCGACACTGAGCGAATCGAATACAGACGTTAGGAAATGGTTTAGAAAGGAAATTGCGAAGTACTTACATTTTTTTCTCTTCGTGCCCTTTGCAATTTTTCTCCTTTAACTGTAAGATTTGCAGTTGCGATAGATAAGATCTCACCAACAATTTCAACGCCTCGTTAGAAGTCCTATCCAGTGTTAATTTACTTAGCTCGGTGTTATCGTATTTGGTGAAATAGCAAATGAAGAATTTCTCCAACGTAATCTGTAGCACTCTACTTCCGGTTGTTCCATCGGATCCTATAGATGCTGGAAGATACTCGAGGAATATCTGCTATGAAATAATTCGATAAATAAAAGCTTTCCCATATCACAAATACTACCTTTAACATCTTGTGGAGATTTACAACCTTCTTATCGATGATCAACGAGACAAGGATGTCGGATAGAGTTTCTGGATATACAGACATTATTAAAACACATAATTCCGAGAACGAAGCAAGTTTATGCTTCGACGATATGGGAATCTGATCGAATAATAACTCCCAGTTTCGTAACAACACATTTTTAAGGTTCTCGTCTTTGATATCAGTTAAGATATCCTGAGATTTCTTCATATTACACTTTTGTATATGTAAAACGACCAGAGCCAACAGCCTTTCGTTTTGTGCCTTCGAACTATCACAGATTTGCTGGCTGAGGACAACGATCAATTTATCCGAAGCGTACTCCCTCAAGACATTGCTCCTTAACACGATATTAGGGAGGTCATCGTAGTAATTTTGTTGGAATAACTCGATGATTGTTTCAGAAAAATTCTGCTTCGAACCCGATATGTAATGTTTATCAGCTTCAGGACCATATTTAGTATCTAAAAGTGTTGTTTTTAAGTAGTACAGAAGCCCTTTCGTGCTCTAAAAGTAATTTGCATGTTATCAGAGTTATTTACTAAAATATATAGGGTGACATACCAAGTTATTTGATTGCTCCTGCAATTTTTTAACCCTCGTTAACACTTCAGATGGATAAACGAGAGCCATCTTGTAATACGGGACACTCAGAACATAATCTTGCTCTTGCAAACACCTATTCAATCATCGTAACATTTAGAAAACACTTCGTAAATAATACTGAAAGCACCTACATTATAAAATGGTCCCCCAACAAGGCGCAGGAGGTCCTATATGCTTCTTTAAGATCCTCATCATAGATCTTCTTCGTTTGCACAGTCGATACGTTCCCTTCGCTGAAATTCCACCTCGCTAAAATTAGGGAAGCCCTCAAGATCATGTGCGCTTCATTCATGAGATGGCAGTACGTTTGTATGGAGGTGAATCTATGGGAATTCGCAACTATTGATATATCACTAAATATCATCTTCGGAGTTGGTAATTCTAGATTGTACAAGGTCCAATACGAAGCTGTGGAGCTTCCGTGAGAACTAGCCGAATGGGTTGGGGAACTATCTGCGTTCGCGAGGAGTATTAGATGGTTGTCGCTTAATAGGATCTCTTCAACGCCTAGGAAAGGTCGCAGACCCATCAAGCAGATAGCCTCTTGCATGGAAGGGCAGGCCTTATTTGATGGAACGATACAATTGCATTGGGATTCGAGTTATTTGTTATCGAATACTTACGACGTTCTCATCATCGATTACTTCTAAATGTCTGCACAGCTCATGACACGTTCTTAATGTGTACGTTTCGAGACCGGTTTCAGTTAAAGCGTGTAAAAAGTAGTCTTCCATGACAATCTTGTATATAGGTGCGGTGAAAGGATATACTGTAATGCAGCTATCTACTGATTTATTTAGATCTGCAATTAAAATAGGCTAACTTTCAAAGGAGAAAAAGCAAATTCTAACCCCAACAAAGCCTACCTGAGTCTTTGAATTGATACAGATATCCTTCTTGTTGCGTTGTAATCACACAAACAATACTATGAAGTAAATAATCGTATCTACTCCTGAATATATTCAAACCCTCCCCATCTCTTTGCGGTTTAACCAAATTTTGATTGACGTAGAGTGGTTTAACGAGCATACATTTAAATTCCTCGGCTACCTGTTTCTGCGAAAGTTCTACCATTATCGGTCTTAATTTCAGCTGAATTAAATTCTCGATTTCATAATTTTTACCCTAAAATCGAAAGAGATTGTTAAATTTTTCAAGAAAACATTGATTTGAACTGAACTACCTCCGAAATGGAATTGCTTTTAATCGTCGCCTTGATATCTTTATCGCAGAATGTAAACGGACAATATTTGTGTATTATACTGTTTTCTTTAACAATCGTTGGCAAGTGTATCGTGTATTTCTCCTTTCCGATGTTTAAATTTTCATTTTTAAGTACTTGTTTGTAATCTATAGGTGTATCGTCATGTGTATCTTAAAACGGAACAATAAAAGAACTTAGCGTAACTAATAGAAAGGTGTTTCCACTTACAATTAAAGCTATATTCGCAACTTTGTTCGACGTTTACTTGGTCCTCTTTAGTTTTCTTGTACAAAATCCTAAACATATGCAACGTATCATTACTCGAGCAAGCAATGTAGTTCTCGCAAATCGCAATATCCCTCGGATAAAAACACAGATCCACGCTAAGCGGTGCCTCTTCAAAATCAATGAATTTTAACCTCGATATGTCATGCGTTTTCACTTCGAAAGTATAAACGGTTATCGATTTGTTCATCTGTATGATGATATTTCCAGTAATCTATACCAAACATAACAAATGTGTTTTATACAAACAAAGAAAAGAAAGAACTAACCTGACAACATTGTATTTGTTGCGGATTCCTTTTAACCGGAATCTCAATCATCTCCAGACTACCAAGCTCAGATTGGTTAGTCGTAGGTGTCACCCTACCAGCAATCCTCGCCCTCATCGGCTGGACCATCCCGCATTCAGATGAACCCAAACTAACACCGCTATGGGTCATCTTCGATTGCTGCATGGTCGCTATATTATCCCAGTTCACATAGACGCGAACGAAATTGGTCTCGCGATTCTGACGATTGTATTTTGTCTCAACCGTGGCTACGTAATCCCCTAGAAGACCATGAAGATCCTTAGTAAAATGAGACGTACATTGAAAGTAAACTTCGCCATACCATTGAGACAGTGCACAATTTGTGTAACTTCATCAACCGTTGGGAATGTAAATAGTACTTCTGCGTGATCATTAACGTCACGAACCTCGATGCAATGACTCGATAATGCAAGTAATAGCCGGTTTGGTGGAGCTACTGTGCTAGCCGTAGGTTGTTCTACGGTTTGGATGTGTTGGTTGGCGAAATGGTGTACCGAAATTACCCTGACCATGGTGTAAAACCCTTAAAATGGGCGGAAATCAGATTGATGGTGAAAGTGTATTGCTATTGATTTTCACCTGGTAAAAAGAGGTGTGTTGCGCTTAAATCAGGTGTTAAATCGTGAGGATGTGTAATATCGCAAAAATAGGGGTGTATTGCATGTGTAAACTTATTGATTACTTACTTTGGTCTTAGTTTCCTAGCAAATTATTTTTCTAGTGAGAAAAGTGTTTAAAAGATTTGAAGCGAATTCCTAGATGATTTCTTGCATTATAGGTGCTTAGTCTAGCCGAAAAATAAACATTTTTATCTTAAAAAGCGATTTATTTACTAACAATGAGATAAATTGAATTAAATTCGCTTTGACACATTGAAATTGTGCCCTACTTAAGGCATCACCTGTTGGTATAGGTTAGTACTATTCGCGTAAATATTTAACAATCTATTTTGTCCAATTTTTGTTAGATTTAATGAACGGAAGAGTAAAATTATCGCTAATTTCTTAAGTTAGTATTGGTTTCGGAGAAAAATTACATTATTTAAGGTTTAGAAAGCATTTATTTGCATCTATATTCGTTCAAGTGCACCCTGTTTGCAAGAGATGGCGTTTAATGCTTTAGTTTTGACATTTTCAATAGGGGAATTACAAAATTCAAATTTAAGCGCAAAAATCTACCTGGGCCAATTTTGACTCAGAGCTTTTAAATTGGGAAACTGTTGTAATATTTTATTGTAATAATGATTATTTCTCTTATTTTGAAAATAAAATATACTTCTATAGCTTAACTATATTATTTTAAAATAGTATAGATTCGTACAACAAAAGTAGATATAACGCTAGAGAAAAGAATAAATTAAGTCCGTTTTTTCTACGTCTCGCAATTCCGTCCGAATCGATCGGCGTTCCCAACGACGCTTTAAAAATAAACTCGTTAGAAAAATTTGTAGAAATGCCGACGCCCCAGTCTATGCCGAGGATAAATTGTTTACGATAGTGCTAGGTCAGTGTCAAAAAGGTGATTTTCTCGAACGTAATATATCGGCCAGCGTGTGTTGCAATGTCTAGACGGGGCGTTTGTTCTCTTTCTAGCATGCAGTGTTATTGACACTATTGATGGTCAAGTTTAACGATTGATTAGGGTCCCCGCGGTGATGGAACGATGAAAAAAAAAAGTATGTTTATCGAGTTTTTCATGGAAAACCGCGGCTAATCGTTAGATTTTGTTCGTCGAACCTCTTCAAAACAATTCGGACTAATTTCATCGAGAGATAAGGGAAGGAATTGCTCGCTGGGGGGATCGTTAGACACTGTTTCGATGTACGTCTTTAAATTATTGATGGAGTGCAATAAACGGACGATATGTCATTGAAATCGATGCAAAAACAAACTAATTAGAGGTTGGAATTGTTTCGGTGAATGATCCATCTTTCTTACTATAAGAACGATACAGTATGCTCGAAAATTATTATCGTTATGAATATTCCTATCCGTTTCGAATTTTAGAATAGAATAGAATTTATTGGCAATAATGAAACAAAACAAAACAGCAGACAAAATAAGTTACAATAATGTCCACATACGGAGCTATATACGGCGTTCTAACTTCAACCCTCGTTAACACAAAAAAAGAACCAAAGAAAATAAATTTAAAACAAAAAAAAATTAAAACTAAGAAATAATACAATACAAGGATAACTGATATGATTACTTGCGCAGGCGCGGTTCGGATAAGTATACAAAATCATTGATATTGAATTGTTAGTAACTGGTGTTGAAGGTGGTTCCTTATTCTCTTAATCGGGATATCTAATAGAACAAAAGGTAAGATGTAGGTATTTAAAATCTTGAATATACTACAGCTGAAACTGTGTTGTACGCCTCACATCTGTGCTTGGAAACAGACAAAAAGGGACCATGACGAACGCCATGCGAATGTGTCTGATATCTGAATCTTACCTTATTGTAGAAATACAGTGGGCATTTACGCTTAATGATGTTAAACGAAGCGAACATTCTGAAGACTATGTATTCTCTGACAGTCCTCACCCGTAATGCAGTGAGTGTATACACCCTCTGCGTAATTAAAGTTAGTTTTGTCGCGGTATCGAAGAACCTTCTATGTATAAAAATTGATTTTATTGCTATGGCGGCCTTCCTTATGATGTGTGAGGTATTCTAATGAAAGCGCAGAGAAGAATCGATATACAAACCCAAGCTCTTTACACACTCCAAGGGAGAAATCTTGCAGCTCCCAATATAAATGTCCAGATTTGGTAAGACTCTAAGTCTAGGATTTGTTGGAAAAGTAATAAGTTGTGTTTTGTTAGCGTTAAGTGTTAACTGTAGGTGGTCACAGTACACTGTTAGATTATGAAGGTCTTCATTTACGCATTTCAGAGCTTCGGTGAGCTTGGAGGGGCTAAAGGAGTAATAAAGTTGGGTGTCGTCCGTATATAAATGATATTTACAATAGTTTAAAGATGTTGGGAAGGTTACTAGTATAGATGGAAAACAAAAGTGGGCTTAAGGTAGTTCTCTGCGGCAAACCGCAGGATATATTGATCTTTTTGGAAATAATTATCTAGTACAAATTGCCGTATCCTATCTCGTACAAGTGCAGATGAATTGCAGCATCTTTTCTTGGCGTTTCTCTTCAATAACGCCTCGCAATTTATAAATCAATTGTGTGTGGTAGGTCCCTGTAATGCTTTGTCTGTTTTGTAAATAGTCAGTCAGAATGATTCCTTGAGCATCCTAGAACACAGATGGCAAAACCTTTCCCGGAGACGAGGCGACCTTAAATTTGTGTGGAGGAGGAGAACCGTGATGTTTCCACTCTCACTTTGCACTTTGCTCTCGGGATAATAGTGGTGCACCCGTAACTCATCCATGGTCACATACCGACTAAGAAAGTTCTCTTTGTTTGCTTAGTACCTTTCCAAAAGACGCTTATATGTCAACGCCCGATTTCTTTTTTGATCAATGATTAACATTCGGGACACCCATCTTGCACTAATCTTATTCATATCTAATTCTTTAGTCTCCTTCTCTAGTATCTTTCACAATGTCCCTGATGAGTAGTCATCGGTCTTACAGTACGATATCATGTATCTTTTTAATGTTTTTGTCTGTTACCGTTAGGGAAGCCCACCGGAATATTCTTTTTCACAGGACGTTCTTCCGCCTTTAAAATCTCGACACCAGCGTTTGACCGTCTGTAAGAAACTGCAGACTCACCAATAGTTCTGTTTAAAATATTCGATTCTACTTTATCTCGTAGATTTCAAACATTGAGAGTTATTACAATGCGTCTTGTATCTACAGATAATGCAGCAATTTAAAACTGGTCTACGATCAAGTATACCGTTACTGACTAAAAACAGAACTCCCGGGAATAAACTCGGCCCGTTTGATTGAGAGAAAAAAACCGTTAAACGACATTTTTCCTAGCCGACAGGCGATTTTCGCATCGTTCACATCGTAGTAGGCTTCGAGGTTACAAGGACAAACGCCTTAATCGCGTTAACTAGCCGAAGTAAACGAAAGCTGGCTCTAAAGGGGGCGCATGCGATTACGGATCGCTCTGTATACGCGCTTACATGAGCGGCAATGTGCGAAATGTTAACAATGCACTAAATGGACCGTCAGACAGTGCCAGTACATCGAACAGATATGCTGCAACCAAGGTCGCCGCGGGTCACGGTGAACTCTAAATGAATTTTTGCGGTAGAAAAACAAAACGCAATATTGAAATTGAAAGGTCGACGTTGACCGTGATTCGCGGTAAGTGTCTTCGTGTTGGAATCATAAACTGTCAAAAAAAAGGATCACAAAAGAAATTAAAATCAAGACGCTTAGGACAGTTGTCTTCTTTTAAATTAGCGATACTTTTTAATACGTTGGAGGAGATGCTTAGATCTTTGAAATTCGGCAATCAGGTGTACGATTCAACTTTTTTCGAGCGGCTTTGGTGAAAGAGAATATTTTCAATCTTATATCGAAATATTCTAATATAAACATTATTACTGTACTAAATTGGTATATGATGATTGATGAACATCTTGTAAATTATTATTGTTATTACTTTCCCGATTCAGAAATGCAGTGGGAGCAAGGGGGGCCATATACAGCATGTAGGTATTAATTCAGGGGTTCAGGGACATGTATTCTAGGGTGTATGCATGTCTTGTTGACTATCAAAAGGCAAAAGATGAATTAAAACACCAAAGCAAAATGGTGGAAATTCTGAAAAACGTGATCCTAGATGGGAAAGACATCTGGACAACACACCGCAACAAAATAATTTTCTTGTCTTGGTGCTTGTAAAATACGAACTGATTTAGGATATCTTTGATGTGCTGGTTTCAAAAATAACTGGTATTTCTTCGGATGCAACATGAGCACCAAAGTTCATTATCTTCACCTCCACTTAGATCGTTTTCCAGAAAACTTAGGTGATGTTAGTGCGGGACAGGGGGGGAGCATTATGGAGGATAGGTACCGAGGAAGATGGTATATCCATATGAAAGTCGATTACTGCTGGAATCTTCAGCGAGCTAACACATGGGCTGAAAAGTCCCGGGCCTAACACATAGATGACGCTAGTTTTATTGCAGTCACCTTTCACTCAGTTAGTACTAACCTTCAAAAGACAGCTGTTAAAATTTCATGATATTCTATTCATTAGTTTGTGAGTTATTGTGCTAAGAGTCGCGCTACTTTTGTTATTTTCAAAACAATGGATCAAAAATAATTTCGTGTTTTAATTTTACACTGCTTCTTGACGGGAAAAAATACCGTTCAAGCGAAGCAATGGCTTGGAAAGTGTTATGGGGACTCCGCTCCATCAGAAACAACAATAAAGCATTGGTTTGCTGACTTCAAACGAGGTCGTAGAGACACCGATGATGCAGAACGCAGTGGACGTCCAAATGAGGCGGTAACACCAGAAAACATCAAAAAAATCCACAAAATCGTTTTGAATGATTGAAAAGTGAAGTTGCGTGAGTTAGCTGACATCGTAAAGATATCAAAAGAACGTATTGGCTTTATATTGCATGAGCATTTGACTATGAGAAAGCTCTGTTCAAAGTGGGTGCCGCGTTTGCTCACTGTTGACGAAAAACAAGAACGTATTGATGATTCTGAGCAGTGTTTGGCCATGTTTAAACGTAACAAACCGGAATTTTTGCGTCGATATGTGACAATTGATGAAACATGGATCCATCACTTCACTCCGGAATCGAAACGATCGTCATCTGAGTGGACAGCAACTAGTGAACCTCGTCCGAAGCGCCCGAAAGCACAACAATCGGCCTGGAAAGGTTATGGCCTCGGTATTTTGGGATGTGCGTGGTGTAATATTCATCGACTATCTTGAGAAAGGAAATACCATCAACAGACTAGATCTGATAGAACGAATCTGACAGCATTTCGGGATTAGACAGCCCAAAATTGCTTAATTACACTTAAAAAGATCCGAGTCTCCAGAATGTGTATTGGCCAGTGTTATTCCTAAACATTTTTTAGGATATATGAATCAGGATAAAATTAATTCTAACGTAATTTTCATTAGTTTAAGATATTTTCAAATGCTACTACGATACAATTTGTAATTTTTACGTCAGTATAAATCACGTGATGTATTAATTTTGAATATTACGCGAGATATACGAAAGATATTCATGTAATGTTACTCCCACCGCTACAGTATTCGAACAATCGACAATATTCCTAGAAAAGGTTTATACTAAGACGTGTGGGTTTGGAAAATTTGCGTTATCTGCATACATTAAGAAATCTTTGCGGATTTTCGGCGAAAATGTGAAAAAGAAGATACCCCTTAGGGGTGCTGGCGTACTAGCAAAATGAAATTTACAAAAAAAAATATGCCACCTTTCTAATTAAATTGGACCTTTCAGGTTGATGAAAGTTCACATATTTTTTTCCTAGAAAAGTAAGAGTTATTGGAGTTGTACTTGTTTAATCCCCCCCCTTACATGGATTATTTAAAAATTTTTTCGAAGCAGACGTTGAGAATACCGGAATTGGGTCATGAGGTACATTTCGTTATTGAAACTAAAAAAAAGATGTGAAAAAGAGTTATAATGTTAATAGTAGAAAAAAAAAAGATTACGGATACAAAAAACAAAAGTATATCGCGACTAAAATCCTTTACAAGCATAAAAATTACGAAGAAAAAGAAATGAAACGAATGCTCAGCGGTTAAAAGTAAAATAGAGCGATATGATTGTATTAAAGACACTTACACTGCATTGCAGTAAGTGGACGATTGATAGAACTATAATGAAAAGAAAGTAAAACTGCATAAAACAAAAAAAAAGAGAACACAGTCAATTGGACTGGAGACCAGGAAAAATTAGGTCAATTCAATTGAGAATCATAAAATGCATATAAGTAAGGACAAAGGAATAAAAGAAAAAACTTAATGTAGATATACAACATTTGCAAATTTGGTAATAATAGGATAATGTTCCTTTCCAATTATTTTTTTTTTCCCCATCTCCAGTTAGCGATGCTTAAATAACATTTGCAGGATGTCATGATTAGAGCTGTCGAAATATGTCGGTAAACCAGTGCCGGCGAATAGTTTGCAATAAAAAAAAAAATCAGATTCCATTGAAATTGTAGTTCCTGAAAGAATACCTTGGAAGAAAAATAACACCATCTTTTGTTAGCAATTTCGAAGTACAGGCCCTTCCAAAAATCTGCACTGTTTTTTTCGGTTTAACTAAGAGATGTTCGCCTGATATTTAAACTACAAACACACACACAAGTTGAATGCGTCAAAAACTAGCGTCTTCGCTTTATCGTGCAGTGATCATGTCGAGTTTTCTGATTGACAAAGAACATTTGTTCCAAGCATTAATTTTCTTAATTAATCAAAAGAAAAAGGCTGTCGAAAGTCATCGTTTGCTGATAGAAACATATGTATGTGGAACGTGCACCATCGATTACAACGTGTGAGACATGATTTCGACAATATAAAAATGGTGATACGAAGGCACCCTGAAATGTTTCCGGAATCGACAAGAGATGGCGCATGAAGGTTGAATTGGATTCATTGGTCGGCAAAGGTAACCTTTTTTATAGCAATTGTCAAAATTTTAGACGTCTATTGTCAGTAATTGCTGTTTAAGAGTGTGCTCTGTGTAGCAAGTTAGGCAATCGATAAAATCGAATTTCATGTAATAACCTCAACCCCAACCCTTCTGGATGGCTGAGAAAACGCCCACGGAAATTTGAAATATATCGCTAGAGGTTCATGGCGGATGTACTCCCTCATTTTCAAACATTAGCTTCTGGGTGAGCGAGTTCAAACGTGGCCCGCACGAACACAAATGACAAACCACGCAGTGAACGCCCAAAAACCGCTACCAACGATGAAATGGTCGTTAAAATTCATGATGTCGTGTTAGCCAATCGCCGATGTAAGCTGAAAGAGATAGCAGAGACAACAGGCATCTCAGAAGAACGCGTTAGACGTATCCTACACGAAGCTTTCGGCACGATGGGTACTGCGTTTGCTCACATCGGAGTAAACACGAAATTGGGTGACCGTTTCGGACAAGTGTCTGGCCAGGATCCAACGTAATCCAAGGGATTTCTTCATGCGTTTCGTAACCATGGATGAGACTTGGATCCACCACTACATACCTGTGACAAAGGAACAGTCGAAGCAGTAGACTCTTCCAGGCGAATCGACTCCGAAGAAAGCAAAGTCAAGGTGTGACTATTTGCAGAAGGGAAGGACGATCATCAGCGGGCAATGCTACAGCGATTTACTGACCCGATTCGACGCAGTATTGAAGGAGAAACGACCTCGTTTCCAGCGGAAAAAAAGTGCTTTTCCACCACGACAATGCACCGGCGCATTCATCCCACATCGTCGTGTCCAAATTGAATGAGTTGCGTTACCAATTAGTCTGTTATCATCCATATTCACCAGGTCCCACCCTCAGCGACATTTTCCTATTCCCAAACCTGAAAAAATCAGTGGGAGGGAAGAGATTTGCCTCGAATGAGGAGATCATCGCCGCTACAGATGGCTATTTTTCAGACCTCGAAACATCCTACTTTTCCGACAGCTTGAAGAGACTGGAGCACCGTTTGCAAAAGTGTATCTTCGAGGAGACTATATCGAAAAATAAGAATGAAAAACCACACCAATGTCGTGTATTTCTTGTCGATTCCGGAAACATGTCATGTCGCCCTCGTAGGCATCTTTCTACACTTGCTGCATAAGTCCTTCCTAATTCTGATGTGGGATTGTCTAGTATTTATCTCGAGATTAAGAGTTGACTTTTAAGAGGTTTCTCTCTTTAATAAAACTAATATAACCATAAAAAATGATCTCTCTCTTCGCGAACCCCCTGTAACCCTGGACGGATGACGTTACCGCAGTTCATTATCTACACTTAAAAGCGAAAAACATCTATTTTTACTGACGATAATGACAATAAACATTCCAACGAGAATGCTTCTGACTTTCATCATTAAATTATGCGCATTTTTCACCGGGGTCTCGTAGGGGTATCGGTCCAAATATCGGCGAATGGAAGAATGCACTTTTTATCAATTGATAAACCTGTAACGTTATTTGTTTCGTTAATAATAAACGGTGATGTCAAATAAAAGACGCACTCACGCGAAATATTGCAAACAATGCACGTACACATCTGCGATAGACCTTTAGCTGGGTTAAGACGAGATAGTGCCTCATATGATTTATATTTTTAGTTAATATTTACAAGAACGAAAACAAAAATAAGATAGCTTTTAGTAATAAGAAGAATATCGCCGATTTTCTTGTTTTGACAAAAATTATCGTTAAATAACAAGTTATAATGTAGGAGGACCTTTATTCTTTTGTTAAACGTTATCGGACTAAATGATATTGGCTGTACACCTGCAGTGTATGCTATGTTTCTAAGAATTTTTCATTGACAGTAGAGCAGAGGCAATTTGAGAAATGAAGGTTTCCATGAAACCTTAAGGACTGAAAGAGCACCTTGTTATAAACATAAATTCAACTTGCTCGATATAATAAAATTTAGAATAGACAAAAAATCTTTATAAACATGACAAATAATAGTATTTTAAAGGGAGCAACAATAAGATAAAAACATAATAGATGGAGCCCAAAACAGCAATAATACGAGGGCGAGCTGAAATGTTTCCGGAATAGACAGGAAAAACTCAGATATTGATGTGTTTCAAACGGTGCTCCAATCTCTTCAAGCCGCTGGAAAGGTAGGATGTTTCGAGGTTTGCAAAATAACCATCTGTAGCGGTGGTGACCTCCTCATTTGAGACAAATTTCTTTCCTCTCAGTGATTTTTTTCAGGTTTGCGAATAGGAAAAAGTCGCTGGGTGGCAGGCTCCGGTGAATATGGAAGATGAGAGACTAATTCGTAGCGAAACTCATTCAATTTGGACACGACGATGAAGCGGCCCTAATAAAATGTACAGGGACTGTATATAAGGACAAAAAACTGAAAGTATAAGTTTTAGTTAATTTTATTTTTCTTTAAATTTAAATTAATTGTTGGTAGTGAACAAGCATTCTTTGATTCTATTTCTTTCCATTTTTATAAACCCTACTCGTGGCTCTTTACTTACATCAAGAAACAAAGCCTTTATATGCTAGTTAAAGTACTTAGGCCTTCAACTATCAACGATATCCTTAACCACCAACACCTACTACAGCACTTAAACGCAACATGTACAGAGATATATTACTTCCTATATGAATCAGAACTTCTGTTTTTGTACGAAAAGCTATTTTAACTCTTACAATGTATTGCACATAGATATATCGTTTTGTTGCCATCGAACGTTACACATGAACGAATTAACATACGGAAATGAAAAAATAAAATTGGCTATCCGTAATAAGTAATAATAATAACGTTGAGAAGTTGTAATAAATACCTACCTTCCAGATATATACGAGTATAAATGAAGTGCACGTTCGTAAAATTGCACTGAATAATGTGCCTTGATTATAGGCTATTAACTTTCATCGGGTCTTTCTTATTATGTGACTCATTTTAATTTTAAAATTATCGATCATAGGAAATTGATGGGATCGAAAGAAGAAAAAAACGTAATATATACAATCTACTATAGCAAAGAAAAAGAAATGAATACTTACATTGTTTACATTATTATTTAAATATTTTCAAATGTAAATCGAATATCCTAAGAATCTGGTAGTCTAACCTTACGTCTACCGATTTTGCAACGCCTGAAACTCTAAAAATGTATGCAACATCGTCAGAAGTGATGAATCTTTACTCAGGGAGGTTCGAGGGTTGCTATCTATACATTTGTTATTGAAAATGGTTTTATTGTTTTACAAAATATTCCCTGCACTTTGATGACCGATACACTTTTTTGTATACGTTTCAACCAATTTTCATAGCACTTTCTTCCAATTCCAATTGAGGCATCTTCAAAACATGCATTTTGAACACATCAAACACTTTTTGTGGCGTCGAAAATCGTTGACCGCGTAGTTCTTCACGGATGGAAGTAAAAAGAAAATCATCGCGTGCCGAAGAAGGACTCTGTGGGGGATGACCCATCAATTCCGGTTAAATATTTAGTCGTTTGGGTCGATGTATGAGAGCTCGCATTGTCATGGTGAAGAATGATTCTACGTCGCTGGTTGTTTGTTCTTATTTATTCAAAGACTTCTGGCAAACAAATGGATGTATACCGTTTAGAATTGATCATTCTACGATTCTCTAGTGCCACTGTAGCCAAATGGTCGTTTATTCCAAGAAGAACAGGCGACCATTTGCTTCGTGGTGCTTCGAACAATTTTTGTTGGGTTTGGCTTATCTTGGAAGACCCATACAGTCGATTGCTGTTTACTTTCGGGCTTATACGCATAGATTTAAGTTTCTTCACCTCTGCAAATGTTATACACGACTTTCGAGCAACGACGATTGTATTTTTTGTTTTATGGCTAAGTGTTCATGTAAGATGCTTGTCACGGTAATGCCCAGGGATACCTCAATCTCACGGTACATACGTCACATGCCGATCTTGCTTTATCACGTCTCCGCAACAATCGATTTTGAACGACCTTCTATAGATTCGTCCATGAGACAGAAACGGCCACGATTGTTATCACTTCCAGATACTTAAATAGCAACCCTCGTATGAGTCCTGCATAGGTATTCCAAGGTAAAAAAATCGGAAAAAAGCCATCTGTTCTCGAAACATCTCCGAAAAGATAATCTCGACATTTGTCTCGAAATCAGGTCGTGTAGCAACAATTCCTCTATAGGATCAAAGAACTGTTACTGCCGATTAATATATAACCATTTGTTTCTCGCAAGTCACCAATCCCAAACGATGAATCAACCTCCACCAAGACAATGCACCTACACAGCAAGACAATTGAGTTTTCCATTTGTTAGAACATCTTAGACCGGGCCTACATACCAACGGTTTCCTTACCATCCCGAAAATCAAGAACAAACTGCATGGTCAAAGGTTCTTGTCGTCAGAAGAAGCACTAAGTACCTTCAGAAATGCAATGTTGACTGTACCAACAAACGCATGCATAAAAATGCTTCGAAAAACATTGCATTTAAAAGCTATCAACTGTTTTATTCCAGCTCGGTGTGTAAAACTTAAAAGACAACCCTTGTATGTTCGATTTTTCCTGCATTTAATTTTCCTCACTACAGAAAATGAAGCATAAAAAATATGCAATTCTTCCACAGCATCAGCTAGGTGCCATAGTAGAAGAAATAAGTGGTATTGACGTATAATGGTGGGTACGCATTTTCTGATAATGTCTTCCCGATGATGAAAGTAGTAAAACTGCACCACAAGAATATGATAGTGAAGAATACGTAGAGTACAGTGACGACGATAGAATTATTTACCTCAAAAACTAAACAAGCCTGAGTGAATCATTTACAAGATATTTTGTTTCGTATACAATGCCCAAATGTATACATTCCAAAATTAATAAATATTTCAATACTTAACCATATTTTATCGAACCTTAAAATCTTGCACTCTTATTGGAACCCCCCTTAGATGAAGGAATAAGATTTGCATTGGCGTAATCCAAACATCTAAGATAGTCATTTTATACAATTCTTCACCAATATATAGAATCAAATACAATACAACAGATATGAACATCGAACTTGAAATACGTTGAAAAGAAATTCTCATATTTCAATCTGATCGGTTAGAACAAACAGAATGAATATTACAGAAGTATTTTTGAAGAAAATCCTTCATTTTCAGATGTCAAAGTATACTTTTTTCAGTTACTTTATTACTCAAATTCATCAAAATTGTTTCATCCAAAGAGCTTCTTAAAAGGAAAAAGGCAAATAGTACAGTGTGCTCAAAAAGTACTGCGTTTGAAAAACTGGCGCACTTTTACTTGTTATGATAAAATAGCATTTTAAAATAATTAATTTAAAGTGATAGGAAAATTTAACAAGTTAAACATATCTACTTTGTGATCACGTTGAATCTGAAACGTCCTTTTTCAAACATTACAGTTTTTATCAAAAGATAGCAGATAGACTAAAGAAGCAGTTTAACAATTCTACAGGAATAAAAGAAAGTCAGGAAAGGTAATGGTAAGAAAAGAAAATTTCCATGTACAATTCAAGATGATTTATTTTTACTTTTAGCGAAACAAAAAAAAGATTTAGGCTTTACAACTTAGTAGTACTACAATTTTTTTTTTATGTATAATATATTACAATTATAGCGCATGAAAAATATGTTTTTGTATGTTGTTGCGAAAATTAAATGGTATTCGAATGAAAAAAAAATAAAACAAAATACAAAAAAAAAATTACAAGAACATTTCTTTCGATGAAATATGCAAATGATTAGATGGGATAGTTGAGTCTTATTCGCATTGTTGGTTTTCTTGTTTTTTTTTAGGTTAGGTTTGTTTTCTTTTTTTGGTATTTTGAGATTTTTTTTACATTGAATATTCAATAAAGTACAGTCACGAATATAAATATACAGGCATATATTTTCTTTTACAATAATACAGTGGTTATTATATATCCCATATTAAAGCTGTTTATTTTCCGAAATATTCCAGCTTCATAATCGATAATCTTGACGAGCTTCACTGGGGAATCCTATACATCAAATCTATACATTTTACAATAACATTTTTAATTCATAGAAATTTATTTCTTTTTAGCTAATAAGAGAGATCTATATCAAAGACGAGATACAGTCTTTTTTTCGAAAATACACTCACATTACAAATTGTTTTAGGAAAGAGATTATTTTCTTTTAGGATTTAAATCCAAATAAATAGGATACATGCTATGTATAGAAAAAATATCACTACGTATTTCACGAGCATCCTGTATATAGAAACAAATATTTATTGATTTAAACAAGTAATTTGTTTAAATTTTTTTTATGGTTCTAATTAATTGATTATTAATATATACGTTGATATTTTTTTTTACATAGCTTGCTTAGATTAAAAATAAAATCGTTTTCTGCTGTATACAGGTTGAGTCAAAAATAAACGCGTATCCTTTTACAGTGCGATCGAAAAGTGCCGAGTATTCGATTACACCTGAAAAATTCTTCCAATGGCGTATTTGTATAATGGAATTACAAACTTAATCGGTCTTTTTTGATTACACTGTAGAATACTTACATTTCAAAATTACAATATAATTTTGCGATATTATTTTATTGTTTCGTTTTCATTTCTTAAAACGGATTTCTATATTTCTTAATGTGAATATGTATGCGGCGTGTATAAAATCATACTCCACGTCATCGCGTTTTCACTCCTTTTCATTTTTTATAAAAATAAATAAATTCAATAATATTATATCACACATCTTAATATATACTTACAGCTTTTTTTTTGTTTTGATTGTAAATATTGTACATTTACATTATATTTAAATCGATAAAATATTTCTTTACTTTTTATCTAATCCTCGTAACTAAGTTATCATCTTTACATACATCCCTTTATTGATATTTGATCATAGTCTGTCTATGTAGCGTTTACCGTTTCCGTTCGATACGAAAAAGTCACTGGAATCAGCGTCCGATTGTTGAAATAGAAAAGGAAAAATAAGTACTCGTACTAATATACAGGGTTCGCTCATAAAGTCTAAGCTTACGATCTCGATTTTAATTTAAATGCAACTCGTATCACCGCTTCACAAATTATTAATCGATACTGTTTAAGAACATCCGCACCTATCGACCACCATGCTCGGTAAACTACCGTAGACGACGTTCATATCTTCGTCGAAGTACAGCATCGTTATCGAACTGAGCTTGCGTGGCGCGCAACAAGGCGTCGCCACGTTCGGCGCCGCCATGTTGGCGATGTGAGTGTGCGGATATCGCTGTAACGTCATGGGATCGCAGTCACCTGCGCAGTAGTGCGCATCGTACTTTTTCGGGGCGATTATGAAGTCCCAGCCGAAGGATTCGAAGTCGATCATCAGCGGGTACCTGCAGCAGATCCTTTCGTTGCTGCCTTCATCGCAATCTATGAGATTTCTTCGAATCTTGCGCCTACTCGGTTTGATATTGATCTCGACATAGGGAACCTGTAACGAAATAAGAAGAGATATAGTTGACATGAGCACGGTTGTTGCTTAAAATTGATTTAGAAACTAAAATTATTAAATCTGGAACTGCATTGTTGGGTTGCAGACATCCAAAGCGATGTCAACGTTAATGTTTATTTCAACGTCCGTGTTGCCATCAACGAATTTTAGAGGATATGCTTTATGTTACATAGCAAATCATTTTTATATCGAATTGTGGCGGGAGAAGACACCTGGTAATTTTACATCAAGATTAGTTATTCTCTCAAAATCATTATATTTACAGATATTCGTTTTTGAGACCCAAATGTGAAGTACATGACTTAGAAAATAACTGCGATGCTCCAGAGTTAATGAAAGATTGTGTATTTACATATTTAAAGCGTTAAATGTCAATGTCAACGTTAATGTCAATGTCAATATTGTGCACATATGTATATGCTTAATTAGAGTATTTAAATAAAGACAGTTGGTATCACTGATACTACGTTTGAACACCTGTAAACGTCCTTAATTACATTGCATTTTTTCGTCGTATCATAACAAGGCACCCTCATATGTTGTATTTTTTATCTACAAGTAGTCCCTCTTCGAATTCCATTCCTCATTCCCACGAATGCAGTCATTAGAGAAAGCCGAACGCTACCAACCGTTTTTAAGATAAAAAGGAAACGAACTATGCATGTTCTAACGACGATAACATTAGACGCGTTACGGTATAGCATATCAACCCCTGGCGTTAAACGATCACTACTACGAATAGGAAAGTTTCGGAATTATCGAAACGTTAGACTACATATGTCGGTTGGCTTCTAAAAAGAGGCTGTCTGAAAAAAAGCCTCGTGCAAGACCTTGACCCTAATTTGCAGTGTTTTTTTTCTTTAATAAATAAAACTATACACTAGAGATAATCTTTTTTAAAAGCGCGATATCTTAAATCAGAAGATAATCTAGTCGCGGCACATGGCAGGAATGGAGCAGTACTAAAGAAATTTTGCAATTTCAATGTATGACGTCACGCGAACCGTTGATAACGCCTAAAATTATAAAAATATTTTTGTATTATGTAACAGAGCGGTTTATTTTTGTTACAAACTCTGTTTTCACTTCCTGTTAGATCTTATTTACTTTCGAAAACGTATAAATTCGTTTAAAGTTAACAATAGATATTATCCAATCTCACTAATATGATAGTTTAGAACTTATTTATAGCTGGACGTTTTGTATGTAACAAAATTTGCATTAGATAAATTTTAAATAATTACAGTCCCTGTCTATGTTATTAGGACCACCTATGGTGAATGCTTTAGTGTATGTTGTATGCAATTACTTATATGCAGTTTTTGGGTAAAAAGAAAGACATACCAAATGAGAAAGAAACTGCGTATTGAGGCATTGTTGGGTGCAGGGGTGTATTCGCAACGCACAACTGCGTATTCAGCGATGAGTTAAAACTAGAAGCCATGACCGAAAGAGCCCAATTTGTTAAAATGGTCGCCAGTTATGGTATGGCCCTGTATATCAGTCAAAAGTCCTGGACCACTGTATTTTTGCCAAGGCGCCATGAATCAACACCAATGTAAGCGTGTATTGGAGGATGTCTCAATGCCATACATCAATGATTTAGATTCATGCACGATAAGGCACCATGCTACATAGTCAAAACCATGCAAAGTTCTTTGGAAACGCACGCTCTGCCAGTGTTACCTTGGCCAGGAAATTCTTCCGACCTCAATGCAATTGAGAACTTGTGGAGTGTTCTAAAATCACGCGTGTATTCGAGAAGAAACACTACAAATAAAATATTGAGGATGTGTGGCAAAATGATGCTGCAATTAGGCATACCTTTAACACCAAAAATAATATGAGCATTTCTAAAAGCCAAAGGTGGCATTACAAAATATTAGTTAGTCTATAAACAGTTGTGAATAAACTGATGTTTGTACAATACGTTTTTCATTATATATTATAACGAAATCGCTATTTTAGCAAGTGGCTCTAATAAATTGGACAGGGACTGTATATACTACAGTGATAAATCTGGTTTATCTTAAACGTAATTATGCTTCATAAACGTCTTGTTACCAAGTGCCTACATGTGACAATTCAAATATTGTCCGTCGTAGAAGTTAAAAGACAAAAAAAAATGAGGTCATCCGGCCAAAAAGAAAAAAAAAACTCTAATGCAATCAAAAGAATATTTCTAAGAAACACATACAAGACTCAATTTCGATCAAAACTCACCATCTTATCTGATTCGCTATTACTCTTCTCTGATATCACAAATTTCTTCCCCTCTGAGGTTCCATTGATGATAAACCCTAGATTCTCCTCGGGATGCTTCAACCAACCTGACACCATCATCGTGATATCTAAGCGGATCCAATCGCCTCGACCGTAAGGCTGTGTAATCTTCCTCGTCGCCATCTTGACACTGCCAGCGACTTCCGCCTTGTACAGCTTGAAAATGTCGAGCGTTATTATGGGACTTGGCCTGCGATCCGTGCCCTTGACGAAGACGTGAAGGGTAGCGTTGGCGACGTGGTATTTCGCCGTGTTCTCCGAGAAGCAGAAGTGCAGGATATCGTTACCCTTCCAATGCCTCAATCGAGGATCTGAAATGAAGAGAGCATCGTTAAAGGGTAGTTTTATTTCTGCAAGCGACTGTAAAAAGGAACGTTCGAAAACATGCATCCACGTTGACAATTTCGCGAGAAATATCTGATATTCGAAAACGGCAAACTTTGGCCTCGGATACCGATTAAATGTTGCTTATTCAGGAATATCTGTTGCTTTTGGGATTTTAGTAGCGATAAATTCGATTTGGATTACTAATTTATTTATTTAAATACGTGGTTTCGTAAAACATACGCAATGGTTTAAGATACAATAGAACCGGATACAATGATTTTTGAAAATCTTCATTATTCATTCGATCAAGTCAAAACGCACCCACAAAAATGAGGTAAAGTCACACTTAACCTTCAATATTTTAAAAAACGATTAAAGCTATACGAAAATAGACCGGATTTTTGCTAATACTACGTTTGTAAATTTTGGTGATTAGAAACCCCATTTTCACGTTACCCAGGAGACCTAGAACAAGAAAATAGCAAGATGTGGGAATGGGAAAATCGATTCTGTGGGTCCATTTCCAGTTAGAGACGTCCATTTGATAGGTTAAGAGATCGCAAAGAAGTTAGTAGGGATATTTACGAAATTGTAAGATTTTTAATTTCGGGCTTGAAAATTATTCAAATGTAATTGAAGATGTCCTATAAGCGTGCAATAATATTTTTTGGCTTAGATAAACGCTTACATCCCCCATATAATATTTCAATAAAATTGTGCATAATTAGAATTTATTTTCGTTTAGTTAGATAAAGTTTAATGGTAGAAATAAGCATTTTATTCACGTTTAGATATAATTTACTCCATTAAGACTTAAATTAATATAATTTCGATTAATTTTCCATGTTCAATTCATCAATTTTTTGAGAGCATTCCAAAAAATGGCTTCAAGTTTTTACTTTGTGGATGCTTCAATTTAAAGATACTCCTCCAAATTAAAAAAATAGTGGATGGTAATAATTTAAACGAAGATGCATAAAATTATAGCAGAGCTAAGCAAACAAAAGTCAGTTAAAGTTACATTTTCGAATTTTGGTGATTTAGAATCCCCATTTTCACATTTCCAAGGGACCTAATACAAAAAATAAGCAAGATATGGGAATAAGAGCTGTGAAAATCGATTCTAGGGATCCATTTACAATTAGAACTGTCAAATTGAAAGCTTAAGAGATCGCACAGGAGTTAGCAGGACGATTTTGAGGCGAATCGGTTAGAAATCGACTTTAAAATTTGAATGGGATTCTTACGAAATTGTAGGATTTCTAATTTCGGCCTTGAAAATTGTAAAAAGTGTAATTGTAGATACCCTATGGAAGTGCAATAATAATTATTGGCTTAGATAAACGCTTACATCCCTCATATAATATTTCAATACAACGTGTAAGTACTTAGAATTTATTTTCGCTTAGTTAAATAAAATTTAATGGTAGAAATAAGCATTTTATTCACGTTTAGATATAAGTTACTCCATTAAGACGTAAATTAGTATAATTTCAATTAATTTTCCAAGTTTATAACTTGTATAGTGACAATTTGCAGCTAACTTCACTACGTAGAAGTTTCTTGAAGAGATTCAAACATGTCGGCTTAGAACTGTGATAAAAATTCGTAATTCAAAGACTTTTAGCGTTATTTGAAGATGTTTATTGTTACTCAAGTCTTTAGTTATACATTTGTTGCTTGTTAAACGATATTTTCGCATTTTAAATCGGAGTGAAGACCGAGAAAGTTGCATTTTGTATTGTGCTGTGTTGCTTTAGATGGGCGCCATGTTGTTTACATCGCTTCATGAACATTTTGGGACCGTTTTGGAAGATTTTTCCCCAGGATTTTTTTCGATGTGGAGTTCTACTAAGAAGGTAAGTGCTTCCCTTGTTTACATTTTGCAATGTATTCCTTTTCGAATGATATAATACATCGCAATTAAGTGATTTCTCTAAAACGATTTATTAACTATGTACGGTTGAATTCACTATTTCACGTGTAACGATGCTACAGTCTTTTTACGATTTGCATCCCTTATTTATCGAATTAATTTGTCTCGTTTGGGTGTATTTCGGTTAAAATTTCATTGGAAAAGCTAATCATTTCTTATAATATCGAGAAGGTAGTTAAATTTCTTGTGCATCGCTGATGCAACGCAGCTCAAAATAGAGTTTTATTGCTTACTAAATAGGAAACCGATCTTTTAACTCTACACAGTGTTTACACGATTAAATATTTCAATAGTCAGCCGATGGTTTATCTCGTTAACAAAGTAAGATTCAATTAATTAAGACAGCAATTAGTTTCTTTATTTCAAAATAACAACGTTTTCTGTGCGTTGCACGGTTCTTTGGCGATATTCTGGTCATATCTTTCGGATGATTTGTGCGTATCTTTTTAAGATACAAACTAAGACCGTAGGATCCGTATACTATCGCTTTTTTTTTTCTTTTTAAAGTCGATACGTTGGAAAAAAAACCTAGGTACCATTTACATTGCATGCAAGCAGTTTGTATATATATAGAAGGCTTATATATCGATGTGGTTTATCTTCAAGTTTTAATTAGTTCTTTTCTCGAGCTATAAACAATTTGTATACCGTGCATGTAGGGATAGGTCTACGTATTTATCATTTACAGGGGCTATTTTATAATGTCTATGAAAAGTTTTAATTGGAACTCAATAATATGCAATATAGTCAATAAATATATTAACCTTGACTTAGGTACCCATCAAAATAAGTTGTTTAGAAAACAATTCTCGAAATAATGCTGCTGGTATAACTACGAGGGCAAGAGATGACGCACGAAGCTTGAACTGGATTCATTGGTCAGCATATACAACACATTTCATAAAAATAAACATAACCCTAACATAAACAAATATTCTATGAGTATATTCTATTGAAATTGGTAACCATATGGAATATAGGCGATTTGGCCAAGATATTTGTACTGTGCCTACACGTTACGAGAGAAACAAGCGATCGTGGGTAACGTCGTGGTACTCGGAAATCGACATAAGCTAATAACGATGGTGAATCTATTTTATTAGATAACAGGTTGAATAAAAATCTTGCACTGTTTCTATTGTAACGATCTTCTAATGAATTAAAATTATGTTGCTGCAGCAACGTTATATAATCTGAACAACGATCCGGGTAAGTACCACTAGCCTTACAGCTAAGGTATTGGAGGAATCGTTTTTGTACACGTTCAATTGCAATCACCTGGTACGTGTAGCAAGAATACCAAATTAAGTTGGCATATTTCAATTTAGATCGAACAAGAGTGTAGTACGAAGTCCTTACCACAGATGTCACGAAATGCGCGACAAGTTCATATTAGAAAACGCAAAGATTTAGATGCAGAAAGACATACAGCAGATGTATAATCAGAAAAGCTTAGTTTTATGTCAAAAAGTACTCCCAAATTAAGTAGAGTAATTAAAAATGATCGGATTAGAGCGTCTGGTATAAGATATCGCTAAACATTTACCAATATTTAGAGGTATGCCATTTAAAGTGCACCAATCATTAAGAAGGGTAAGGTAAGTCAGCAACTTAACACAATCAACTAGAGATACGATAACAGCGTAGATTTTAACATCATCCGCTTATACTAAAGCCTCACATTGCAATTTATCGAGCAAATCATTCAGAAAAATGTTAAATAAGAGTGGTGCGAGATTAGAACCCTGCGGAACTCCATGTAGTATTCTGAAGCGAGTAGACGAATAACCATTATAGAAAACGTAACCAAAGAGTTAAGATGAAATCAATTTTACCAGAGAAAGGCAGAAGCCAATACCTTCCAATTTAGCAGAAAGTAAGTTGTGATTAATGCGATCAAAAGCCCTAGCAAAGTCAATATAGATAACATCGACCTGTCCTGTGACTGGGTGATATTTGCCAAGTTGCTTACTGTGGATCTATCTGACATAAATTGATGGATTAAAAAATAAATATTATTACGTAAAATATGTTCAAATACTTTTGCGAAGTTAGGTGAAATGTTTATAGGTCTGTAATTCGGAATGTTAGCCCGGTCACCTCGCTTAAACACTGGCGCTATTTTATTAGTTTTCCAAATTGTCGGAGATGTGGAACTTTGAATCATTACATTGTATAGTATACACAGTGTATACGCAAAGATAGAGGCACATCATCAGCCGATATCATATCATTAATAAGCCTTGAAGCACACTTGAGCATATCATCCCCAGTAACATACACCAAAAGAGAGACAGTTACTATTTACAGTTTGTGACACGAACGTGCCGACACTGAACGCATTAGAAAAATGACATGCAAAACTATTAACCATGGCTTCAGGTTAGTTGCTCGTCGTAAAACAAGTATTGCATTCAAAAGTTACGTGAGACGATAAACATTTCCTTGGCTATATATCGATTGTAATTCCCGCCGTTCGCGCACGGTATAAGTCAGACAATCCCGTGAAATATCCATGTTTGAGCATCTCAGCCTCTACAATATGATCCAAACTTCACAAGTTGGCGCTATATTCTCATATATTGTGCGTGCCTTGCACGTTCCGGTCAACCGAAGTACATGAAGAACACAGAAAACGTACATCTTAATCGCATTGATTATACGTATTGCGTCGTACAGCAATAATCTGTAAAGCGATAAATAAAAAGGAAAAAAAAAACAATGGCTCCTTTATGTGCTGCATCTATTTTTACTCTCGATTAATTAATACGCATCTCGCTCTAGATCCAAAAAAAGGAACAGACGTATTTTTAAGGTCTAAATACGATGTTGTAACCTCATTTTGTAGAATCTACGGGACGTGCCGCTTTAAACCAGAGAAATGTCGGAATATCTGGGGGTTTAATCTTTTTCTTTTCTTCTTTCTTTGAGAAATTGGTGTTAATTTTATATACCAATATGATGTAGGTGTACCAGCAGGTGGAAGTGCCACTTGAAAAGTATAAAACACTGTTCTGCAATACGTAGCAAACGGTACAGCGAACAATTAATATTTGATATATGTATGTAGGTGTTTGTTTTATTCTATGTAATGTACCACCATCCACTTTACTAGATCAACAAACATTTGTCTCCTTGTCTGGAGCAGGTATTCGGATTATACATTACCAAGTCGGACATCGTTAAGAAACTTTATGCCATCTGTTCGCGACTATGCTAAAAGAAGGATTAAAGCAGAATTGAAAGATAAAAAATTGTGGTTATGCGTGGACGAAATAACCGATCGGCAAACATTAACTTAAAAGCGGTGTTGAGGGCATTGAACAAATTTCAAGTTTCAACAACCCAACTTTTAATGTTTGTAAGAGACGCTAACATGCTCTCCTTATGCCGACCTTTAAAGAAGAGACTGGCAATCTGTTACATGCAACATGAAAAATCCATGCTTTAAACTTTGTGGCGCAATTGATCCCTAAATGTTATCCACGAGTAAATGCTTCCATGCCTCATATGAAGGCGGTATTTCTAAAGTCCCCCAAAACGTACCGTAAAAGATTTCACGACCTGAGTCCCAAAACGCGTAAATCACCACAACCGATTAATACGCGTTAGGGAACATGGTTAAAGGCTGCGTTTTACTACTGCGAACATTTTGATGGTGTGAAGAAAGTAGTTTTACAATTCGATCCGAGATACCCCCCAGCTATCAAGAAAACCCAGAAAATGTTATTTAGAAACTATTGGCAAAAACTACTATGGACTGGTGGAGAGAATTGAAAAATTCCAAAATGATTCGATGTCGTTAGTGGATTCTGTTCAAATTGCGAATGATGTTCACTCACACCTACATGTATTGGTAGACGAAACAAATGAAAGTTTAATACGAAAAGTTTAAACGTTGTTCTCTGCACTGTAAGTTGCCCCAATTTGCCTGGACTAGTGATGTTTAATTCCATGTTTATTGGGTTTCGCTTTATTTATTGTGTCAATCAGCTTTTATATAGCTGTCTCACATTTCCATCTTCCATATATTCGATGTTGAGTTTATATATTTTGGTTTTGGTGTGCAAGAAAATATTTATTCTCATTTTGCAAAATACCATTTTGTGGTCGCTATCTATGTTACCGTCATTGAGTGTTTTCACATCGAGCATCATCTGTGGTGCCATCTTCCTGTTAGTGATATAATCTATCACTAATCGCCGATTCCTTGTATGCAAGAGTAGAATTATGCTAACAAAAGGAAGAAAGCACACATCAATTACTTATATAAAGGAGAATGAAACAGGGTGAACACGAGGATAAGAGAAATGAAGAAAGGATATTGGAAGCATTTCGCAAAACACCTGGAGAGGGACATGTTTGAAAACCAGAGAAAAATATGGGGAATACTCAGAAGAAACAAAATGGACGCCATGGAGAGGAGTGGAAGGCATATTTCGGAAACCTATATAGAGATAATAAGGAAGGCAAACACCCGCTCGTTGAGAAAGATGAAGAACAAGAAACAAATACAGGTCTAATACAGAAAACGTCTCAAAACAACTTAAAAATCGGAAAAGTCCAGGACCCGATGAGATAACAAATGAAACGCTGGGATATGGAGGAGAGAAACTTGGAAAAAGAACTATTATAACTCTTTGGAAACATCATAACCGAGCAGAAAATATCAAAGGAATGAAAAAGCAGTATAACGATTCCAATTTTCAGAAAGGATGACAATTATCACGGAATAACGTTTCTTAATAGCACGTTTAAAGTATTTACAAAAGCAATCGTAAGAGAGATATGTAAAACTATACGGATCAGCGAAGAGTAATAGATCCACAATCGACGCAATCTTCATTATCAGAAAAATCACTGGACTTCAATAAACCGGCGTTCATGCGTTTTGCGGATATAACAGAGATAATAAGAGGAGGAGAAATAAACCCAAAACTTATAGAAGTAATTCGCAACATTAACAGTCACTCCAAAACGATGATAGTGATGGGGGATGAATTAACCGAGGAATAGCCCATTTTTATTCAACATGATTATGGATAAAATAATCGGAAAGCTACCTCAAACAGCAGGCTACAAAATGGACAATAATGCTTCAAGTACTAGTCGCTGACTCTGAAGACAACTTACCAAGATTACTTCCTTTAATCAATCAGGAAAACAACTAAATATGATCATTAACACTGATAAAACTAAATGTGTAGCAACATCCAAAGAACCAGTTAGATGCAAACTGGAGGTTGACTAGGGATGTAATATTGACCTGGATGTAATAGTGGCTGCAGATATTGCCCTGATATCTAGGCAGCCACGATTCAGGTATGAAAATTTGCCAACTGGAATTTAACATCAATGTCGGTTTAAATAAAGATTTGTTCAGACGATTCCGTGGTGTAATAGGTTAGCGCATCGGTCTAGCGAACAAGAACTGTAGGTTCAAATCTTTCCGGGGCCGTGAAATTTTAAATTAATTAAAAATTAATTAAATTTAACGTAGGAGGAACAAGAAAATTTCAATCGTCACATATAAGGACTATTTCTTATTGCTCAAAGAAACTTAAGCTTATAATGTTATTTAGTACTTTGCACATCGTGAAAAAGCTTGAAAAAAATATTAGTACTTAGTAGAATAAATTTTAACATCGATTCACCGTCAAATAACTTAAATTCGAACAGTCTATTCTCGTAGCGACGGAGTTCTAACCGATCCAAAAGTAATCGTCATCAAGCTTTCGGCGAACTCTAACGAGATTCTCGGTCAAAAATCTGAGTAGGCCACGGAGGAGCGAACAAACGAATAAACCGTGAACCTTCCATCATATAAGCGTTGCATTTCGCCGGTACACGCATGCACGTATAAGTTATATACGTATCTATGTCGATGGTACGGACAATATGTTGGTCAGTACTCGAACAACCTTGGAGTTAGCCAGCGAGCCCTGCCTGACCCCACAAGCAACTGACCTCTGCATGCAATCGGCATATATGTATGTAGATGCGTGTGTACTGTGTGCCTCAAGGTAGCCGCCAAGACGCGATTGTCTTAAGAATAATTGGCGAGGAAAATTTGAGGAATGAAGGAGGACATGTGTGGTGGAATTAGGATGCTTTGTGTTTGTTTTCTCTTATAGTTTTTGGAAATCGAATGTTTAAAGATGTTTTAATAATATCAGGGAAATATGCATATCGCTACTTATCGTGAGGGTCTACTGGAGCCGTGTAGTTTCTTCATGTGCTTGCTCTGAAGTTAGATGATCATTTTCATATAAGAATCGATTCAACTTTATTCCATTTCATATGTATTGCGCTTAAAATTAGAGAAGATATTTGGAATTAAATGAAGATCTAATCTTAAATGATGGTAATAATAAATATTGCAAACTTTGAGACACATTATTTTTGCAACGTGTACAAATTGTTCTTGTTTTTCTATCTTTTGAAGGTAGACAAAGTGCAACACCTCTTCTACTTTTTCGGACGCTCCGTATTAGTAGACGATCTTTGTATTAACACATAGGCTGAAAAGTCCCGGGCCTAACAAAGAAAACACGGTTTTTTTGGTTCAAAATTAGCTTTATTCATCAACGTAATCTCCATCAAGAGCAACGCAATCATTCCAGCGCCGCTCTAACATTTCAATACCACTTTTGTAGAACGATTTATCTTTTGCCTCAAAATAGGCCTCAGTTTCAGCGATAACCTCTTCATTCGTGCGAAATTTCTTACCGGCGAGCATTTTTTTGAGGTCTGCGAACAGCCAGTAGCCGCTGGGAGCCAAATCTGGCTAATACGGTGGATGTGGGAGCAATTCGAAGTTCAATTCATGTAGTTTTGCCATTGTTTTGATTGACTTGTGACACGGTGCGTTGTCTTGATGAAACAAAATTTTTTCTTTGCCATATGCGGTCGTTTCTTTGCAATTTCGGCCTTCAAACGCTCCAATAACGCTATATAATATTCACTGTTGATGGTATTTCCTTTCTCAAGATAGTCGATGAATATTACACCACGCACATCCCAAAATACCGAGGCCATAGCCTTTCCAGCCGATTGTTGTGCTTTCGGGCGCTTTGGACGAGGTTCACCAGTTGCTGTCCACTCAGATGACGATCGTTTTGATTCCGAAGTGAAGTGGTGGATCCATGTTTCATCCATTGTCACATATCGACGCAAAAATTCCGGTTTGTTACGTTTAAACATGGCCAAACACTGCTCAGAATCATCAACACGTTCTTGTTTTTTGGTCAACAGTGAGCAAACGCGGCACCCACTTTGAACAGAGCTTTCTCATAGTCAAATGCTCATGCAATATAAAGCCAATACGTTCCTTTGATATCTTTACGGTGTCAGCTCACTCACGCAACTTCACTTTTCGATCATTCAAAACGATTTTGTGGATTGTTTTGATGTTTTCTGATGTTACCGCCTCATTTGGACGTCCACTGCGTTCTGCATCATCGGTGTCTCTACGACCACGTTTGAAGTCAGCAAACCAACGTTTTATTGCTGTTTCTGATGGAGCGGAGTCCCCATAACACTTTTCAAGCCATTGCATCGCTTGAACGGTATTTTTTCCCATCAAGAAGCAGTGTAAAATTAAAACACGAAATTGTTTTTGATCCATTGTTATGAAAATAACAAAAGCAGCGTGGCTCTTAGCACAATAACTCGCAAACTAATGAATAGAATATCATGAAATTTTAACAGCTGTCTTTTGAAGGTTAGTACTAACTGAGAGAAAGGTGACTGTAATAAAACTAGCGTCATCTATGTGTTAGGCCCGGGATTTTTCGGCCCATGTGTTACCTATGTATTTTGTCAATATAATTTCTTATGCATCTATTAAGAAAAGCAATCTGGTAAATATTATCTAATTACTTTTTAAAATAAAAGTTAGACACTGGCAAATTGAACAATCTGTGAAATAAACTATTAAAAATAGAATTTTTATATTTATAGAAAGTAATAGGATATTTCCGTATGTAATTATTCTTGTGTTCTCATGCATAAACTTTATAGATCGATACCTTAGATTTAAGTGTTTATAGAAATCCTTTATATTGAAATTTTTATTCACGTATCGCGGAAACATAATCGATATATCTGAATCAGATATTCAGAATGTTCGAGGTGAAATTATTCACATAAATTCGCCAGGAAAAGAGACAAAGGATTGTTTGTTTATAAAACTTACCGTTGAAATGAAAAGCATTTTGGAATATGCACAGTTTGGTTAAAATTACGTATTCGTCATTTAGTATAAAGTTGTATTAAAAACGATTCTAACATCTTAAACTTAAATATCCGACCGCATACTTGGGAATGAGAAAGTGATGTCAAAGGAAGTCAATCTATCATACGCGTTTATTTATAAATTCTTCAATCTTTTAGCTAAATCTAACTATTTTTTTACTGAGAAATCGTCATGGAATTTCAGGGATTTATTGCTTTTAATAATTTGAGAACGTCCGATGATGCACTGTTAATAACTTCAACTTCAGATAGTAACTGTTTTCTAAAGCAAATTTTTCTAACAATTTCTGTTTGTTTTCTGGTTAAGGGAATTCCACGCCGTATCTAAATTTAAAATTGCCTCACGTTAAGTTACTTGCTTTGAGGATTCAGAAATGTTTTTAGGATTTTTTGATAACGCATTTTGATCCATCGTGGCCTTATTTTCTGTGTACCACTAGCATTAGTGGATGCTAGAAAAGTTATGCCTTGTCTTTCCGCCTTTCTACCCGGAGCCGATTTTTTATCTGAAGCAAACATAGGTTTTCGTAGGGAATAATTTCCAATAAAGACTGGTTTCATCTCCATTATATATTTGCTCCTCATTTAAATGTAGCTCTTTGATTTTGTTCATTAACTTTCCCTTAAACCGGTGCACTAGTTGGTGCCGATAATTTTTCACCAGATATCGACAGCGGTCGAATTCCATACCTCCTTTTAAATCTTTTTAGCCAGCCATCATTGACTACAACATTTTCGGTCTCTTTTAGGTTTTCATTCAATGATTTCGCTCTCTGTATAATTAATTCACCACTAATTGGAACATGATTATCCCTTTGTTTTAAAAACCATTTATACAGACTATTTTCCATTCTACATGCTTGGGCATTTTTAAAGTTCTGCGATTTCCCGGGCCTCCGTATGTATCCGATACACGTTGTAAATTTTGCGAGTTGAATCGCTTAATTTTACAGATTGTGGCTTTAGATACTCCGTATTTTCACTTTGTCACTTAATTTTAAAAATGTTCTTTTCTTGGACGTGGACGCCATGTCTGTTGTGACGTGATTTTAGCTGCACACTACTTTATTTCACGAGAGGCAAGAATGCCAACGCTTACAGGAACCTCATACATGAATCGGAAAACAGCTAGCGCCGGCGCTGAAAACGTTTGCGTAAACATTGTTTGATCGATTCAATTACGCATGTAAATCTGGATATAACCGGTACCCTAAACTGTTTACATTATCGAATTGTACGTGGTGCAAGCTTGTTTACATTACCGGGCGTTCGATTTGATCCTATAGTAACAATTTTCGATTTACGACGTTTCCACTATCGAGCATTTACATGAGCAAGCGTGTACTGTATTTCTCAGCGAAACACAGCATACGTTAAAAAGTAAATATTTCGAAATATTTTGTATATTATCACTTATAACCTCCAAATTATTAATCATACACCATGATCCGGACGTCTATGGTACCCCGACTATTGTGGTGACTCCGATTACTACGAATACAAAATGCATTTGAATACGGTTCCCATTCAGGGTCATGCATTAGGTGCATTGCACCTAAATTTCAATTGGAACTTAACTTGCAGCCGTTTGTTCTTGTTCCTTTATTTGTTTGTTGCAAAATATGTATCCTATATACGATGATACGTGTTTTGAGCCGGCGGCGAAATGCACACACGCCACGCTTACCGTATACACCGATGGACGAGAACGTATACGTGTGTGCGTGTAACAGTGCTTGCATTTCGCCTGGCACAATGGCCCCTATCTAATCTGGCTATTTTCGTAGGTAGTTTAGTACTTTGATGTGCATTTCTGAGTGCATCGTAATGTACGGATCCCTCTAGCATCGTAGCTACATACGTAGCCGTTGTATGTACGGCATATAGTTCGACGTATACGTTGGAATAAGATGCCCGGACACGTCCAGGTTCATGGTCATTGCAAATTTACTAACCTGATTGCATATATCACACACAAATGCACAACGTTACAAACGTTATTGTTATACGGACGTGTATGTGTGTCTTTTATTCGCGGTTGCATATCGTCTAAATTTTGTGCATATTATAAGTGTTGTTCGTCTTCCTTGCGAGATTAGTTTGTGGTATCTTTTGGAGAACTCGCTTGGGAATGTCCCAAATAGTTTCTTTGTATTCAGATATTTCTTGCAAATGTTCTTCCCCAAAAAAAAAATTTGTATGAATTTCTTCCTATTTATATATAATTTTTGGAAGAGTATAAGATTTTTCTTTCTATTTTTTTTTTTGTAGTAATTAGACCACCCTCCTTACCATTTTAGACAACCATAAGATTCTACTTTCCACCATTTTCTTGTTGTGTTATAGGTCTCTTAGAATCTCCAATATTTTGCAAACAAAAATTAAATTATTTTGTTTTAGAATGATAGGCTTCTGTGTTCATTTTTGAGAAGCATCGCATTCTAGTCTCTATTTTTTTATATATTTTTTTTTGTATTGAAGTTGCATATCGAGCTGTTTGTCTATCTATGTCAAGTTTTTATCTGAAAGTGTTGTTGTGCTGTGGCTAACTCTTGAGTTGTGTGTCGTGATTGCTCGTAATAAAATACCTCCAGAAAAAGGGCATGAAGCCAACTGAAATCCAGACATTAAGACAACTATTAGTCTGAGTTTTTAATGATATAGTCCAAGACTGGTATTCGAGATTTTAAATGCGGAAGATCGTCCTGTGAAAACCAACATCCCGATGGTCTTCCCATAACAACAGACAAAAACATTACAAAGGTACGCGATATCGTACTGCAAGACCGATGGCTACTCATCAGTGACATTGTGAAAGATACTAGAGAAGGAGATTATAGAATTAGATATGAAAAAGATGGGTGCCCCGAATATTAACCGTCGGTGTCTTTTGGGAAGGTACCAAGCAAACAAAGAAACTTTCTTAATCAGTATGTGATCATGGATGAGTCATCGGTGCACCACTATGATCCCGAGACCAAAGTGCAAAGTGGAGAATGAAAACATCACGGTTCTCCTCTTCCATGCATATTTAAGATCGCGCCGTCTGCTGGAAAGGTTTTGCTATCTGTGTCCTGGGATGCTTAAAGAATCATTCTTACTGACTATTTGTAAAAGAGACAGAACATTACAGGAACCTACTATGCACTAACGCTATTAAAGAAAAACGCCAAGGAAAGTTAAGACACGGTATAATGTTCCATCAGGATAATGCTTCCAGCAATATATCTAGTGTATACTAAGCAGGCTTTGAATTAATGAAGCATGCGCTATATTCGTCGGTTGAAAGATTTTGTTCTTTTTTATAATTTTTTTCTTTGAACTGAAATTATACATAGCAATATTTTAATCCTCACACCCTAAAATATGAGGAAATTCTTAGATATGAGCAGATTTTGAAGTGCCTCGCCCTCAAAAAAAAAATATGAATTTCTTTTTTTTGATATTAAATGTCATATTTTAAACTCCCTTAAAGAACGTGTGAATTCTTTTGTTTTATGTCAAAGAACACCCTCACAAATTTTAAATTACTGCAAGGTTCTATAAAAGATATTACCATCTCTCTTTGGTATCGAAGTCAAACATCGTCGAAATTTTTGTAAAAAGACAGATTTATCGTTTTAAAAACTAGATCACGTCCACGTTAATTTTTTTCTGATTACAACATTCTGGTTCTTTTTTGTTTTTTTTTTTTGTACTGACTTTAAACATAGAGACATTTTAAATAGCATATCTCGATCCCCTTACCCATTTTTTCCCTCTAACAGAAAGAAAACAAATCATGAAGTTGTTTCCTTTGAAACTAGATACGAGAACAGTTTTTTTTTTCTTTTGAATTGGATCACGACCCTACAAATTTTGGATGCTGATAGAAAATTCTATTTCCTACCATTTTCTATACCTATTTTTTTGTATCGAAATTAATAGGTATGCGTTTTTAATATCTTTCTTTTTTTAACTAGAAAATGTTCAGTATTCATATAAAAAGAAATTAAATTCGTTTGCTATAGAACTATTCTTTACTATTAAAACATTCGCGTTTTTGTAACCAAACCGTTCATATTAAATCTCTTTGTCATTCCTCCCCCAAAGAAAGATCAATTTCTTTTTCGTAAATTAAATATTAAGACGTTTCTTTGGAATTAAGTTCCAAAAAGTAACTAATTCTTTGTTCTTAGAAATCAGACCAGATGATTATAAAGTTATACATCCTACCATGATACTTTTGTATAAAAATCGAGCATGTACGTGTTTTAAACATCTTAAGAAAACGTTTGTAGAAAAATAAATGAATTCATTTTTGCAACTAGAGTACTCCTATATTACTTCTTTTCGATTATGCAATATCTACGTAAAAAAGAAGCATTGAATTCGTTTGTTTTGAAATTATATCGATGCTATGCAAAACAATATTCGTTTCTCTACTTTTGTTTGTCTCTAAGTACTGAAATTAGACGTGAAAGTATTGACTCCTCATCCCCCTCCAAAAGAAAATAGAGAATCCGAAATTCCTGTTTTTGGAGTCATAAGTATAGAGATATTTTAAAGTCCCAAAAAGAAATGACGATTGCAAGGACTGTGTGGATGTACAATTCACAGGTATAGCAGTAAACTCCACTCACGCAAATTTATTAATTATGCGGAACGCAGCGTTTCGAGAGCACGTGGGCTCCCATTGTCCCACGTGCTCTCGAAACGCTGCGTTCCGCATAATTAATTAATTTGTGTGAGTGGAGTTTACTGCTATGCCTGTGGTTCCCAAAAAGAATATAAATTTCCTTTCTTGGAATTAGATGTTAGGTTAATTAGATCGGCCCTGTACTAACTTTAGACTAATACAGTATTCTGCCCCCTATTTTCTTATTTATCTTTTTTAGGTACTAAAATTTGGTGTGGAGAAATTTTAATTATTTTTGTCATATTGAAATGAGCCATGCCATTTTTCTAAAATGCTCAATATTTTTGTAAAATTCGTTTTCAAAATTAGCCAACCCCCAATTTTGAAAGATTATCCCTCTCCCCATGGCTTTACTGTTACAAGTTGTAATTGCAAATACAAAGTTACACGATGTTTGTTCATTTTCATCATTAGCTAAATTAGTTTTCATTTTAAGACTGTTAGTTTCAGAGATCTAATTACACGCAATTAATACTTGATAACTTATTGAAATACTCAATTCGAAAGTTATTGTCCTTAAAAATTTAAAGACACGATGTGAATCTGTATATCAAGGGACGTGCCATGTCATTATTTAAACAACACCTGTATAAAAGAGTATCACAAAGTGTTCGCATTGCCTACTTGATTTCAGTGTCAATGTCAGTGTTATTGAGTGAACGACTCGTTTTTAACGATCATCTTCTAACCAGGCAAAATGATACGAGGACTGTCAGATTAAGCATTAAATTAGAGAGTCTACGAAAAGGTTATCGTGAAATGTAATAATCGTACGCTTTATCTGACTCGTTATCAATTGGAATTCTAATAAAAGTTTAACGAAATCTGACGTAATATTTCATAGCCACAGACTCGAGTATCAAGCGAAGATTTACGTGAAGGAAACACCCTTACGCAATGCCCTCGTCAAATATACCATCCAAATATATTACACATACTTCAAGGTCGTACGTTAACCCCATCTGATTGTTTCCTAAACAAATGAAAGTAAATCAATTCCTCATTGAGCGGATAAAAACCTAAGAAATGGAAGTGTGATGCCTTGAAAGGTGTCAGTTGCAAACGGCTTTGTGTAATGCCTTTGTTTTTGCACATAAGATTGTTTTTGCCCCGTGCGTGGGATGTAATTATCAAACAAGTAATGAGATTTGGAAATTAAGCGTCTATTTTTAGCAGAAGTTCTAACCGCAGGGCTTTTAGGTGAAATCGATTGTGTAGGTGTTAAATGAGGAAATACAGAAATATGATAAGGAGGATCTCGCAAAGGATCTGCTGTAGCAACTATAACAAATACAGTTGCTCACGCGCTGCTTTAAATATTCATTCTTTCGTTTTAGATCATTGAAATAATAATTCAAGAATTTAGCACATTTTTAACTGTATACATTTGTCAATCAATAATTGCCGGATCTAGGTTGAACATGAGGAATTCTGCGGAAACATTTGCATCCACAAAAAGTAATTACCTAGACTGGGAAAACGCTGACATATTTTCAAGTCTACAAGTACTGATTTACCCACAAAGTCTCCAATTCTACATAATAAGTGGACTCCCACATTCTACTAAACTCGAGAAATTACGAGGGTTGTCTTTTAAATTTTGCATATAGAGTTGGAATAAAACAGTAGATACGAGGGTGACCTGAAATGTTTGCGGAATCGGGAAGATATGGTGCACGAAGGTTGAAATGGATTCATTGGTCGGCAAGGTCGACTGTCAAAATTTTAGACGTCTACTGTCAATAGTTGTTTAAGAATGTGTTTTGTGTAGCAAGTAAGACGGTGGAGTGGACTTTTCCGGGCGAATCGGCTCCGAAGAAAGGTCATGACAACCATTTTTTGGGAAGGTATGACTATCTGCAGAAGGAAAGGACGATCACAGGCCAATACTACGGCGATTTAACACCTGGGCTGAAAAGTCCCGGGCCTAACAAAGAAAACACGGTTTTTTTGGTTCAAAATTAGCTTTATTCATCAACGTAATCTCCATCAAGAGCAACGCAATCATTCCAGCGCCGCTCTAACATTTCAATACCACTTTTCTAGAACGATTTATCTTTTGCCTCAAAATAGGCTTCGGTTTCAACGATAACCTTCTCATTCGTGCGAAATTTCTTACCGGCGAGCATTTTTTTTGAGGTCTGCGAACAGCCAGTAGCCGCTGGGAGCCAAATCTGGTGAATACGGTGGATGTGGGAGCAATTCGAAGTTCAATTCATGTAGTTTTGCCATTGTTTTGATTGACTTGTGACACGGTGGGTTGTCTTGATGAAACAATTTTTTTTCTTTGCCATACGCGGTCGTTTCTTTGTAATTTCGGCCTTTAAACGCTCCAATAACGCTATATAATATTCACTGTTGTTGGCATTTCCTTTCTCAAGATAGTCGATGAATATTACACCACGCACATCCCAAAATACCGAGGCCATAACCTTTCTAGCCGATTGTTGTGCTTTCGGGCGCTTTGGACGAGGTTCACCAGTTGCTGTCCACTCAGATGACGATCGTCTTGATTCCGGAGTGAAGTGATGGATCCATGTTTCATCCATTGTCACACATCGGCGCAAAACTTCCGGTTTGTTACGTTTAAACATGGCCAAACACTGCTCAGAATCATCAATACGTTCTTGTTTTTGGTCAACAGTGAGCAAACGTGGCACCCACTTTAAACAGAGCTTTCTCATAGTCAAATGCTCATGCAATATAAAGCCAATACGTTCTTTTGATATCTTTACGATGTCAGCTAACTCACGCAACTTCATCTTTCGATCATTCCAAACGATTTTGTGGATTTTCTTGATGTTTTCTGGTGTTACCGCCTCATTTCGACGTCCACTGCGTTCTGCATCATCAGTGTCTCTACGACCACGTTTGAAGTCAGCAAACCAACGTTTTATTGTTGTTTCTGATGGAGCGGAGTCCCCATAACACTTTTCAAGCCATTGCTTCGCTTGAACGGTATTTTTTTCCCATCAAGAAGCAGTGTAAAATTAAAACACGAAGTTGTTTTTGATCCATTGTTTTGAAAATAACAAAAGTAGCGTGACTCTTAGCACAATAACTCGCAAACTAATGAATAGAATATCATGAAAATTTTAACAGCTGTCTTTTGAAGGTTAGTACTAACTGAGAGAAAGGTGACTGCAATAAAACTAGCGTCATCTATGTGTTAGGCCCGGGACTTTTCAGCCCATGTGTTATTGCCACAGATGAGGAGGTCATCACCGCTACAGATGGTTATTTTGCAAACCTCGAAAAATCCTACTTTTCCTACGGCTTGAAGAGACTGGAGCACTGTTTGGAAAAATGTATTGGTCTTTGAGGAGACTACATCGAAAAATAAAAATAAAAAACCACACCACTACCGTGTTTTTCTTGTCGATTTCGGAAACATTTCAGGTCGCCTTCGTATGGTTTCATTGGATTCCTTCAGCAAATCCCAAATTCCTTTTTGCAAAAATTATAAAACTATAAGTACTTAAGTACATTAGTTAAAATAGAAACTCTTTGAAATCGCCGGAAGACGCAAGGTCAAACAAAAGAATAACTTCCTTAATATCCACCAATTCTCTAGAAGTTGTATATCACTATAAGCCTTTATTTATTTGCGTGTCCATAATTCGGATGTATCAATCCACCTTCGCTGTATGAAAACTGTAGCAAGTGTGATATTGTATAGTTACAATTTTGTTGTTTTCATATATTAAATCGCCACATTATCAAATGAGAGCAGTAAAACATGTTGGGTGAGCTGCAAATTGTCACGTTTTACAGTTTCAAATGGAAACAATGATCGAGTTTAACTATTGAAAGTGGATATTAATCTTAAAATTAGACAAATAAACTTGCGATACGAACATAGCAAAACGAATTAAAGTAATAACATTTGTACACGCTTCGTTTATGTATGCTGCGTAGATCTTAAAATTTGCGGAAATTTGACCATTCCCAATTGTTTTTTTGGGATTATATTTTTTTCTGATTATATTAGAATCAAAAGTTAATTACAGAAAAGGTTTATTTTGTTCTTATTTAGTAATTTAAGCAGTTAGTTAACTAATTAGTCCCAACAATGGAGACAAAATAAAACAAAAATTTTAGCTGGTTTTAACTGCATTAGTAATTTTGATTTTGGCCCTGGTTGCCGCAGCAGTGGCATTTTAAACTCCTACAATTAAATAAAGGTCATAACTACAACCTTCTTTTGCAAAGTATTGTTGTTTTGGATTGATTAAATGTAAAGAAGCTTGAAAAACAATTGGGATCTTAAGGCTGGAATATGTTTGACCCTCTGGATTTCAATCATCACTTCTTTTCAATGAAATATTTAAGAAAAGGAGTAAAAATACCGTAAACTTCTATCAGATAACTCAGCTTGTGTATCTATTGATATGGCTAGTTAAATGAACAGTGGTCGAAAAACTAAAACTCAAATTACAAAATTTCCAATATATTTAACACAGTGCTAATACGGCATGTATCACTGTAGCTTCATCAGATATTCTACTCCAACTGAACAAAATCTTATTTGTGAATTTATTCAGTTTTTCTTCTATGACTTTAGATCTCATGATACAAAGAAACTCCAAAGAAATTCATCCGAGTCTTTTGGGAATTTCAAAATGATGTTTGTTCATTTACACGATGCCCTAATTGGTTGTTTGTTTCTTCGGTTCTATTGGGTCAACTTACGACCAACTTACTACGCTGGCCAAATAAATGGTTGAATTAACAAGAAAAAGAAATAACTTTTATGGTCGCATATTACCAATGTGTTTGACACTTTGTTTCGACACCAAGCGAAATATTAAACGCCATTGCTTAATTCAAAGACGTGTTACATTGGAATTCCATGGATCTCCAAACTTTTTAGCCTAAAGACTCCTCACTAAATTCCTAGGACCAATTTATAGCTAGACCAAACGACCAACTTACTACACTGGCAAAAGAAATGGTTGAATTAACAAGAAAAATGGACATCTTTTATGATTGCATATTACCAATGTGTTTGACACTTTGTTTCGACACCAAGCAAAATATTAAAAGTCATTGCTTAATTCAAAGACGTGTTACATTGGAAAGAAAGGAATAATTTAAATGTGATGCTTAGGCAATAATTCCTAGGTTTAATTTGCTTAGGCTTACGCAGCCTACTTGTAACAAATTGACAATTTCATCTATTCTAAGATGAAAATGTTCTCATCTAACTTAGTTGGTTTGCTATTTAAATAAAAAGTATTGGAGAAACACGCATGGAATCTATAGACTACGAGAAGGCTTTCAATACTGTAAATAGATGTAACACATGGGCTGAAAAGTCCCGGGCCTAACACATAGATGACGCTAGTTTTATTGCAGTCACCTTTCTCTCAGTTAGTACTAACCTTCAAAAGACAGCTGTTAAAATTTCATGATATTCTATTCATTAGTTTGTGAGTTATTGTGCTAAGAGTCACGCTACTTTTGTTATTTTCAAAACAATGGATCAAAAACAGTTTCGTGTTTTAATTTTACACTGCTTCTTGATGGGAAAAAAACCGTTCAAGCGAAGCAATGGCTTGAAAAGTGTTATGGGGACTCCGCTCCATCAGAAACAACATTAAACGTTGGTTCGCTGACTTCAAACGTGGTCGTAGAGACACCGATGATGCAGAACGTAGTGGACGTCCAAATGAGGCGGTAACACCAGAAAACATCAAAAAAATCCACAAAATCGTTTTTAATGATCGAAAAGTGAAGTTGCGTGAGTTAGCTGCTATCGTAAAGATATCAAGAGAACGTATTGGCTTTATATTGCATGAGCATTTCACTATGAGAAAGCTCTGTTCAAAGTGGGTGCCGCGCTTGCTCACTGTTGACCAAAAACAAGAACGTGTTGATGATTCTGAGCAGTGTTTGGCCATGTTTAAACGTAACAAACCGGAATTTTTGCGTCGATATGCGACAATGGATGAAACATGGATCCATCACTTCACTCCGGAATCAAAACAATCGCCATCCGAGTGGATAGCAACTGGTGAACCTCGTCCAAAGCGCCCGAAAGCACAACAATCGGCTGGAAAGGCTATGGCTTCGGTATTTTGGGATGTGCGTGGTGTAATATTCATCGACTATCTTGAGAAAGGAAATACCATCAACAGTGAATATTATATAGCGTTATTGGAGCGTTTGAAGTCCGAAATTGCAAAGAAACGACCGCATATAGCAAAGAAAAAATGTTGTTTCATCAAGACAACGCACCGTGTGACAAGTCAATCAAAACAATGGCAAAACTACATGAATTGAACATCGAATTGCTCCGACATCCACCGTATTCGCCAGATTTGGCTCCCAGCGACTACTGGCTGTTCGCAGACCTCAAACCTCAAAAAAATGCTCGCCGGTAAGAAATTTCGCACGAATGAAGAGGTTATCGCTGAAACTGAGGCTTATTTTGAGGCAAAAGATAAATCGTTCTACAAAAGTGATATTGAAATGTTAGAGCGGCGCTGGAATGATTGCGTTGCTCTTGATGTAGATTACGTTGATGAATAAAGCTAATTTTGAACCAAAGGAACCGTGTTTTCTTTGTTAGGCCCGGGACTTTTCAGCCCATGTGTTAAATTATGGGATATCCATATCATTTAATAAGAGCTATACAGAGACTATAGAGCTAAATTCTTCACGCTTCCATTTTCCCCCTCCATTGAATTATCTGTCGTAATTTCGGTAGACCCTATATAAGGCATAAGATGCTAAATTTGGCCTGCATTGTTCGTCTGGCCCAGTGTCTATAGCACTAATTGCTACATTGCGTAATGTTGTGACCTTTCAATTTCGCATGACCCCGTAGTGCACCTAATATTCGGGAAGCTCAAATCATATAACCGATATCCCCGATAATTTCTAACGGTACCGGTTGCAAATCGACATGAAAAGTCAAACGTCGAAATGTTGCTTCGGTTAACGATCGAGTCATCTAGGGAAATAGAGTTGGATTCTGGAAACCTTATCGGTTATAAAATAGCGTGTATTTACTTGCGAAATAATAAGTTTCCCTTTGTGTTAAGCCGCGTACTCGAACTTCATGCTTAATCGTGCACAATAGGTGATAAAGCACTGTCGTAATGTAATTATTGTATAATTCGCAACTGTGTAGTACCATTCAGTGAATATCTTATGCACTCGAAAGTTAAAATCTTTTCCTTTTTTTTTTGTTGTAATACGAAATTCCAAAAGACCAGCTGTTCAAATGGCCCTCTTTATCTAAAAATAGCACTTCAATCTCTTGTAGTTAGTAGCGTTTTATCTAGAACTTTCTTGTTTCTCTTTATATATAGCCATTACTAGCCAAGAACAGGATATTTTCAGTATGTGGAGGCATTTGCAAAGAGACGACTTTAATAATGTAAGACATATTAAGTATATTTATTAGCAGAAGATGCCATTCACGACGTTAAAAAAAAACATAAATAAACCGAACGTTTTTTGGCCAACTTAAGGAAAATTTACGAGAATTTTTTTCTATTTTGGGTCCCTAAAATAAAATCAGGTCGTCTTTGAAACGGCTGGAATGTAAAAGAGTGTATTGTTTAAACAAAAAAAAGGATCTTAAACGAATTAAGAAAAAAATTGGCAACAGGGTTCGAATTTTGTCTTAAAGAATGCAAAAATTATTTAAAGCATCAGCCAAAAAACGCTGGGCGATTATGAATTTGCAATTTTAAAAATACAATTCGAAATGTAGAATAAAGGATGTTCTGTATATACAGGATGCTTTAGAAGTTTTGTTTTTGTCACATTTTATTGCAAAAATTGTTTAAAGCATCTGCCAATTATGAATTTGCAATTTTAAAAATACAACTCGAAATATAGAATCAAGGATGTTCTGTATATACAGGATGCTTTAGAAGTTTAACTTTCACACATTTTATTGCAAAAGTTGTTTAAAACATCTGCCAATTATGAATGTGCAATTTTAAAAATACAATTCGAAATATTGAATCAAAGATGTTCTGTATATACAGGATGCTTTAGAAGTTTTGCTTTCTCACATTTTGTTGCAAAAGTTGTTTAAAGCATCTGCCAATTATGAATGTGCAATTTTAAAAATACAATTCGAAATATAGAATCAAGGATGTTCTGTATATACAGGATGGTTTAGAAGTTTTACTTTCACATATTTTATTGCAAAAGTTGTTTAAAACATCTGCCAATTATGAATGTGCAATTTTAAAAATACAATTCGAAATATAGAATCAAGGATGTTCTGTATATACAGGATGCTTTAGAAGTTTTGCTTTCTCACATTTTGTTGCAAAAGTTGTTTAAAGCATCTGCCAATTATGAATTTGCAATTTTAAAAATACAACTCGAAATATAGAATCAAAGATGTTCTGTGTATACAAGATGCTTTAAAAGTTTTGCTTTCTCACATTTTGTTGCAAAAGTTGTTTAAAACATCTGCCAATTATGAATGTGCAATTTTAAAAATACAATTCGAAATATAGAATCAAGGATGTTCTGTATATACAGGATGCTTTAGAGGTTTTGCTTTTGTCACATTTTATTTCAAAAATTGTTTAAAGCACCTGCCAATTATGAATTTGCAATTTTAAAAATACAACTCGAAATATAGAATCAAGGATGTTCTGTATATACAGGATGGTTTAGAAGTTTTACTTTGACATATTTTATTGCAAAAGTTGTTTAAAACATCTGCCAATTATGAATGTGCAATTTTAAAAATACAACTCGAAATATAGAATCAAAGATGTTCTGTGTATACAGGATGCTTTAAAAGTTTTGCTTTCTCACATTTTGTTGCAAAAGTTGTTTAAAACATCTGCCAATTATGAATGTGCAATTTTAAAAATACAATTCGAAATATAGAATCAAGGATGTTCTGTATATACAGGATGCTTTAGAGGTTTTGCTTTTGTCACATTTTATTTCAAAATTGTTTAAAGCACCTGCCAATTATGAATTTGCAATTTTAAAAATACAACTCGAAATATAGAATCAAGGATGTTCTGTATATACAGGATGGTTTAGAAGTTTTACTTTGACATATTTTATTGCAAAAGTTGTTTAAAACATCTGCCAATTATGAATGTGCAATTTTAAAAATACAACTCGAAATATAGAATCAAAGATGTTCTGTGTATACAGGATGCTTTAAAAGTTTTGCTTTCTCACATTTTGTTGCAAAAGTTGTTTAAAACATCTGCCAATTATGAATGTGCAATTTTAAAAATACAATTCGAAATATAGAATCAAGGATGTTCTGTATATACAGGATGCTTTAGAGGTTTTGCTTTTGTCACATTTTATTTCAAAAATTGTTTAAAGCACCTGCCAATTATGAATTTGCAATTTTAAAAATACAACTCGAAATATAGAATCAAGGATGTTCTGTATATACAGGATGGTTTAGAAGTTTTACTTTGACATATTTTATTGCAAAAGTTGTTTAAAACATCTGCCAATTATGAATGTGCAATTTTAAAAATACAACTCGAAATATAGAATCAAAGATGTTCTGTGTATACAGGATGCTTTAAAAGTTTTGCTTTCACATTTTGCTGCAAAAGTTGTTTAAAACATCTGCCAATTATGAATGTGCAATTTTAAAAATACAATTCGAAATATAGAATCAAGGATGTTCTGTATATACAGGATGCTTTAGAGGTTTTGCTTTTGTCACATTTTATTTCAAAAATTGTTTAAAGCACCTGCCAATTATGAATTTGCAATTTTAAAAATACAACTCGAAATATAGAATCAAGGATGTTCTGTATATACAGGATGGTTTAGAAGTTTTACTTTGACATATTTTATTGCAAAAGTTGTTTAAAACATCTGCCAATTATGAATGTGCAATTTTAAAAATACAACTCGAAATATAGAATCAAAGATGTTCTGTGTATACAGGATGCTTTAAAAGTTTTGCTTTCTCACATTTTGTTGCAAAAGTTGTTTAAAACATCTGCCAATTATGAATGTGCAATTTTAAAAATACAATTCGAAATATAGAATCAAGGATGTTCTGTATATACAGGATGCTTTAGAGGTTTTGCTTTTGTCACATTTTATTTCAAAATTGTTTAAAGCACCTGCCAATTATGAATTTGCAATTTTAAAAATACAACTCGAAATATAGAATCAAGGATGTTCTGTATATACAGGATGGTTTAGAAGTTTTACTTTGACATATTTTATTGCAAAAGTTGTTTAAAACATCTGCCAATTATGAATGTGCAATTTTAAAAATACAACTCGAAATATAGAATCAAAGATGTTCTGTGTATACAAGATGCTTTAAAAGTTTTGCTTTCTCACATTTTGTTGCAAAAGTTGTTTAAAACATCTGCCAATTATGAATGTGCAATTTTAAAAATACAATTCGAAATATAGAATCAAGGATGTTCTGTATATACAGGATGCTTTAGAGGTTTTGCTTTTGTCACATTTTATTTCAAAAATTGTTTAAAGCACCTGCCAATTATGAATTTGCAATTTTAAAAATACAACTCGAAATATAGAATCAAGGATGTTCTGTATATACAGGATGCTTTAGAAGTTTTACTTTCACACATTTTATTGCAAAAATTGTTTAAAACATCTGCCAATTATGAATTTGCAATTTTAAAAATACAATTCGAAATATAGAATCAAAGATGTTCTGTATATACAGGATGCTTTAGAAGTTCTACTTTCACACATTTTATTGCAAAAGTTGTTTAAAACATCTGCCAATTATGAATGTGCAATTTTAAAAATACAATTCGAAATATAGAATCAAGGATGTTCTGTATATACAGGATGCTGTAGAAGTTTTGCTTTTTCACATTTTGCTACGCTTCCTTTTCTCGAAAATTTAGCAACACTGACAATCTAAATCTGCTTTACAATTCCTTCGAAACTAGATCAAGATTCCGTTTGAACTTTTGAAATATTAACTTCTTCTTGAAGCTACTTATTCTAATCTACCATAGGTTACTCGTTAAGCACATTTTATTAGGTAGCATTTCCTATGGCAAAACCTACGGATTCAAATGAAGAACATACTGTTACAGTAACAAAATCGCCAGTTTCACAGCTGGCGAACAATGACCTAAAATGCTCTCTAACTTAAGAAGACCATACCTAACAAATCAATCGACTTTAAATTTATCGAAAAATCCGACAGAGACAATGGGATCCAGACGGCGAAATTTATCGCAGTATTTTTCGACAAAAAATGGTATTTCGCTTCCCAATAATATCGATGATTTAATGACAGTTTTGGTTTACGAATATTACAATTATTTATCTTTGTTGGTCACGCAGTTCACATGAAGGAAATTTATCAAAATATTCTTAATAAATTTATTGTCATTTTGTTTTTTATTGTTTGTGGCGATAATAAGTCTTAAAATTGGTAGCTTTTCTCTTTTGATTTTGGCATTATTTCAATACGTTATTTTATTTTTCTTGCGATGTGTTTTGGGCTTTCTGTTACCCTTTCTTCATGGCTATTGTCGATAAACTTGAAATGTTTACAAAATTCCCATTGGAAAGGTAAAAAAAATGTGCAAAAGTAAACATACTTTTGCAAAAACTCCAATATTTAATTAAGAATGTTACATAACAACTAGCACAATAAATCATAAATGAAAGTCACAACCAATTTGGTAACTCTACTAGAAAATGTGCAATTTTCCAACAATTTTAAATATGAAATGGTCCACCTCCAATCAGAATTATAAGGTCCAAAAAAGAAGCCAACCCTAGATTAATATGTCCTCCCTTTTTCTGAATTCATCAGTTTCTGCTTCTGGGATTTAGAAATCTTGAGGGACTTTAAATCCGATTGGGTGTGGAACAATTTACTTTTGAAATCTTTTGGAAAATTGCTTATTTTAAAGTCGATACACTAAATTGAATGTGGCTTTCTTGTAAGAATTTGGACCATCACTTGTAACCTCAGCTGTATGATTCGAAGTATGTCAGTTCATATTCTAAACATTTTGGATAAAAGCGTTTTTAACAAAAGCTCAACATTTCGAACTGATCATGGTTAACCTGTATGTAACATTTTAAAATAATTTGGGATTTTTGCAACAGTACATTCGTTATAAACGAACATTTTCTAATTGAAACGTTACAAATTGTTAGAGTGATTTCTTAATGAGGTTAAATCATTATGTGTATTGAAGAAACAAACTGTTTATCTAGGAACTTTAGATGTGTGATCTATTAATCTTCAGTGTCGATGCTTGTTTCAATTGCATAGATGTAAATGGTTGTCAAATTTAGTTTTTTTTTGTGTATTTTTATAGACTTATTTAAACATTAATTACTTCATTTCAATATATCTGGTTATCTCTCAGCATTTCTTTATTTAGAAAATTAAAGAAAGAAAAGCTTTGATCTAAATTCTAAAACACCTTGCACGTTTGTTTACTTATTTATTTTAAAAGGAACACAGAATTTCGAGCTTGTTACCAACTTTAAGGATACACACCCCCCTCTCTACAACAAATATCTTTTAAGAACCCATTCAACAGGTCACTAACACCACCTTATACCTTTCAAAACATTATCCCGTAACTATTACGTCCACGAATATCTTTTATACGACACCAATTTTCAACCCTTAAAGTGATAACAATCACAAATAACCAAGTCAAGGTCATTGTCACTATGTTCATCGACCAAAAAAAAAAGAAAGAATCTTGAAAAGTATTCTCACGATATTCTTTTTTTCTCGCAGCATAAACTAAATAGTCATCAAGTTAGCCGTGTGGCATTCTCTCTTCACCATGTAACTGGGTATAGGGCGGTAGCGATGTTGAGAATCTTTTGATATCTACCGCTGAATGCCTTTTTTAAAGCCGAAGGAGCTGATAGAATAAAGAAAAAAGTAATATAAATCTATCCATTAAGAAAAGTAGAAGGGTTAATGTTTGATGTCGGTTATCTCGTACGGTGTCCTTTTCTGTTACAAGAAATGCTTGTGAAGACCAAGATATATGTGTATACGTTTTTTTTTTTTCCGAAAGGGTTAAAACGGCTGAATTGAACGTGAAGATAGTTAGGAGTTGTTTGACCTATTTATAAAATAAACTGCATTGTAACGGAATAGTTTGAATTAGAACACCCTGTATAATTTATACGAATTAGAATTCCTATCATTGATATTTATATACACAAGAACAAATCGAACATCAACATAACATTGGTATTATCGAAGATTTGCGTATACAGCGAATTTTAATCTGCGAAAAAATTTTAATCTAGCAAGCGAAGAACGTCTATGTATATGCATTCCACGTTTGTCCTTAATTTGCAATCTGCACTAATTAAATTGCTGTTAAATTTACTTTATTAAAGCGAGTGAAGCAAATATACGAGGTAGGTGCCATAAATTCTCGCTCTAACAGGCTTATACAGGTTGAAGCGTGTTCAAAGCAAAGGAAACGTTTTTTTTTTTATGGCAACTATCAAAATTTCAAACGCCTACTCTCAATAATTGTTGATTAAAAGTGTGCTTTGAGTAGCAAGTCAGGCGGTTTCCGAAAAATGAATAAAATCTTCTGGATGGCTGGGAAAACCGCCACGAAAATTGGAAATATTTTGCTAGAGGTTCATGGCGGATGTACTCCATCATTTTCAACCATCAGCTTCTGGGTAAGCGAGATCAAACGTGGCCAAGCACAAGCACAAGTGACGAAATGGACGCCCAAAAACCGTTTCCAACGATGAAATGGTCGATAAGATTTATGATGTGAATAGCCGATCGCCAACTGAAGCTGAAAGAGATAGCAGAGACAATAGGCATCTCGAAAGAACGCGTTGGCCACATCCTACACGAAATTTTAGGTATGAAAAACCTTTCGACGCGATGGGTACCAACTTTAATTAATCGTTGTAATAAATGTACAGAAGTTAGGATATAAGTTCCTTTTTTCTATATTGGGCCTAGAATTTATGGCGCCTACCTCGTGTCTTCGTTTATTTACGCAAACACCTCGTATATCTTAAACGTTTCGATTCAATCAATTAGACTTATATAGATATTATATAGCGTTTATCGATCTTTCGCAGTAAGCCATGCATTTCTTAGAAACTATAGCACGCATTCGGAAAGGGGTTGAATCCCCATTTAATGAAAAAAAACGCCCCCGCCCCCCTTCTTATCAGGTTGTCGTATAAATAGGTATTATGCACTATTGTAGCAGGTTCAAGTTTAACGCGTTTGTACGCATAAAAACTGAATATAAAAATTCCTAGAAAACGTAGAACTGTATACTTTCCTTGTTAATGGAATCTTTGCTGTTTATAATGCGAGGTTTCTATTTCAATATACGCAGCGGGCTAATTTAGACAGCGGTTTCTGTATAGTTGTGAGATATTTTTCTATATTCTTTATAGTGATTTCGATATAAACACTCTATATATATATATATATATATAAAGGGTAATTTAAAAATCGATAAGGTAGTAGTAGGTGTAATTGCCGAAATAATTTTCATTTAACCACCCTGTGTATTTGGAAAAGATACATTCTCTTTTTGTAATTTAAATTATCAAAAACAAAATCGATCTAGGTTGTAAATGCATATACAACTTCTTATAATTTCACTCGAATAGGACCATTTTATATATCTAATTACCCCCGCAATAAATAAAACTCTTTTGCACTTTGAATCAGGTGCCTTGATTCAAATTGGCCCTGGACCACTAATCAACCCTAGAATTTTGAATCTGATAGTCACCCCCAAACATTTTTGAACATATTTATGGGATATGGAAAACGCTTTTTCGTTTTAGATTAAAAGAAAAGTCGCTCCCAAATTGATTTCATTTCAAAAATCATTTCTATCGAACTCTAACCCTTAATGGTTTTTCTACCTCGAACTTTTTTGTTTCAAATTTGGATCTGCTTATCAAAGTCGGCCCCAAAACTGTTTGCGACATGTTTATACACGTAAGAAACAGATCTACTCCATTCTTTTTGAGACACAATAAATACGACTTTTTTGGCCGGGGTCCATGAATCAAGATCTCGCAGCTTTTCGCCCCGAATTTTGAATCTGATAATCGGGGCCACCCCCAAAAATTTTTGGGCATATTTATGGAACATGGAAAGCGCTTTTTCGTTTTAGATTAAAAGAAAAGTCACTTCCAAATTGACTTAATTTCAAAAATCATTTCTATCGAACTCTAAACTTTTTGAATCAGCTTTTTCACCTCGAATTTTGTAACTTTTCCGTCTCAAATTTGGATCTGGTGGTCGGTGTCGCCCCAAAAATGTTTGGACATATTCATATACGTAAGAAACAGATCCACTCCCATTATTTTCGAGACACAATAAATAGGACTTTTTTGCATTTTAAATCAAGCCACCTCAAAAAAAATACGGAGTGAAAAAAAATTTAATGTAACCACCCTGTATATTTGTAAAAAATATATATTTATTTGTAATTTAAATTATTTAGCTTTTTATAATTTCACATTATATATTTAATTCGAGTATACAGGGTGATTCAGAATACGCGGACGGTTCCAACGCATCTAAATTCTTTTTTTTTTAATTTAAAGAAAATAAATTACTTACATGCCTGCGCGAAGACTATAATCTTCTCCGTCTTCACATGAAAATCATCATCCTCGTCGATGTACATCTGATATAAGGGTTGATCGCCTTGCCATTCGCTCATATCGGTCTCCACCATGGAAAGGACTTGCGTTGGGACTTTAGGTAGAATCTTTCCGGTCATGTTCGGGGGATTTTCAAAACCCATCTTCTTTAAAACTTCGCCCTTGATCACCTGAATGTTGCGATTTTTTATTTCTTCCCGCATGCAGGACGTACATCTTCCAGGTATCGCCATCGAACCATCCAATTCACTCGAATCCACGTCCAGTAGGAGTTTTCTTCTATCGATGGTGTTGGATTTCGCGGTAAACGTGCCGTTTAAGAAGTTCTCACTGCTAACACTTTGAGTTCTTAGGTAGACTAAAAGTAAAGTGAATGTTACACAGGCGTATCTCGAGTTTGGCTTTGTTATTGAGAAGTTCGTTGGAAACATTTTCTTTTTTTTTTGGATTTCTTTCGTTTGAAGTATGGAGGAACGGTATTTATTAATAGAGAGTCTTTTGGAACTTTGAATTGTTGAATTTGGTTTTATGGGGGGTGCTTACTTTAACATTTCTTTGCTGTTGTAGATGCGCTTAGGAAAATTTTTAAATTGGGAATAGGGGTTATCACAATATTTTCCTTTTAAAAAAAATATTTTAATATCACATAAAAATTTTTTTTAATCGTAAAAAAAAGATCGTATTAAGTCTTTAATTTCTCTCCTTGCTAATGTTTTAAAAATTTTTTTTCAGCGTCAATATCACATTTTTATCATCCCATTTAATTTCATTCGAAAATTAACTTCAAAAGGAAGGGGTTCCGTTTCGATATGCACTTAATTTCCCCAGTCGTATCACTAAAAGTCGCGTTTAAAATTTTCCCTTTTTTATTTTCTTTTTTGATCACACTTCGATTATCACTGAATGGCTTTCACTTGTTTTTGGGCACCCGTAAACGATCCCCTTGGACGTGGATTTGTCTTAACGAAATCACACAGTGATGATTTTTCCGGACAATCTTCGTTTTGCGAAAAATTTTTCTCCGCAGATTCATTTATTTTTTTTTTGACGAGATGCGAGGAAAAAAATGCCACAGTCGAATCGTTTATAGTTAATAGTAGTCGTAGTGTTGTTTGTTATGATGGTAGTTCTTTTCTCGTGTGATATCACCGTTTTGAGGCGACGTTCTAATCGCGAGATGCAAGCCAACACTGAGAAATAACATATCCGAACGCGTGTTTTATATGTGAAGGTGGTCTAGTGCGTTCTGTTTGTTGAGTATCTTCTTTACTGTATATCACACTTATAATGTACGGATATATTGTATGTGTCCGTAAGTTCGGCATGTGTTGTGGACGATGTTTTATAATAAATGCTTCTGTGCGTATACCGGCGTATGCAACTGATAGATTAGGATCTTTTGTGGTTGTTTTATTATATGTTATCGATTCTTTTTTGTTTAATTAAAATTAGCGAATCGAAGCCGTATAGGACGGGGTTTATTTCTTTTCTAAGTTAGTTCTTATCGAATTCCAAACTTAAGCGAGCTGTAAATTTATTAAACTAATTATTAAATTTGGAAACTGATTAATTATATTTTTTAATAATAAATTTATACCACATACTCTTTTCTTTTCTTATAATTAACTTCTTCTGAAATTACAAATTTTTTTGAGCTAACACGAATTTTAGACGAATTGGATTTTTGCAAGCTTTCACCCCTAAATTTTGATGCGAAAAAAACAAATTCACCCCTATTCTTTTTGAGATACAATAAAAAAAAATTGTTCACTTTAAATCAAGCCACCTCCAAATTTTGACTCTGTTAATTAGTCAATCCCAAAAATTTTTGGACATATTTATTATTTTTTATTCAACCTTGAACTTTCTACTTCGAATTTTCTAACTTTTTGGTCTCAAATTTGTATCTGGTTATCAGAGTCGCCCCGAAAAGTATTTGGACGTATTTATATACATAAGAAACGGATCCATTCCCATTTGTTTTAAGGCACAATAAATTTTTGTACTTTAAATAAAGCCACCTCCAAATTGGCCCTGGACCACGAATTAATCCCAGATGTACCAGCTTTTCACCCAGTATTTTGATCATCAGAATCACGCCTGAAAGTTTTTGCACATATTTATGTCGCTCCCAAATTGACCTGATTTCAAAAATCATTTCTATCGAACCCTAAAATTTGGTAGATCAAACGTTCTACTACGAATTTTGTAACTTTTCGGTCTCAAATTTGGATCTGGTGGTCGGTGTAGACCCAAAAATGTTTGGACATATTTATATACGTAACAAACATATTTACTCCCATCCTTTTTGAGGGAGAATAAATAGGACCTTTTTTTCACTTTAAATCAAGCCACCTGCAAATTGGCCCTGGACCACGAATCAACTCCACATGTCGGAGGTTTCCACCCAGAATTTTGAATCTGATAATCAGAGTCACCCCCAAAAATGTTTATAAAAATTTATGGAACACGGTAAAAGTTTTTCCGTTTTAAGTTAAAAGAAAATTCACTCTCAAATTGACTTCATTTCAAAAATTATTTGTATTGAATCCTAAACTGACGAATTAGCCTTTCTACTTCGAATTTTCCAAAATTGTTTTGGATATATTTGTAGAGTTTGGAAAAGCACCACATAATTTATACCAGCCCAATATTTTAGGATCATGAAAAAATATTTCTTCATTAGAAAATTAAGCCGAAATTGATGACGTGTTAGTAGTAAATGTTTTTGCTTTAAATTTTCGAATGCATCAAACGAAATTACGACTGATGTTAATTAGGAATGCGATTCAATACCTCGAAGAACGTTTTAACTAGAGCAAATTAGTCCTGATAAACGCTTAAATTCTACTTTCCTTCGACGTGATTATTACTAATTAATATATGATCAGGGTTAAATATATTTAGCTTTCGTCCGCTGACAGCTAATAGTGCATCTCTACCGCCGGATAAACAAAGCCCAACGATAACCTAAACCTCATATATGTACATAAATATAAATATACGCATGCATGCAAGGCACTCCACGGAATGTAAAAAATATAACACAATACTTTGCTTTGTTTTTCGATGTACTATGTTATGGATGTCACCGACCATATCTACTTGTATAGTAACAAGTTTTATTATTAATTAAGAACACTTAATTGGTTATATGCTTTCTTGTTTTCTTTTCGGAGATATCGATACGTATGATTGAAGTTGACCGTGGAAGAATATGATTTTTGGTATCTTACTTCGAGTGGTAAGATTTTTGTCTTTTTTTTTCCTTTTTCTTTTAATCAGGTTGGTTCTATAATTATATATTGCTTAAACGGATTTTGACGCAATCATAATGGGAAAGGTCAGTTATCTAACGTAGATTGCTTAAAACTTATTTTTTTGCGTTAAAAATATTATCTTTATTCGGTCACCATTTTAAATTATCTCTGAATTATTTAAAACAATTATCAGAAGCTTAATGATAATTAAATTTGGACTGGACTTTCCAATTCTTTTGAAATTATTTATTCTAGAGTAAAAAGGAAACCACCCCCAAATACTGCTTAATTTGAAAGCGAGATCAACACCAAATTTAGGGTGGTGGGTTTATGAAGAAACCGAGTGCTGGTAGTTTACGAGGGCGACCTGAAATGTTTCCGAAATTGACAAGAAAAAGCACATTCTTTATTTTCAATTCTGTAAAGTATCTAGTCGTGAATTTTAATGGAAAAAGTTCTGGCCCTAAATTTTGGGGGTTAATTTTTTTTATTTTCACTCTTTTTAGCTATCCAGTGAGGCATTTTTACGAGCAGCGTTTGGCACTTAATTTTCGGGGAATTTGTTTGTGACAAATAACATACTGTTATCAAGTTTGGGGGTGGACATTTTACAAAAATTTTTACGTTTTTTAACTAGCAAATTCTAAATTTTGCTGAACGAAGATCAAGTATTAAATTTGAGGTTGAATAATGTGTCTGGCATCAAACATAGGGGTTCATTGTGCTGAAGAACTTTTTATTGTTGTTGGTCTGGTTGTGTATTTTAACGCACAAAGCTCTAGCACCTAATTTTCAAGGTGGCCAATCTCTGTGACAAATAGCATATTGGTATAAAATTTGGGTAAGTGTACAACGAAAATTACCCAATTTCACTTCTATAAAAATTAGTAATTCAACAGAGTTTAATTATTATATTTGGAGGTGAATACTGTCTAAAGATTCTTCAGTTTCAATTTTGTAAGGCCCCATCTAAACGTGAATTTTAATAAACAAAGTTCTGGCCTCAAATTTTGGGGTTAATTGTGTATACCATTTTTTTTATTTCCCATCATCCAATTGTGTATTATGATTAACAAAGTCGTAGTAACTAACTTTCAGGATGGCCAGTTTTTACAAAGCATCTCTACTTTCATCGTTTAAGCTATCCGATCTTAGATTGTGAGGTATAATATATTGGTTTCAAATTTGAGGGTTTACAGTTTATAAAAATTCCTTTTCCGTTTTCGTTAAGCTATCAAGTCCAGATTATTTTGATTTTGAAGATTCTGCTGAGAATTTGTTACAGCCCAAAAAATAATTCTCCCTCCCCCCCTCCAAATTATACGTGGATTTTCGGATTAATTTGCGCATTATGACAAAATATTTCTATATTAAAAAGTTAACGACACCCGTCAATTGTTTTAGGTTTAAAAACAAACCAACCTCAAATTTATGAGACTTCTTGAATTGTCTATATTTTTAGCATTATCGTGGAGTTGCAACAAAAATCTTCAAATTCTTCTCCTTTATCTCTCCGAATCTGTATAAATTCTATCAGAAAATCTATCGAATTTTCTCCCAAAATCTTCCTCGCCATTCCATAAGTAAAAGAAAGATTTCTTTTGTCTTGTTGTGATTTCATCATTTTGTTTCTAAGAAAAGTAAGTGCGTTAAACTTCACAAAAAAGAACGTTTATTTTTGAATGAGTGACCGTTTACAAGTGCATAATTTTCGAGGAGTTCCTCAAACAAAGTAAAAAAATTGCGCAAAAAACGAGTTCAATGTAATTAGCAAGCCATGATCTCCTATGGTTTGCTTGTACAATTGACTCTAAATAAAATGTCTTCTTCTCAAAAATCTTTTAATGTATCAATGGATTTAGGATTTTCAACATTTTAACTACTTCCATTTACTTTGGTCAAGTGACCAAATTACTTAGGATATCAAAAAATACCTATGCATACACGATATTCGAACATTGCTCAATGGGTCATTCTATATTACATCGCCAGCACTTTCTTGACGAATCCAAATATGGAAATGTTTCGGGAAGTCCCCGTATGTCATACCTACAACCCAATTAGCGTTTTTTTCAACTGGCACTCGCGAACAGAAACCAATTATATTTACATTGACGTGTCAATTACGATATTGAAGATCTATTAGTACGCGATTCAAGTCTCAATATACATAGAAAGGTGTATGCAAAAAATATGACACCAAGTACACGTTATTATTACTATAGAACTAAATCCCATGACTTCTAAATATATTATTCGTTTCCCGTTGACGTAAAGAGAAGGTACTACATTACATAAGTCATAAATAGATGAATTTTCGCACCCAGTTACTGGCCGTGAATCGTACAGGTTGTTATATTGTTAGAACGGAATTTTCTATTTTAAATTCGAAGATGTAAATTTCGAGAGGAAAGGAAATGATCCGTTTCATAAATAGCATTCCTAGTTCTTGTTATGCGACGTGGTAAATATGGTAATATAAACTATTTTTCTTTTGCATTAAATTTCAAAATCAATATATAATTCTTGTTTATATATATATATATAAGTGCTTAAACAAAATATTTTGTTTTTGGAAAAAAAAATTAGAAATATATATTTACTATTACGCCACCCCCATTTGAATTGGGAAATATCTCTAAATTAAATTTAGCTGAGAAAACACTATTCCCAATAAAATATGAAAGTTATAGCATCTTAGTAGGCCCAACATTCTCTGAATCGACGGAAAGTGACGCAGTTTTAATAAAGGAAGATCATATACGAGGGCGACCTGTAATGCTTCCGGAACCGACAAGAAAAACACTGTATTGGTGTGGTTTTCTATTTTTATTTTTCGATGTAGTCTCCTCGAAGATCAAACGGGGCTCCAGTCTCTTCAAGTCGTCGGAAAAGTGGGATGTTTCGAGGTCTATTGCCCGGTGATCGTTCTTTCCTTCTGCAGATAGTTGATGAGGATCACACCTTGGGAATCCCAAAAAATGGCCGCCATGACCTTTCTTCGGAGCCGATTCGTCCGGAAAAGTCCGCTGCTTCGACTGTTCCTTGGTCTCCGGTATATAGTCGTGGATTCAAGTCTCATTCACGGTTATGAAACGCATGAAGAAATGACATGGATTGCGTTGGAACAAGCATACTCTTAAATAACAACTATTAACAGTAGACGTCTGAATGTTTGATGGTTGCCATGAAAAAGGTTACCCTTGCTTCACTTCAATATCCGTGCGCCATCTCTTGCCGATTCCGGAAACATTTCGCCTTAGTAATTGGGGAAGAACCGTTTCCATATATATATATATATATATTATTATTTAATATATATATATATTAAATATTAAATTTAATATAATATATATATATATATTAAATTTAAAACTTCGCTTCGAAATTTTAATTTAACCGAAAGAAGATCAGCCTAAAATTTAGTTTAATTGGTGAGGAACTGCCTTTCAAAAACGAATCCCAAATGAAATTTGGTTGTGGAAGACACTATTGCCAATTTAAATTTTGCTGGAACAAAGTTACGCCGGAATTAGATCTGGACAAGAAAGAACAGATCACCCCACTTAAGTTCAATATAGTTGTGGCCACCTCCAAATTATATTTCATTTTGGAAAACACCACCCCCAAATTAGATTTAATTGGTTAAAAGAAATTAACCCCGTATTAAACGTAGCTGTAAGAAACCCATTCCAAAATTGAATTTTGTTCAATAAAGTTTCACCCTAAAATTTAAATTTAGCTGGTGGAATCAAGTCCAGTTAGTTAAGGATCACCCTAAAGTTAAACATGGTTCAGGAAAGTTAATCCCACTTGAGTTTGGTTGTAAAAGAATCACCCCCATATCTAATGCAGTTGCGAAAAGTATCACCTCCAAATTAAATGTAGTAACTGGGGAACAAGTACTCCTAAATCAAACCTAGTTTTGAGAAGACGAGCTTCGGTTTAAATTTAGACTAGGAGAGAACCACCCTAATTAATATGATCTTAGATCTGGAAGTTCTTTATATAAAATTATTGCTTAAATTACAAGTTTGTATCAGATTCACATCCTGAACAAATCCGAATATTTTTAGGACCATTTAAATTTCATAAAAAAGCTATTTTCTTTTTTTTTTTTAGCTACAAAAGGTGTTCATATTATTCATCCTTCACTCGTTCTGTGTTGTTGTTTTTTTTGTTTGGGTTTCAATTGCCAAGATGGAACCAAATAAGATACCTTATAATTTATCTAAGTTTTTATTATATTTAAAAATTGTAATCGTAACAATAAATCACCCAAAAACCAATTAGAGCCGTTGAAAATTAAAATAGTGTCATACCAAGAATCTCAACATTCTTTTTTTTTTCATCGTAGCATCTTCTAAATATAGACGCACATAGTTGCATAAGTTGCTATTATTTCTGATTATGATTTTAAAATGTACCACACGCCTTGGAGTTCCTGGTATTCTTTTTTATAATCTTAGTAGTACAAGAGATAAATCATATTACATAATCGTTTGGCATCTAAAATTATTCATGAAGCGATTAGAGGAACAATATAATGTGACGGAAGTGTTAGAAGAGTTGTGTGTTCCCTTGAACTTGAACTTGAAAAGAGAATTGCAGTAAATCGCCGTAGCAGTAGTTTATTTCCAGGCCTTATATATAATTAACATTTATCCGAACACAGGTGTTTTCGTACATTAAATAAACCGTGTATTTTTTTTTTAAATCCGTTTCGTAACTGAATTAGTCGCATAGGTTAGATTCCTTTTTTTTTAATGAAATTTTACGCTTTTTCTAGCGGTAGAACAAAGTTATTGGGTTTTGTCAGTTTTTTTCTCTTTTAACGAAATGTTGCACACACCAGGTAGTCGAATTACCCCCCTTTTTTTTCATGAATGCATAATTTTAGCGAAGATGCAACTCCTTTCTTTTTAATTCAAATTTTTACCTGATTACCGGCACCCCTTTGGGGCCCAAACGTTCTGCTATTCAGGTAAAATGCCTCATCGAAAGTAGTAGCACCAACTGTTTTTTTTATTCTTTCGCTTTTGGAAGGGGAAATAGTTAAATCAATTTTATACCTGGAGAATATGAAGGAATCGTTATCGGATCAACATTTTATTTTGGACAAATTTATTCTTAACGGTTTAATAGCGTAAGGGAAATGTATATACCCGTATTGTAGAAATACGAGGTTTGTCTTTTAAGTTTTGCATATAGAAATTGAATAAAACAGGATATAGCATTTAAAGACTGTATTGGTTTTCGAAATGTTTATTTTCACTTTTTTTCTAGCTATCAATTCCGAATCTTGATGAAAAAACTTCTGACACTAACCTCTGCGCTTTAATGTCGTCTAAAAAGTATTTATTTTGATCTTTTCAACCCCTCAAATTCTTGGTTTGAAGAATAGCTTCCTAGTATCGAATTTCGGGGTTGATGACATTTTTGCGAAATGCACGATCATGAATTTTGATGATGAATTTCCCAGTATCAGTTTTGCTGGTGAAAAACTCATAGAAGTTATCCTTCTTTCTGTTTGTGCTGTCCAACCCTAGATATCGACAAATTAGCGGTCCCGGCGTCAAATTTGGGAGAAGGATCCGAATGGTTTACAAAAAATATATTTAAATTTTTTTAAGCTCTCAACTTATCTAATCTTGAGCAGTAAAATTCTGCCACCAAGTTATTTTGGTACAGTTCTGGCATTAAATTTGGTGGTGAATTGTACAAAAATTATACTTGGAAACCCTAAGTTTTAACAAAAATGGTTCAAGTGTCAAATTTAGGGGTGCGTAGTGTCTAAACATACTTTATTTTCAATTCTGTAACGTATCAAATCGTGAATTTTAATGGACAAAGTTTTGGCACCAAATTTGAGGGTTAGTTGTCTACATTTCTTTTTTTTATTTTTTTCTGTTCTTCGGTCAACAGATGCGGCATCCAACGGCAAATTATTTTTTTACACACAATTCTTCACTCAAAATTTTTTGAATTGACATATTCTTGAGTGACCATCGTGTTTGGTGTACTAAACAGCTGGTCGTTTAGTACTGGCATTTAGTTAATAGCTCCCTCAGACATGCCAAATTAGTATCTTCAGAAAGGTTCAAAAGCTTCGGTAACGTGTGGACTCGTTCTACACGGTTTTGGACTACCTTCATTTTCTATAAAGCAGCTGGGAAATCATCGATCTGGAACATTTCGGTGTACCTATGAATAGTTTCTGGGTTGAAATTACAGGTTACAAATTTTCACTCAAAATTCAAACCCAATTTTCAATCCACTTGCTCTTAAAATTCTCCGATGACTTCTCCATTCTACACATTAGCTCAAATTATGCGTTTCTAAATAAAATCGTGTTCGTAGAATCGATTGCCGTGACCTCTGATACGCTATCTTTTTTATTTTTTGAGTTACGACCCTTAAAAATGCTAAAAAATTGTTTCCTAAGTTCTCAAATTTCCTTTCCAAGCTATAAGAGATACAAACGACGATTTTTTTTTATTCAACTCAGCTTGAAGGAATTTATTAAAATAAGACCTTATTTAACCGTTTTTCTTTCCCGATTGGGGCGATATGGGAATCTTTTTGTAAAAAAGGAACAGAAAGAACTCTTGCAATTTTAAATAATGTTTGAATTTGATGTTTCCACTCTCTATAATTAGGTGGTTTTGGAATATCTCAAATACTTTTGGAGATTTGAGATTTGATTTAAATATCCAAAATTTATTTACTTGATGTTATAAAATCTTTTTAGAAATAGTTTTTGAAGACTACCATGTGGCAGTCAGCCTTACTAATAAATACTTTTTAACGCCCTCAAGAAGTTTTTGGATTAAAATTATTGATTAGAAATTTTCAACAGGTTCCCATTTACAATTCAAACCTCGTTCTTAATTTGTTCATTTAAAAATTCTCTAGAGACTTCAACATTGCGTACACATTCGTTTTTTTCCAAGATAGAATCGCATCCGTAGAATCGATCGCCGTAATTTCCAAGTCGCTATCTCTTTTATTTTTTAAGTTACTACCCTCGAAATGCTAGAAAACTGTTTCAAAATTCTTCAAATTCCCTAAGACTATAATTTATTGGAAAAATTTCATGAAATACCAATACCAAATTTTTCCATTCGAATTTGGGAAAATTGTAATAATTTAAAAGCATCTTTAAACTGGATATTTCGATCAGGAAAATCGACTTAGTTTTGGGATATCCTCATTTGAATAGTCAAAATTCTACACTTTTATATCATTAGCATATATAGCATATAGCATCTTCGAGACAGGGGTTGATTTATTTACGGGAGAATAACGCAGCTATCTTCGGTTTGAAGATTCTATCTCGGATTTAATTATAGTTAATTTACGTCCAATTTCATTTTAAAAATAAAGTTATTCGCTACGAGAGAATATAGCAGTAAACAACAACAAAAAAGACGTATTCATGATTAATACGTTTTGTGCTAAAGGTGCATGACGTTTGTAGGCAATTGTTTGTAATTTGTAGGAAGCGACGGCTTAGCATTTTTATCGTGATTCATTCTAATAATTCGCAATCATCATAGTTTGAATATGCTCTTTTCTTTTGTTCCGTAAAAAAGATTGATTAGTAAGCTGTGTTATTAGATATTCATAATTATTATATTCGTAATTATCAATTCCTTGGATTGTTATTACAGTAGAAAATTTCTAAGTAATATTACGAACAATTTAAGATGCCTAAAAGTAACAGTTGTGGAATGTTAATTAGATTTGTAAAATATTTTCTGAATGCGGTGTAGAATTCTCCCGATAGATTTTATATGTTTATCGAAAGAGGTTAATACACCAAAATATCTAAAATTCAAATCGTATTTGTTTGCAAACAGGTGGATTGTACTGTTTATTGCTGAATATTAAGAGACGATCTTTGCAAATAAGTAGGAAGTCATTTGTTTCTGACTGAATCTTTAAAATTCTAATCAAAGATTACCATAATATTGTTTTCCAGGTTTCTTTTTGTAATTCCGAGCAATTTTTCATGCGTTCAACCTCTCCTTTTTTCTTTTTTGTTTGGCATGGAATTGATTTTTGATTTTTGATGAATATGAATTTCTAGACATAAAAAAAATAATTTTTAAAATTTGGGTTTTTATAAACCCAGAAAGTCACCATTCAAAGTGATGGACATTTAAAGAGCGTCTAAGTCCAGATCTGAATGTTCCTAGGTTATTGAAAAGTTTCAACCCCCACTTAAATTTTATCATCAAGCTTTCTAATTTAACATTTCGAGCTCCTAAAGATGATACTTTCTGAGTTCATGATAAACTTTACTACGTAGTTGCGAGGGCGACCTGAAATGTTTCCAGAATCGACAAGAAAAAAAAACAGTATTGGTGTGATTCTTTTTACACAAAACACTCTTAGATAATAACTATTTACAGTAGAAGTCTGAAATTTTGACAGTTCCACTTCAACCTTCGTGCGCCATCTCTTGCCGATTCCGGAAGCATTTCAGGTCGCCCCCGTACGTATTCTAAATGCGTAAAAAGACTGTACAAAATAAGGCAATTATAGAGGTATACGATCTAAAATTGCAGAATCGGAAAAAAGATAATACTATAGTCACTAATGCAGTCTCGCCGTCTATCAGTAGGAGGCCTACTAAGTAGGTGATGTCTAGTGAACCTCCAAAGAGGCGAGTCTATCGCTAACGATCGGGCATCCCGCAGGGCACCAATTAGGACCCAGTTATATTACTGTTTCGTTGGCGACTCAATGAAGCGGCTTGTTTGCGCTGGATTCGAATGAAGTTGTTGGATAAGTGCAGCAGACTTCAAACCGGTGAAAGGATGAAAGGAAACGAAAGGATTTTGCTAGACGAAAATTGCATCAATTCTTTCTTTTTTAACTTGCTTGTTTATTGCGTCAAAGACGAAAATAACGGTTTCATTTGCGCAAATCCAAGGCATATTTCTGGAATTAGACGGTATAAATAAGCTTAGTCGTAGCAAGCATGAGTAACTGCGAATTCTTGAAAGTAGACGTAAGATTTTTCGGTATTTTTCAATTAACACGTTTTTATCATCGGTTTCAAGGAAGATTCTGTACGGGCGAACTTTAAGGTGCCAAAAAAAATTAATTGCATGAAATTAAATAGGAAAAATGATTGTATTGTAATGTCGGGATTCTAAATCCCACACGTAAAGAAGAAAAAAAAAACACTGAAATAGACTGATCATTGTATTTCAGTGTATGAATAGACGGTCCGAAAACCATGACCAGAAAATTTACTAGTCTTGCAGCGTGAGTAAAGAAGATCAACAACATAAGACATGGGCTGAAAAGTCCCGGGCCTAACAAAGAAAATACGGTTTTTTTGGTTCAAAATTAGTTTTATTCATCAACGTAATCTCCATCAAGAGCAACGCAATCATTCCAGCGCCGCTCTAACATTTCAATACCACTTTTGTAGAACGAAAATAGGCCTCAGTTTCAGCGATGACCTCTTCATTCGTGCGAAATTTCTTACCGGCGAGCATTTCTTTGAGGTCTGCGAACAGCCAGTAGTCGCTGGGAGCCAAATCTGGCGAATACGGTGGATGTGGGAGCAATTCGAAGTTCAATTCATGTAGTTTTGCCATTGTTTTGATTGACTTGTGACACGGTGCGTTGTCTTGATGAAACAAAATTTTTTTCTTTGCCATATACGGTCGTTTCTTTATAATTTCGGCCTTTAAACGCTCCAATAAGGCTATATAATATTCACTGTTGATGGTATTTCCTTTCTCAAGATAGTCGATGAATATTACACCACGCACATCCCAAAATACCGAGGACATAACCTTTCCAGTCGATTGTTGTGCTTTCGGGGGCTTTGGACGAGGTTCACCAGTTGCTGTCCACTCAGATGACGATCGTTTTGATTCCGGAGTGAAGTGATGGATCCATGTTTCATCCATTGTCACATATCGACGCGGAAATTCCGGTTTGTTACGTTTAAACATGGCCAAACACTGCTCAGAATCATCAACACGTTCTTGTTTTTGGTCAACAGCGAGCAAACGCGGCACCCACTTTGAACAGAGCTTTCTCATAGTCAAATGCTCACGCAATATAAAGCTAATACGTCCTTTTGATATCTTTACGATGTCAGCTAACTCACGCAACTTCACTTTTCGATCATTCAAAACGATTTTGTGGATTTTTTTGATGTTTTCTGGGGTTACCGCCTCATTTGGACGTCCACTGCGTTCTGCATCATCGGTGTCTCTACGACCACGTTTGAAGTCAGCAAACTAACGTTTTATTGTTGTTTCTGATGGAGCGGAGTCCCCACAGCACTTTTCAAGCCATTGCTTCGCTTGAACGGTATTTTTTCCCATCAAGAAGCAGTGTAAAATTAAAACACGAAATTGTTTTTGATCCATTGTTTTGAAAATAACAAAAGTAGCGTGACTCTTAGCACAATAACTCACAAACTAATGAATAGAATATCATGAAATTTTAACAGCTGTCTTTTAAAGGTTAGTACTAACTGAGAGAAAGGTGACTGCAATAAAACTAGCGTTATCTATGTGTTAGGCCCGGGATTTTACAGCCCATGTGTTAGAAGCTAAATGGCTCCATTATAGCAAAGTATTGCACTTGTTTCATTTGAAGATTGAAGTTTAAGTATTTTTTTTCTTTGGAAATCGTTTATTCATTTCACATCCAGAGTCGAGCAGATTTTGGACGAAGAATTGTATGTGCTTAATTTAAGTTTGTAACGAAGCTGCGGTTGTAATTAAAAATCCCAAAAGTATTATTACACTCTTTGAAGTAAGTTTTTGTGATACACCTTGCATTCCCTTTTCCCAAATAAAAAATCTAAGATAGTAATAGGGGTGATATTCTGGTCTAAACGTATTCCTTTAGAACATTTCTTTCTCCATTCCTTTATAATAGCATCAATGTATAGTGACACATAGCAGCCTTATCTAACTCCTTTGTTTGTTGGTATTTCCCTAGTTAATCTTGCGCCTATATCTACCATAATTTTCGTGTCTGTGTGTACACCCTGTATGACTCTTATTAAACGATGTGGATATCCCTGTTCTTTCATTGTATCCCATGATTTATATCTGTTTACATTCTCAAATGAGGAGGTCATCGCTGCTAGAGATGGCTATTTTCGAAACATCCTACTTTTCTGACGTCTTGAAGAGACTAGAGCACCGTTTGAAAAAGTCTATTGATCGAAAAATAGAAATAAGAAAACCACACCAATACCCTGTTTTTCTTGTCGATTCCGGAAACATTTCAAGTCGCCCTCGTAAAGTCCCTAAGACCGTCACTGTACGTTGCATAGAGGAGATTAACTAGCTCTGTAGTTGATATTGCACTATTAATGAATACCCAGTTCTTATCAAAGACTTGAGCTAGACTTGTGGGGTATATTAGGACTTAAGCTGTTAGTTTTTTTTTGTTTTGTCACAACGCTTTGTGGAACCGGCATGACATGCAATCTAATTGATATACATACATACGTTTTGAAGCGATACAGTTACGAACTTTTACACTGGGTAAGAACTTGCTTTAAGTATAACGTGAATTTTATTAGCGATAAAAATAATCCTTGCTAATATAAGATATGTGGTACTGGGCAAAGTGGGGTAAGTTACAGTGCAGTGCGGAGAACAACGTGGAGGGTCCGAGCGGCCGTAGCCAGGTGTTCAGTAACGTTTACGTGCTCGCATCATTTATGAATCGTGACCTTCGTGAGTGAACATAGGCGATGCGGACGTAGGAATGTTTATACAAAAAGTAATGATAAAAATATATTATACCAGGGCGACCTGAAAGGTTTCCACGGTATTGGAGTGGTTTTTCATTTTTATTCTTCGATGTAGTCTCCTCGAAGATCAATACAGTTTTTCAAACGGTGTTCGAGTCTCTTCAACCCGTTCGAAAAGTAGGATGTTTCGAGGTCTGCGAAGTAGACATCTGTAGCGGCGATGACCTCCTGATTTGACGCAAATCTTTTCCCTCAACACCATCTTTGAAATTTCATCGCTAGTACATTTTAAACTCTTTTGGAAGCAAGAGAAGATAAGGGATGACGGTTCAAATTCTCCATTGTACGTACCATCGCATTCACCATAGAATGTTTTTGCCGATAGATTGTTTCTTCCACACATAATCACAATATTTTATCTTTCAATTGTACTTTAATTCTTCTTTCAACATAGTCACAAACAGATGGTATAAAGTTTCTTAACGATGTCCGACTTGTAATGTATAATCCGAATACTTGCTCCAGACAAGGAGATTTTATATATGCTTAGGAAGAAGTGTGGTCAGACCAAATAAAAGATGAGTATCATAATATTCAAAGTGCCTTAAACTTGAAGTAAAGATGAAGAAAAAGAAGAAGAATATTTGTACATTCTTTGAAAGTAAAGGGATCATACTAACCACGTATATTAATTTATTTTAATAATTAATAAATTCGTGTCGGAAAATTATTCTGTACTTGTTTCTGTAATAGTACCATAGTTTTCTACAGATTAGGGTACTTTCGATATTAAAATGGATGGTTCATATTTGAGAAAAAAAAAAGTTTAGCGTCGTGCATTATCGAAAAACTGTATTAATAATGTAATTTTTCACCTCAACCTTCTAGTAAGTGCTGATGTTATTGCACGGGTAAATATTCCCGATTAGCAATAATTGTGATTCATAGATACATGCATTACCTCAGCAAGTTATCCAGTTCAAAATTATCTTTCAAGGGATTTTGACAGCGTCATCAATAACGGCCCTCCGTGTCCTGCAAGAAACGTTTAACTTTTTGCATACGTATGTACTTACATCGCAGTAGCCATTGCGTATAAGCGTAACATGCAAAACAGAAACAATTGATCTGTTTGAAGTTGCTTATACAGTGTTATTTAATGAAATTTTAACTGTATAGATCCGCAATATTAATTCAAGACTTAATTAATAAGTTATATAGGAACTTAAAGAGAGCTTGTTTAACATGCAATTTAATAGATTTTATTAAAAGAATTGGTTAATTTCGGATTGAATAATTGCAGTTTTTATCATTAAAGTATATCAGGAAATATCCTGTTTAATTAAAAGTAATATAAATATCTCTATAAGATTCTTTATATGTACACTACCGTTCATAAGTTTTGATCGCACTAAATGTATTATGTTATACTTAGGACTATTTTAAAAATATTTAGGGAAATTCATACTAATCTTCTTAGAATGGCATTTACAATCGAATGTTGATACTATATATTTATAACGTCATAACAATAATACTTATTTACAAAGTCTACGTACACACGAAAACAATATACAGTAGAACTCGTTAATATGGGACTCGTATAACGTATTTTAGGACAAGAAACCATAAAAAATTGTTTCCAGCACGCTTGGAAAATTGATTTTGATGAAGACGATGATTTATCGATTAACACAGGACTCGTATAGCATTAAGAAAACGACAGTTAGATTCTATACACAAACGGAAAAGACTTAACTGTACAAAACATCGCGCAAACTGTGTTATGGGCGGACGATTCGAAATTCGAATTATTCAGAAGTTCAAAATTTGTCCATCATTCCACTGGAAAAAGAATGTTAGATGGGTGTATTTCAAAAACGGTGAAGCATGGAGGAGGAAACATGATGGTATAGGGATGCTTTGGAGGCAGAAGGATTTGCAAAATTAGTGAAATTAGATGAAAGAATGACAAAAGAAAACGATGGAATACCAATTCGATAGTAACAGTGAAAATTAAAGAACTATTTTTGGATGTTTAATCAAGCCACATCAAAAAGAAGTTGGAGTTAACATTGAGTTAAAAATAAATGAGTCTTCGAAATTCGACACCGTAAGTTATACTTATATTATTTTAATTGGTTATAAAACCAGTTGTAAAAATAGTGTTATTTTCATACTTCGATAGAACATTCTCTGGTATCCAAAATTAAAGATGGCAAACGGTTCCAAAAGAAATTATAAGATCTACCAATATAATCAACTTAGTGTCCTGAAGTATGTACAAACAGGATATTTCGTGATATACCAACCCTTTTCTAAAATACATTCTGTTTTAAATTTCAATTACTAAAATCTATTGCCAACTTCACATCGGTGTAGAAATTACTCACATATCCGATTTCCAACTGTAAGAATTTATTAGGGTACATGCAGCCATATAACCATTATAGTATATCGTTCCTTTCAAGATATCGTGTTTTAAAAAGGGTTAAATGAACGTTAATTATTTTGCGCGAAGGAAAAGTGTTGACACGCTATATATATTGATATATTGTTCCCCCATAGAGAATATTAAATTACCATGGGACAAGTTTGAAAAAGAAGAGGGTGATTTTCGCTTCACAGAACGTGTTTTAATTTGAAATAAATACCGAGGTATTCGTTTAGATATGCAACCAATCATGTCGAATGCGAGTTATTTAGTTTTCTGTAATCGCAATCGCAGGAAGCTATGGTTCTCATTTCATGTAGCGCTCAAAAGATGCCTCTTAGAGATAGCCGTTTCGTAAATAATTTCTTTGTGATGTTATAGAAATTTTTCTTGGTGTTTCGTTTCGCTAAGAGATGACGCCTCGATCGTCTTAAATATTGTAGTGTAGAAATCTGTACCATTTGCTCTTTTAACAGTTTTTTAATAGGTAAAAAAAGAGTAAATAGGGATAGAGGACAAATGGATAGGATTCAAAAACATCATACTGAAAGCGGCACAAGAAAGCTGTGGAATAACAAAAATAGCAAATACGTACACAAAAAGAAGCAGATGGTGGACAGCAGAAATACAACTCAAAGTGAAAGATAAGAAAAATAAATGGATCAGATATATGCATACCAGGAAAGAGGAGGATTACAATATGTACAAAACGGCAAGAAAACAAGCTAAAGAGAGTATCAAGAAGGCCAAAGAAAATTCTTGGAGAGAGTTCGGAATAAAACTGAGAGATAACTATAGAGAAACCAAAAATTATTCTACGGACCAATAAAACAACTGAGACAGAACAAGGCGCCGATATTGAAAAATATAAAGGATGACAAAGGAAATATACTAACTGAGGAAAAAGAGATAATGGAAAGATGGAAACAGTACTTTGAAGAACTCACAAAAATAAAACATGACGGATACATAAGAGAAAAAGAGCATAAAACAAAAAACGACGATGAACGTATCACACCAATAAGCGACGAAGAAGTCAGAGAAGCAGTTAGCAAACTAAAACTAGGAAAGGCGGCTGGGGAGGATGGAAACACAGCTGAAATGATAAAATATATGGGAGACAAAGGTAACGAAGAACTACTTGACCTCTTAAACAACATTATAATAAAAGAAGAAATACCTAAGGAATGGAATATGGGAATAATTATGCCCATGTACAAAAAGGGATACTCTAAGGAATGCTCAAACTATAGAGGAATAACATTAACTAGCATCCCAGGAAAGGTATTGACAAGAATACTAGAAAAAAAGACTCCGAGAGAAACTGGAAACAACACTAGAAGATACTCAACACGGATTTAGAAAAGGAAGAAGCACCCAGGACTTAATATTTGTAATCAATTAGGAGAAAAACTAATAGGGAAAGGAAAGGAAAGGAAATACATATATGTTTTATAGATCTTAAAAAAGCTTTTGATAGGGTAAGAAGAGAAGATGTATGGCAGAGCTTGGCAAGGAGAGGTTTAGAGAAAGGAATGATAGAGATGATTAAGGCATTGTATAAAAACAATAAGAATAAGGTGAGAACTTCCAATGCAGAATCAGCTGAAATCGCAAATTGGATTAAAACAGGGATGCGTATTGAGCCCATTGTTATTCTCTATATTAATAGATGACGCTGTTAAAAAAGCTAAATAAAAAGGAAAAAATATGAAAGTAGGAAACTAGAAAATGAATGCAATTAACGTACAGGAACTAATGTTTGCAGATGATATGGTACTGATAGCACACTCGGAAGAGACATTACAGCAAAACTTGAAGATATACATACCAAGAAGAACTAACAAAGATAAACACGAGGAAAACAAACACAATGAGAATAGCAGCAGAAGAAAGAAAACATTGCATCAAAATCGGGAAAAAAGCATTGGAACAAGTTAAAAGTTACAACTACTTAGGAACAATCATTGAAGACAATGGGAGAATAGAGAAAGAGGTAAATGAGAGGATAGGGAAATCCGCAAAAATATATAACATATTGAGAAATTCGTTTCTGGATAAAAAAGAAATACGAAAAAAAAATAAAGACAGAGGTGTATAAAAGAGTGGTCAGACCAACATTAACATATGGTAGTGAGTCATGGATAACCACGAATAGAATCAAAAGTTACGGCCATGGAAATGATATTTCTAAGAAGAATAGAAGGAGTAACTAGAAGAGACAGAATCAGAAACACGACAATCACTAATAGTCTGGGTATCAAACCAGTAGAAGTGGTCATAGAAGAGAGACAACAGAGATCGAATCACAAAGAGGATATTTGAAACCAAAGCAGAGGGCAAAAACAGAATAGGTAGACCTCGAAACATCTGGAAGGAGCAGGTGTTTAGGACATTGGAAAAGAGAAGTAAAGGGATACTCCTTACGTTTTTGCGAAAAATCGAAGATTTTGATGGTTAGACTGTAGGAAAATTATCCATCATGGCGAAATACTTAATATTCCAAAATTGGAGAAGGATTTAGCAATTTTCATTCCACTTTTCACATGGTTTCAAATATTTAGAAACGAATACCATCTACATTAGTTCTCTTGTGCCAATTTTGATTTTAGAACCCTGAGAAACTGATAGCTAAATGCTGAAAGTACTAAGGCATCAGCTCCATTTATGCAAATGTCCCAAAATGAAGCGGATGTTATATAAATACACATACTTCGATCTAGTGACTTCATTTATTTACGTCAAATTAATGGAAGAAATATAATTTTTTGGATGCTGTAGAATCTGATCACCCTGTATATGTAATGATTAACTGCTGGTTTTCTTTTTTATTTTAAAGTACTAATATACCCGGTTAAAGTAATGTTATCATTTTGATCATCCCCTTATCCATCTTTTTATTCAATGCAAATTCTTCAAGATTTCACGTCAAATGTAACTCTTAGATAACAACTAACGCATTTCACCTCCTGTTAGGTTTACGTCGCGACCATAGCTAATGTCAAAAAAAGTCCCGTTTCACCTCCTCGTCCCCCCTAATCACTAACTTATACTATCGTTTAAAAACGTCTCGTCTTCCTTGAAAAGAACACAGTCGCACGCAATGGTTCGAACATTAATACGTCTATATGTATATATAAATGAGTGATATGTCGGGTAGACGCCAAGGGTGACGTCACACGATGCGGCGGGCGTCTCATGGTCCAGGGACGACGCTTACGACCCCCTTATTTAGCTACCCTAGACGCTGGACTTTATCGTCGTGCTCGGATGAAACAATTCGCTGGCGGATGCCTCCGGGAACGTCTCCGAATTGCATTTTGATGATTCTTAGGCAATAAGTAAGGTTGAAAGTGGGATATCGTAATGATGGAACGTTAAAATGATTCCATTTTTAATGAGGAAATTAATATCTTTAATATTGTTTTTTTTTTTGGTAAATAGAATTATAACGAAACTGAAAAAGTTCCAAAATAATTTCAATCACCTTTCAGGCAAATTCTAAAAACTAATTTATGTTTATTTACTTTATTTAATTGATCTTCCAAGTATACGAAACAAATGCATATTCATTGATGCTTGATTTGTAAAGAGACCAACTAACAATATGCTATATCAGCTATATTATTTAAAAATCTAATGGGATAGTATATTTTTGTCATCAACATATGCGAGTACTAGACAAAATAAATACATTAGTAAATCTATAAGTAGTACACACAAAACTGGTCCCAATCATTACCCTTGTGGTACGACTGATGGAAGAATGAACCCAAAAAATTTATAAATACATCGATGTTGATAGTCGCAGTTTTTTTTTATAAATAACTGAGTATCTTCCCTACTGATTAAGAGAAGGCTCATATCACCCCTATTCCAGGAAATAAGAACTCTGCTGGCAGACTTGACGTTCGACCAATCGAAGATTTTGAAGACGATTATTGACAGGTGATTGCGCACTTCATTTGTTACCTACTTTCCAATCTAGTTTTCGTCCAGGATTTAGTTCTATGACAGTATTTGATATTATTGGTATTGTTGGATTTCTCCCAAGCTCTTGACAGAATTGATCACAGTCTTTTGCTGACTATTTTTCATTACATTGGTCTTTACTTCTTTAGGGCATAATTCTTTTTTCATAATTTCACATGCAATCTCTACGCTGATGATTCACAATTATACAGGTCTTTCCCTACTGATGAGGTTCAAAGTATTGTTGATGATATCAACCGCGATCTTATTGACAGTAGATGTCTGAAATTTTGACGGTTGCCATTTGTCAACCAATAAATCCACTTAAACTTTCGTGTGCCATCTCTTGCCGATTTCAAGTAGCCCTCGTATCATTACGATTACGAACCCGTAGTAATTTTTCTATTTCATACGTATTTTCCGTAGCTCCCACGAAACCTCTATACTTCAAACATTTAAAAGATCAATCTACGCGAAGGAAAAAACAAAATCGCTAATACTTGGACACTACACCATACATACGTATTGACATTGACCTGAAGATGAGTGGCACGTTGCCGAAATCGATAATAGCCGAAAATTCTGGATTACGATGGAAAAAAAAACGTCCCGTAAAAGTTTGCAGTATATAACAGCCGGGGGTAAAATGCTTTTGGCTGGCGGGCTAAGGTTCGTGGCGAATTCATTTTTCTTTTAATAATCAATAAAAGGTGTATGTATTTGGGAAATGAAGCAATGCGGTATAATTTGAGAATGGAAATGTATTTTATGTAGATCGAATAGAAATACTGCGGGAATTTGATGGAATTGTTTGGACCTTGGTGCAGAATTTTTATGTTCATCTATAAAAGATTCTAGGCGACAATAGTTTAAAACTACTTCTAAGTCGATATTCAATTATTTCCGTTTTACAAAGGCTTGTCGAAGATCTTCCCAAACGCACATCTAGAACTGCTTTTAGTATACCTTACTTTCTGTTTATAATCAAATCAAATTTGAATATTACACTTCTCAGAACAAATCTTATGAAAGAATAGGGCATTGTCCCATTGTTTTCTGTTACCTTCTAGCTACTTTTAAAGATTTTTCTGAAGTGGGCTTTTGAAATTATTCTTATTTCGATAGAGTGAATTCTACGAAAACCGAGAATTATATAATACAATTAACACATCGCTATATGTACACTACCACCCATAATAGTATGGGTACTTCCTATTTCATACAAAATTTTACACTTACTTCAACAAAACAATTACAAGAAAAATATGTATTCATTCTTATTGCACATCTGTACACAAAAGATAAAGTAATAATAAACATTAGAAAACAAGTTAAAGTCGTAGTGTTTTCCCATCAAAAAGTCCACCGCATGATTTAATAACTGCTCGTACAATTCGTGGCATTCTTTCTACCTATTTTCTCAGTGTACCTTGAGGAATATTAATGTTCGAATTAGTTTTATTTTATTTTCGTAATATATTTCAAGAATAGTAGATATATTGAATATATTATTCAATTTACTTTCCCCAAATAATTATTTTACATCTTCAATCTCTTAGAAAATTATATAATATTGCATCATTTTCAATGTGAATCACTGTAGGTTGGAATACTACCGGAACCGTGGAATTTTTAATTTAATAAACTAATTGAATTAAAATCTGATCGTTGTTAATTCTATTGACTATGTATATATTAATTATGAAACTTCAGGAACAGATTAACACATGGGCTGAAAAGTCCCGGGCCTAATAAAGAAAACACAGTTTTTTTGGTTCAAAATTCGCTTTATTCATCAACGTAATCTCCATCAAGAGCAACGCAATCATTCCAGCGCCGCTCTAACATTTCAATACCACTTTTGTAGAACGATTTATCTTTTGCCTCAAAATAGGCCTCAGTTTCAGCGATAACCTCTTCATTCGTGCGAAATTTCTTACCGGCGAGCATTTGTTTGAGGTCTGCGAACAGCCAGTAGTCGCTGGGAGCCAAATCTGGCGAATACGGTGGATGTGGGAGCAATTCAAAGTTCAATTCATGTAGTTTTGCCATTGTTTTGATTGACTTGTGACACGGTGCGTTGTCTTGATGAAACAACATTTTTTTCTTTGCCATATGCGGTCGTTTCTTTCCAATTTCGACCTTCAAACGCTCCAATAACGCTATATAAGATTCACTGTTGATGGTATTTCCTTTGTCAAGATGGTCGATGAATATTACACCACGCACATCCCAAAATACCGAGGCCACAGCCTTTCCAGCCGATTGTTGTGCTTTCGGGCGCTTTGGACGAGGTTCACCAGTTGCTGACCACTCAGATGACGATCGTTTTGATTCCGGAGTGAAGTGATGGATCCATGTTTCATCCATTGTCACATATCGACGCGGAAATTCCGGTTTGTTACGTTTAAACATGGCCAAACACTGCTCAGAATCATCAACACGTTCTTGTTTTTGGTCAACAGTGAGCAAACGCGGCACCCACTTTGAACAGAGCTTTCTCATAGTCAAATGCTCGTGCAATATAAAGCCAATACGTTCTTTTGATATCTTTACGATGTCAGCTAACTCACGCAACTTCACTTTTCGATCATTCAAAACGATTTTGTGGATTTTTTTGATGTTTTCTAGTGTTACCGCCTCATTCGGACGTTCACTGTGTTCTGCATCATCGGTGTCTCTACGACCACGTTTGAAGTCAGCAAACCAACGTTTTATTGCTGTTTCTGATGGAGCGGAGTCCCGGAACACTTTTCAAGCCATTGCTTCGCTTGAACGGTATTTTTCCCATCAAGAAGCAGTGTAAGATTAACACACAAAATTGTTTTTGATCCATTGTTTTGAAAATAACAAGAGTAGCGTGACTCTTAGCACAATAACTCACAAACTAATGAATAGAATATCATGAAATTTTAACAGCTGTCTTTTGAAGGTTAGTACTAATTGAGAGAAAGGTGACTGCAATAAAACTAGCGTCATCTATGTGTTAGGACCGGGACTTCTCAGCCCATGTGTTATATAGTCCCTGTCCAATTTATTTGGACCATTTCCTAAAATACCGAATTTAGTAAAATATATAATGAAAAACGTATTGCACAAACATGAGTTTATTCAGAATTGTTTATAGATATCGTCACAATTATAGAGCTAATATTTTCTACTGCCTCCTTTGGCTTTTATAATTGCTCTTATTCTTTTTGGCACACTGTGGGATAAGATTGTCTTAATAATAATTAATAGACAGGGACTGTATTGCGCCGCTTTTTTCTGCGTGAAATCGATTTTCGAAAATTTAGCAGAAAACCTTGGAAACGAAAATCAACCGCTTCGCTAAAATTATACACGTGTTCTTTCACATCTATCTATTCCGAAAGAATTTTAAGCAGAGAAAGTTTTCCTGTTCGTCGTAATTTTTTGCGTATTTTCTTTTATTTTCAATTTTTTTTCATGGTGCGATGAGAATATCGCTTTTCCCTTTCCACCGTCCTTAGTTTCAGTTCACCCCACCCTCTTTTCCCCCTGCACCTCCCCAACATCCCTCGTACAACTTTCCCAATAATATCTGCCAGACACTTAAAATTGTAGACAGTTTTAAACATGGCAAAAGTTCGTCTTAAGCCATCGATAAAAGTGGTCTAGACAGCCATGTTAACTCCTCGATTTTGTTCATATAGATAGGTCTATCGTATTCATATACAGGGTGTTCTTTCAGATTAATATTTATATACTAAAACTTGTCTACGTTATGAAGTGTTTCGATGATTTTTCGAGTTGGAATTGTGACAAGTTCTGTTGTGTTGTAGACGAAGTTTATATATTAGTTCGGTGCATGGATTCAAATAAATTTTACCTGAAAATAATTTTTGAAATTATAATTATGTCTTAGTTTGTTATAAGCTATTTGAATGAGTATAAATGTCAGAATAACATTTTGAATATAGCCTCCAAGCTACAGGATTCGTATTGTATATAAGCATATGCATCTTATGTATAATAGCACAAATAAATATATATTTCGTTTGTTTTTTTTTATTTTATTTTATTTTACTTTCAATTCATGTACAGATCATGTGTGACTACCATTCAGTACCGTTTTTATCTGCCGGTAACGCACAGTACAATTTCTGCATGGCCGACTTTCATCAGCTTTATCGTGATCTTCTTTATACTGACTGGTCATTCCTTGTTAAATTTACCTTCATCTGAATCTCATTCTTTCTAAATCTGTTCCTTTAGTGTCGCGTAAGAGGTCTCCATATCCTCCCTGGTTTGATTCTACTACAATATCTGTATTGTAAACGAAAGAATACTATAGGCGCAAATGCAATTTCTATTGAGAGGAATTTAAGCGTTTAAGAACTGTTTCGCTTCATACGCACCAAACAAGACTCTACCAGAATTCCAGGCTCTTTTCGTGCTGGTGATGAAAATATCAATAATCCAGATAATATTGTGAGTGCGTTTGCTACCAGATTTTTAAGCACGCAGATTATGAGTAGCTCACCATTAAGCTATTCTGGCAATTCTAATAACCCCGCATTGTCGGTATTAGCTACAACTGAAGATACGCTAATTAAAATAATCGCTAAATTTCCTGATAGGCGTACTGCGGGTGATGATGGAATTCCGAGCTTTCTAATTCGTGATACGTGTTCTGGCGAAGCCAATGATGAAACTCATCAATATTTCTTTATCTAAATCTGTCTTCCCAGATCTCTGGAAACGTGCCTGCTTGGTACCAGTGCGTAATTGACAACCTCATGCGGATAGCAATTTTATATAATTTTACGAAAGTCTATGAACACGTTATTTATTCCAGTATACTTAATGGTGTCACATGTACACTTTCTGAACGTCAGCATGGCTTCTCTGGATCGTTTTGGATTTACCTCTTCGTTTCTTAAGCTTATGAGTTACTATTTATTGCAGCGTATTCACTACGTATTTTATAATGGCTACCTGTCGCAAGAATTTGTATCTACTTCTAGCGTACCGCAGGGTTCCAACTTAGGACCACGATTGTTTTTATTATTTATTAATAAGCTGTTGATTAGCCTTTTCTGTCCGGCTTTAGCTTATGCTGGTGACGTTTAAGATCTATTCAGCTTTATCTAACGAAGAAGATGTCGCACTCCTTCAGAAAAATGTTGACTTCATAACTGCCTGGTACACAACCAATAGATTCAAGCTTAATGTCAACAAATCACCTTCACGCGCAAAATGAATTTCTTAAAATCGTTCTATGCAATTAAAGGGGAGAATCATTTAAAGATCTTGGAGTTATCTTTGATAGCCGTTTAGGTTTTGTTCAGCATATTGAAGAGCTATCCTTAACTTGTTCTGAAAGGTTTAGATTCGGGCAATTTAGTGTATTTTATTTAGTATTTTGCCTTCGTAGTGAGTTGTCTGGAATAGGCTTGGATTATTTGGTCCCCTTATTAAACCCGCCATCAGCTTACATTAGAACGAGTTCAACGTCGTTTTCTTAAATTTGTATCTTACAAAATTGATGGTCAATCTGTGTAAATTTATTGTTTTTTTTTCTGTGTCTGTGTCGATCATACGATAATCAACCTAATACTTAAAATGTTTCACCTGTTCTTGGAGATTAAAGCTGGAAATGAGGCCCCAGGGGGAATATGCGATGCCGAACAAGATTAATCTGTAAAATCCTGGGAAATTTGTCCTGAACATGATCAATTATTACAGCAAACCTAATGGGTGTGCATCATATAGCTAACGGAAGAAGACAAAAAGCGTCTTAAAATCGAATCATTTCGGCTAAGGAAGATAACCCCAAAAGAAAAACCTCCACAGTTAGACAGCTCTCGTAAAAAAAAAAATTTAAATACTTGCAGTAACCAAATTAACTTCTTTTCTAATCTTATGTGTAATAAACGTGGAATAAAATTAAGTTGAATCCATTCCTATTTGAAAATGATGAATATAGACAACGTTAAAGGAATTCATGTGCCTTTAAAGTTAACTCCCTCTTTAGTCTCAATCTTTATGATTATTCAAGCTTTTTTCCTGATAAAGTGGAACTGCATAGAAAATTTATTGTACCTCATTAAAGGGAAATGAAATAGTGAATATATGTCCTACATATTCCTTTAAATTCCGTCTTGTATTGAGGATTTATCAACCATGTTTTCATTTTGAATTGTTGCCAAAAGTCTGGGTTTCTTTTTTCTTTTCGGATACTGCCGAAGACGAACTGCTTAAAATGTCACTGATCTATAACTTTTTCAAGGAAATGTAGGGGGTTTCCTCTTTGGAATATAGTTGACAGCAGAATTCTTATAACAGGGGTAAATATGGTAATAAATAAAAACACAATCATTTCTGTTTTTATCCAAGTTTTTCTATTTATTGTTTTATTAATCAATAAATTTACAATAATAATAAGTTTTTTTTTTTCAGGAACAATATTAAGTTTTCGTCTTTTTCTTTATAATAAAAATTATCAGCAACATTTTTTTTTTATTAATCCTATACTTAAGTGTTATGTTATTCTCATTCAGTTTAATAAATCATTATTATTATGATTATTTTATTAAAGTTGTTATAATTTTACAGTATTCTTACTGTTGTTTTCCTTTAAATTAATAAATATGGCTGCGATATTAAACTATATATATTATTGTATGCACTAGATCAATTTTCTTTTTCGTCATTTTACCTTCTAAATAGAAAATATTTCAAAAAAGATACGAGCAATGGTATATTTGTTGTAGATAAATATATAATATTTTTTTTTGTTGGGGTTATACGCATTTTTGGAAATATTATAGTTAAATATAGCTTCTTTTTTCTTGAAGCTGGAATAATTTTATTGTACCAACTTTATTTTAAAAAAAGGGCAACGAAATTTGGGTTCAAATATAGGAGGCGTTAAGAAATATATATATTGAATCAACTTTATTTGTTACAGGAATAATAGTTTTTAAATCTATGTTTAATTTAGATTTTTTAATCTGTTTCGATGCTAACTACAAGCAAGTAAAATATTATAATATTCTTTTCGGACATCCTGTATGTCGATTAAATTCCTAAAAAGATATCTCCAGCTTAAAGAAAAAAAAATGCTATATAATAGTGATACTTTAAAACTAAATTACTTTCCCTTTAAACTTAGAATAACATTTTAAATACAGTTTCATTTTAGAAAAATCTACTGTGAATGATATATGTAAAGCTATAGTATTCGTATTGTATATAAGCTTATGTATAATACCTAGCATAAATAAATATATATTTCGTTTGTTTTTTTTTTATTGTAGATAACACAATAGATTTTTCATTTTATTTATTTAAACATCTTTCCTTGGTACAAATAATAGTCAGTATATTACGGGGTTTAGCGTTATTTATCTTACAGTCAAAGCTTTTTTTCTCTTCAAAGTATAGGTTATAATTTTATGACTAGCATAGTATGTACGGAATTGTATCTTTTATTACCATTATTTTTATTCTTCTTATTTGTTATTTTTATGAGCATATTTTGAACGTCAAAAAGATTAGAAAATAAAAAGGGTAATAATACATGAATTTTAAAAATGTTAGATTATTGCAATCGACATATTTCTTTTTTAAAACTACATTACTAACCTCTTAGTTATTGTCACTATTATTTTCATTAATTTATTTTTATTTTAAAAATCCTCGTTTTCCTTTTAAGGCAGTGTTAGAAAAATAATATAATATTATCTCTAGTTCGACGTAAAATTAAATTAAAAAAAAAAGAAATCCAAGGGTATCCAATGAATACTTTTGTTACCACAAAGAAATCTCACCGATTTTTTAAAATTAAAACCTATAAATATATAAATTAACTCAATTAAAAGTAAGATATAGATCTAATATTGAATAATATCTAATATAAAATAATAAATCACAGATACCTTGGTATAAATCACAATAACGACGTTTTATTTAATAATATAATACTAACTAGAACGATATAATACACAGGGGGAAGGGGGCTGTTCTGGAATGTCTTGATAAATACATAATACAACTTTTACAGTTGGATATAAATTCATATACAGCCAAAGGCAAATATTCTATAATTATAGTGTCTATAATATTTGACCATGACTGTATTTATACATTGAAACGTAAATAAATAACAAAGTTTTCGTAATAAATATAAAATGTATATATATATATATATAATCGAGAGTTTATGCATTAATTTAATTTAATACCATTTTTTTTAGCTAGATATAGTGTTTCCAATGAATAATCAATTTTATAATACATACTTTTCTTGTATATAATTAATAACTGCAATATTTTTTTTTGTGTATTGGTAATAGTAGTAAGTATATATTAGTAATACACTGCCTTTTGTCTTCATTTGCATATCTTACAATAATATTGGCATTGTTTTTTTTCTTGTGAAAAGCTTTAGTATCTCTTTTGTTTATAATCTTCCTTAAATACTATTGGTATTTATTTATTTTTTTTTTGCTAATTTATTTTATTTATTTATTGAATTTCCGATATTACAAATAATAACAAAGTCTTTCATTCATTATTAATTTAACTTTTAGAAAGGTCACTTTACATTTGCTTAGAAGTACGTAGGCTATTATTATTATTTTACTAACATTTAACATCCAAATTTTTCGAAATTATCGTATTCACGAAAATCAAAAGGCTTACTATAGCATTGCTTATCATAACTAGATCCTAGGACACGTACAAAAAAGAAATCATATTTTTCCAAAACTCAAAGAGATTTTTAGGTTTACATTAGAGAGACCTATTGCTTTCTTCAATTCCTCCTATTCCGTTTTTTTTTTTCTTTTTAATTAACTAGACCCTATTCGAAATATTTAATTTTAAATTCGTTTATTTTTCCACCGTCTTCAAGCCGTTTTAAATTTCCCTCTTTTTCTTTTAATACTTGGATCTTTCCGTGTAGGTGGGGGAGGGAAAAACAATTGCACTTATACATCTTCCACGGGGTATACCAATATCATATCACCTCAAGAATGCATATTTTTTTTTAAAACAGTTTCTTTTCCTATCGCCCTAGAAATTTTTTTATGTCCATTTATACGTTGCTACCTACCCAAAACTATGGACAACCGCATTCATCAACCACCATCTTGGGCAGGTCCCTTTTGATGATGTTATGATCCAGATCGTAGTAGATCAAACTTATGCTGGAGAATTTAAGCGGGGCACAGCATGGTTGCATCCCGCTTACATGGTTGTTCTTCATAAACTGCTCGATGACGTGGGTGTGGTAACTGGCGTATGTATCCGGTGTCCTGTGGTGGCTGCATTCGCCCTTGCAGTAATTAGGATAGTATCCGGTTGGTGCTATGATCCAATCTCTCCATCCTAATTTTTCGAAGTTGACATAGAACGGTTGTTTACAGCATTGGTTGCCTAAATCCGGTGAACACTCCATGGACCTTCTCCTAACCCTTTTAGGGCTCTTCGGGTCCGTTTCGATAACCACGAAGGGCCTCGAAGGATCGTTCTTTTTATCGGTCTCTTTATTGAAGATGTGCACTTGCCAATTACTGCAACAGCTGCAATCCACGAACAATCTAAGTTTATCTCTGGCGGAGGTGCTTAACCAGTTCGATACCATCGAAGTCAAGTCGATTTTCTGCCAACCAGACTTAGCTTCCTCCAGTTTGATCGATATGGGATCATCGGTGAAATCGCCGAATTCCTGTAATCAAATTAGAAATGTTTCAGGTTTAATTCACGATGGTTTTAAATGAGTTTTACTTGTGAACTGAGGTTGATGTCCCTTCCCAAAGGCGATAGGAACCTAAACACGTAGACTTGAGTGGTTTTGCACTTCAAATTTTTGGAGTACCTCAAATCTGCTTTAAGCCAGAACGTCGCTGATTTCACTCGAAATTCTTGGCCCGTCTTTCCAAGTTCAGCGTTTATCCTGAATTCTAGTAACTTATTCCCGTTTATTCTAAAGCCTGGAATTAGAAAAATAATTTTTCTGAATTATATCGAATTCTTCTTGTAAAATTCAAATTTCAAACGTTAGACACGATTTAAAAGCTTTCCGTTGGTATTAGAGACGTTAAAGAATCAGAGATGATCGCGTTTAAAAATACATTGCCGCCAACTTACTCTCTGACCTAAAAATTGTAACAAATAATCAATCCTTTAATCTCTTCCATTAATAAATGCTTTTTCCACTGAGAAATAATGACTTTACTTAAAAAAACAGCTTTTCCCACCCTCCGTTTTAGTTCGTCTAAAACAACCAGAGCTAAATTGATTGAATACCGCCTAAAAAAAAAATAGGGGATGAAATATGCTTCAAACCGGGAAAATAGTTTTCCAAGTTTAGAAGGGGAGGAATTCGACTGATATTTATGATGAATAAGGCGTACTTCAAGGTCGTAAGATTTGATCACATGCAATATTAGCTGAGTATTTTGTAGCTGATTACTTGTAAATGCTACAAAATCTTTATTTAATATTCGTAGGCAATTTTTACGGCTTTGTTTTAGTTTTGAACCTCCCTTTCATTTTAATATCGAGATAGGATAAATTTCACAAACTCTAGACTCCACACATCAAATTAGAGGAGGTTGGTTTTCCTAAATTCCGAATGGAATCTTCTCGATCCTTAATCGAGGGTGTCAACTTGTTTCTTAAAATTTGGTGGAAGAATGCTTTGTAAGCTTCTTATGTCAAATTCTAAATCTTAATTTTTTTTATCTTAATTGGAGGTGGGTCAACGTGTTTCTAAAAATTTCGCAAACTCTAGACTCCACACATTAAACTGGAGGTGGTTCGTTTTCTTGAATTTGACATTAATTGGGGGTGGATAATTTGCTTCTAAAATTCCATAATAAAACGGATGTTCTAAAGTCGATGCGACAAAGTGGAGGTGTGTCTTTTTTCTTGGACTTTGCGCGTACTCTTCTCACTTTAAAACTTGGGGCGAATTCTCATGCTCCACAGCAACTATTGGTGAGTCTGCAGTTTCTTATGATTCATGATATAGTCAAACGCTGGTGTCGAGATTTTAAATCCGGAAGAACATTCTGTGAGAACCAACATGCCTGTGGTCCTTCCATAACAGTAACAACAGACAAAAACATTAAAAAGGTACACGCTATCGTACTGCAAGACCGACGGATACGCATCAGGGATATATTGTGGAAGATATTGGCTTATCATATCATACTGACTAAAGAATTAGATATGAAAAGGATGAGTACAAGATAGGTTCCCCGAATGTTAACCATTGATCAAAAAGGAAATCCGATGTTGATTTGTAAGCGTCTTTTGGAAAGGTACCGTGTAAACAAAGAGAACTTTCCTAGACGAAATGTGACCATGGATGAATCATGTATGCACCACTATGATCTCGAGACCAAATTTAAGGTTTTGCTATCTATGTTCTGGGATGCTCAAGGAACCATCCTGACTGGGGGATCAAGGGTATAGCATAGAGGTCCACAAACTCCTATAACAAACTGGAGGTTAATGTTTTTTCTGAACTTCAGCACCAATCGGGTGTGGATAATTTTGTTTTTAATTTTTTTCTCTAAAATGGGGGGATTCTAAGGTCATTACATTAAACTGGAGGTGGATTCTTCTTTTAGATTTAGGTCCTTATATTCTAATCGAGGCTAATCTATTTTACTTCTGCAATTTTTATAAGATGGATATTGAAAAGCCTACACACCAATATTAAAAAAGAAAGGTTTAGTACTGTTTAGGAAAGTTTCTTTGATACTGCACTTATAGGAGTCTGCTAAGCTTAGAGCTTAATTGCAATTAAGCTTAGACCTAAATCGAAGACTGAAGTGCTGGAATACTGAAGTACATCGCTATCATCTTTATAACAAGAAAAATTAAATTCTCTTTACTGCTAAAGATGATATCTTAACTTTTAAAACGTCTGTGTAATACTAGTGATACGATATGGTAAGAAGATAGCCAATACACTGATTTGCAACTGTATTATTTTACCTCTAAACATTCTATGGTCGATATACCAAATTGGTTCCTTAATATTAAAAAAAATCGTCTTGTATAATATATTGTCCTATTTTCTCAGAAACTATACGCAGAAAAAGGCTTATTCGAAACCAAAATACATCCTTTAAAAGTTAGATCTCGTATTCATAGAGACAAATAAATCAAATCTTTATCATTTACTTTCGAGTATCGAAAATGATTTATACCGTTTTATTTGCCTATACCTTTTTTCCCCGTTTTACGACCTACATACCGACCTTTTTTTCGCTCGTATATTATCTTATGCCTTTCGCAATGGTACCGACATAAATTCTAATCTTCCACGTCGAAGAGAAGGGATATCTGGAAAAAGTATTAAGTCGCAAAGTTCGAGAGGTTCTGCACAACTTCTACGCGCTACCACTATATTTAAGACCTCTAATAGTTATTACGGATCGTTAAAACTTTCTTTTTTTGACCCTAGGCAAATTTTCTGTAACTTCTTACTTGGAAGATGGAAGACGAACTACCTAGTTTGGTCTGATGCTACACATATAAACAGTGCGAGAATTGTTATGGGTCATTTATTGATCAGAAACTGACGTCTTATCCATGCACGTTAGCGTTTAGGATTGTGTAGGGTGGGGTGGTGCTTTAAAAACTTTCCAAAGGGTTGCTTAGTGTGAGGGGAAGTAATAAAATTTATCTTATTATTGTTTTCCTTTTTCTTTCTTTTTGGAGAATAGACGCATAAAAATTTTCTAATGACTTGTAAATACTGCAGTGGAAAAGCTAAATAAAGACGTGGTCTATTTTGTACCCTTTTTCCAACCCTTTATTAAAAGGCAATTTACTATCGATTACCGAAAGAATGGGACAACGTGGAATATTACCAACAATATGTTAAATCTAGATACATTAATCTAAATTACCAAGACGGTCTGACAGGAAATGAAAATAAATGTATTGAGGCATTAGATTCCGTATTGTTTTTCAAACTAAATGCATTTAGATTTAACGATGCTAAAATGCCTTTATACAGACTTAAGCCTCTTTTCTTTAGAAGAAAATTTTTAGTGTAACCGAGACATGCCCTAATACCCTGATTAGCGCAATTTTCCATGAACAACTAGCTTTCTCCATTTTCTCTATTACATTAGTCTAATATCTCGCAATACTAACCCTTAAGTACTAGTGCCCTTGTTGCTGCACATACTGCACTTGTTCCTTCGAGGTTAGAATATGGTTCTCTTGTGTGGAATAGATTTAGATGGTACAGTGTAAATTTTTGAAAACTGACATAACACATGGGCTGAAAAGTCCCGGGCCTAACAAAGAAAACACGGTTTTTTTGGTTCAAAATTAGCTTTATTCATCAACGTAATCTCCATCAAGAGCAACGCAATCATTCCAGCGCCGCTCTAACATTTCAACACCACTTTTGTAGAACGATTTATCTTTTGCCGCAAAATATGCCTCAGTTTCAGTGATAACCTCTTCATTCGTGCGAAATTTCTTACCGGCAAGCATTTTTTTGAGGTTAGAGGTCTGCGAACAGCCAGTAGTCGCTGAGAGTCAAATCTGGCGAATACGCTGGATGTGGGAGCAATTCGAAGTTCAATTCATGTAGTTTTGCCATTGTTTTGATTGACTTGTGACACGGTGCGTTGTCTTGATGAAACAACATTTTTTTCTTTGCCACATGCGGTCGTTTCTTTGCAATTTCGGCCTTCAAACGCTCCAATAACGCTATAGAATATTCACTGTTGATGACGATTGCAAGGACTGTGTGGATGTACAATTCACAGCTTACTGAGTTTACTGCTATTCACTGTTGATGGTATTTCCTTTCTCAAGATAGTCGATGAATATTACACCACGCACATCCCAAAATACCGAGGCCATAACCTTTTCATCCGATTGTTGTGCTTTCGGGCGCTTTGGATGAGGTTCACCAGTTGCTGTCCACTCAGATGACGATCGTTTTGATTCCGGAGTGAAGTGATGGATCCATGTTTCATCCATTGTCACATATCGACGCAAAAATTCCGGTTTGTTACGTTTAAACATGGCCAAACACTGCTCAGAATCATCAACACGTTCATGTTTTTGGTCAACAGTGAGCAAACGCGGCACCCACTTTGAACAGAGCTTTCTCATAGTCAAATGCTCATGCAATATAAAGTCAATACGTTCTTTTGATATCTTTACGATGTCAGCTAACTCACGCAACTTCACTTTTCGATCATTCAAAACGATTTTGTGGATTTTTTTTGATGTTTTCTGGTGTTACCGCCTCATTTGGACGTTCACTGCGTTCTGCATCATCAGTGTCTCTACGACTACGTTTGAAGTCAGCTAACCAACATGTTATTGTTGTTTCTGATGGAGCGGAGTCCCCATAACACTTTTCAAGCCATTGCTTCGCTTCAATGGTATTTTTTCCCATCAAGAAGCAGTGTAAAATTAAAACACGAAATTGTCTTTGATCCATTGTTTTGAAAATAACAAAAGTAGCGTGACTTTTAGCACAATAACTCACAAACTAATGAATAGAATATCATGAAATGTTAACAGCTGTCTCTTGAAGGTTAGTACTAACTGAGAGAAAGGTGACTGCAATAAAACTAGCGTCATCTATGTGTTAGGCCCGGGACTTTTCAGCCCATGTGTTACAAGACCATATTTTTACATTAAAAGAAATACCGTACAAGGAAATAACTGCAGGAGAAAACGTAGACTTCGCATTTTTGGACACAGAAGAAGGATTTGACAGAGTACCAGAAAGTAGTGGAATGTCTACACAAGAGAAGGAGCAAGTTGCAAAATAATAACCGGTGACAAAAACTGTGTAAGGTATTCTATACAAAGCAAGATGTTAGACGTGGAACAGGACTTAGCCCTCTACTATCTGTAATATTTATGAACGAAATTATTAGAGAAACAAGAGCTTTTTGTGTAGGATATCACAACGTAGAAAGGGTGGAATTTACAGAATGTGTATTCGCAGATGACGTGGGATTAATAGTCGGAAATAAAAAAACGTTACAGCACAAGACTTGGAATAACACTCACTAATTATGGAATAAAAATTAATACAAACGAAACAATAGTAATGGTTGTATCAAGAGAGGAAAGAGAAATACACATACAATTTAGAGAAGCAGAAATTCAATATGTTAAAGATTTCCAGTACCCAGGAATCACAATACAAGGAAGACAAAATTAAGAACTTAGCCAACCAGACATACAATGCTATGAACTCAGGATTTATAAACAAACAAAAATGATGGTCTACAGCACAGTATTCAGATCCATTCTCACATCTGGATGTGAAACCTGAGTACTCAATCGTGAAGAAGGAAGTAAGATACAAGTCCTAGAGATGAAATATTTCAGAAGAGTGAAGAATGTAACTAGAAGAGACAGGATAAGAAACGAACAAATCAGAAGACAGTTACAAATAGAAGTCGAACGAAAACAATTGGCGTGGTGGAAGTATCTACAAAGGAATGGACAATACTATTCTGGTTAAGCAGGTCTGAAAAGCAAAGATGCAGAAGAAAAGAACAAGAGAGATGCCAATAGGAAACTGGAATAAAGAAATAGGCAAAATTTTCGATAAGAAAGGAAAAACTTGGGATGAAACTCTGAAAATTGCAAAGAACAGAGTGGACTGGGGAAAATTTGTGAATTGCTAGGAACAAATTTGATCTAACCCCTATCGTGTATACAGAAATTAATGGATTTAAATCTCGAGCTTTTTACTCCACCTCTGGAGTACCCTAGGGGTCGAACCTAGCTCCATTGCCATTTAATATATTCATCGATGATTTGCTAAAATCTATTAACTGCGCTTTATTAGCTAATGAGGACTCACGCTGTTAACACCTTCAGTGATATTGACTTTCTACAACGTAATCTGGACAAGATTCATCCCTGGTGCCAACATAATAATCTAAAACGAAACATAGATCTTTTACAAGAAGAGTACATAGAATTGATTCTCAGTATTACATTAACAATATTAATATTGCTCGTCAGTCTTCTATTAAAGATTTAGGTGTGATATACGATGAAAGATTTGTCTTCTCTAGGTATGTCTCAGATGTTACGACTTGCGCCTCTAAATTATTAGGATTTATTTTTCGTACCTGCAAGGATTTTACCACCGTTGAAGCAATGAAAACCCTTCTCTTCGCTTATGTGGTTTTGCAAGCTTGAATACGCTTCTGTTGATTGGTATCGTTTCTATAATGTATTCACCGGACCTAACCCCAGCGACTTTTTCCTATTCCCCTGAAAAAAATCATTGGGAGAAAAGAAATTTGCCTCAAATGACGAGGTCATCGACGCTGTTGGGTATTTAACAAATGAATATTATTAGTGGCGCCTTTTGCGTTCGAAAACTTAAAAAACATCGCTCGTATTCTTTTCTTTCACTTGCAAAAAGTAATCATTACACATATTGGTGAAGCTAGTCTTCGAAAGAAATGAATTTCAAATATTTTGCCTACAACTCGAGATTCGAACCATCACATATCACCATAAAAATATGGCAGTCAAATCCAGACAATAATTATTCATTCGATGAAACTGCACAATTTTACTTTACATTAAAATATCTTTTTCCTCAGTACAATTTACAAACGTTTATACGCATTATACTACGATATAAGCTCACTAAAAAAAAGAAAACACCAAAAGAGAAATCTCAACGGACACTACCCTAACACGCCGATAACATTCTGTGCTTATCTTGCGGAAAACTTTCCCAATTATATTTGGTATCTCCCACGTCTGGTCTCTAGAGGCGAACCACTCTAACGTCAAACTCCGGCGAAAGATTCTGGGGGGTGGTAGATCCTTCTCGGATGCATTGAACTCTCTCTTAGATTTTCTCATTTTTGATTGGATTGATTTCTGTGCATGAAGCACATTTTACAACGAATACTCCGAGGAGGGGAAGGGAAAATTTGTCCTGTGGGATTTTAGAAGTTACAAGAAAGGGGTTCGAAGGAAGTTAAAACAGTCTTTCAATGTCGGGATTTTGTAGTTGCCTAAAAAAATGTCTAGAGCAATTTGGGATCGTTAATTTGCCTAAAAAGTCTTATAACATTCCGATTGTAATCTTTCAACATTTTTAGGGCCAGTAAAATATTAAATTAACTTCAGAGAATTTCTAATCCAGAGAATCAGAGCTTTCCCCAACCTTAATCGATAAATATTTCTTGAGCTAGCAAAAATCTACGCAAATCTTGAATAGATTAGAAAGGAACTTGACCAAATTAATTTCCAATGTTCCAAAATATCTACTGTATCTGTATCTTAAAGCTGGTCAAATTATAAGGTAATCTGAGATTCTGAGGTATATCAATTTGCCTTTAATTTTCGAAGAAATAACATTTTTTTGAATTTAATTTAATTGGAGTTGGTTCAAAATAAACTATTTCACTCTCTATCTGGAGAAAAATGTCACCACACTGAATCTATTAAGAAGTAAACTGGTTTGATCCAGCTTGCACATATTTGCAAAAGAAAATTAGTTTCTCATTGTAAAACGGACGTTCTAAGCCTATTGCATCAAATTGGAAGTGTTTCTTTTCTTCAGAATTTAGAACTTGCATTTTTAACATCATTTGGGAACCGATCAGTTTTTTTTTTGACATTTAAAAAAGAAATGGCATCCTAAATTTCATATACTAATCTTGGATATCTTGGAGAACTTCAAATCTAATTGGGGGTGGATCATCAGTTGGATGAAGCAAGATGTGTCAGTCTACATTCTAAAATTTTTGGAAGAAAACTTTTTTCGGAATCCCAAACATTTCACACCAGGAATAGTTTCTTTTTCTGAAATTTCATGCCAGAATACAAATTTCTAAATGCTCTAAAACCAATACACCAATCTAGGTATGGCTTATTTTTCTGGACTTTAACTCTGATTGGGTGTCGATCATTTTATTTCCAAAACGTTTAGAAAAATTCACATTTTAAAGTCGACTTAAGAAACTGGAGGTGGCTGGTTTTTGTGAATTTATAACCGATATTTCCCACATTAATTGAGGGCCGACTATTTTGTTTCTGGAAGTTTTGGCCAACTAAAATTCTAATATTCATAGATAGAACTGTGAATGGTATCTTTTATTTGTCTTTCTTACTGAAATTGGAACTACGAAAACGTGTTTGGTATTAGCAATTCTCGCAGCACATCTTGATTCTTCTCAAATCAAAGCAAAATGAATCATCTAACAAAATTTATTGCCCTTAAAATACAATATAACTTAAGTACAATTTGCTGTTTCCAAAAGTTATAGAGAAAAGTCAATTGCAGTTGTAAAATTGCATGCAATACGGGATTAACTTTTTTATGAGCAATTTTACATCAGAAACTTTAAATTCATTATTTAAAAATATTTGATTTTTTTTAGATGTATTATACTGTTCAAAAATTGACATAGTTTGTAATGCTAAAGGTCATTATTGTGTAAGGATAATTCGTATAGAAGCTTGTCAGTCTTGGGTAGTTCTTTTTTGATTTAATGTCAAAAAATAATGTTGGATCTTTCGAAAAAATTCTACGCATACATCAAATGGAACTTCGGAGGAAAAAAACGATGTTAAATTAGGTCTTTTCCTTAACCGGACGCGTTTTTTACTCATCCACTTTAAAGTCCGACACCGAACGGACCTGACAATCACGATATGTCTCGTTAAAACTCACGCAGATACCATCGTAATACGTAAACGTACGAGTACGGCGATTTGGGCGGTTCTTTTTGGGGAAAACCGCGGTTTCTTCCGATTCTGCGACTATTGTAATAGTAAAAAATAATGTGGAATGTCTGTGCGAAGCGAGCACAACTCGATCGATGGTTTAGGAGCCGGCTAGTCGCCCGAGAGAGTCTAGGCTCTGTCTGCTCCTACCACTCGACCAATTGTAACCAGGCGGGGGAGGGGGTAGGGAAAAGAGGGCCACTATATGTAACTATACCGCCGCAAGGGTTGTATAGCCAAAATTACAGGCCAAACTCACACATGTACGCAAGGCCAGTAGAAGACATGCCATGGAGAGGACGAATTTTGAGGATGGTATGTCCCCGATGATGTCCTTCGGTGTAGATGCGATATGCACTTGAGGTATTTCGGCAAAAATGCCTCTACGAATACGTATGTAACTCGTGATATACAGGGTGGTATTAAAAATACTTAACCAACTTTCCGAACTCCTTATAACTAGAGACCGGATTATATACAAAAAGCAAAAATTTAATTTAATTTATTTATTATATTTTACGTCTCTTTGTAGATCTATTATTAGCGTTAATTAACTTAATCAGTGTAATACATCTGCATATAGACGTAAAATATAATAAATTAAATTAAATTTTTACACTTTGCATATAATTCAGTCTCTAGTTATGAATGATTTCATAGTAATAATAAGAGGGCACCCGAAATGTCAGGTAAGAGACTAATTACCATATTGATAATGAATGGATTCCTAATTTGGTAGATGGCGGTAATTGCTAGGATTTCCTGACGTCAAGAATTGTTAGCTAAACTTAAGCAATACTAATTACTGCATATATATATATATATATATATATATAGGTTTGATGAATATAAAGCACCAGTAAATGAATTGTAATATTAAGAAGATATCAGATATCTAAAATACAAACTAGAAACTCCTTCAGTTGTGTCCCAACAATAATTCTTTATTGCTTTTAGATATTTATCAGGGATTAATCATCCCTAAGGGAACTCATGCTTAAACACAACGCCTTGAAATATGTAATATTCAAAAAGAAGCTCTTCTGATCAAAAAAAGATAATAGAAAGATAAACTTCAAATAGAAGGAAACCTCTTCAATCCTTAATCATTTAAAATAACGTGGTAATTCGAAATCGATAACTTGAATCATATAATATTGATCCTGAACATCTTATTTAAACTACCATCGAATATGCAAGCTTCCAGAAGCAACCAATGAAGCAGGGTTTAAAACTTTTGGATGCGTGCTCTTTTAACGTGAGATGAAAGTAAATTTATCTTTGAAACTAAAGGCTCACGGCAACCATCTGATGAATTACTGGATAAAAAGCATCCTGGTGGAAATTTTGGGGGAAGCTTTGAGTTCGTTACATTTTAACAAAGCTCCTCGTGATAGGGATGACATTAAATAAATAGAATTTTTTTCTCCTGGAAGAGAAAATTGTTTTGTAGGACCTCTTCCTAAAATGTGGCGATAAATTTAAGCAGCTCAGAGCACTTAATTTAGGCATTAAAAAGTGTTTTTAATTAAATTTATTTTTGGAACTAAATTGTACCACAACCCTCTATATCTCCTCCTCTATAATAAGCTGCGGCTTGGTAGAAATTTTGTGACATTGTTAATTGGAAAAGGTTCGTTGAATTTAAACAAAATTCCTCGTTAAATCTATTTGGGTATTACACTAAATAAATTGGAATTCTTTCTCGTGGAAGAGAAAGATCTGCTCTAGGTCTTCTTTTAATAAAATGTGGCGAAAATCTTAACCAGCTAAAACAGTTAATTTAGGCATTAAAAAGCATTTCTACTTAAATTTATCTTTGGAACTAAGTTGTACGACAACCATCTACGAGGGCGATCTGAAATGTTTCGGGAATCGACAAGAGAAACACGGTATTGGTGTGGTTTTTTTATTTTCAGGTTAATAGACTTTTTTAAAACGGTGCTCCAGTCACAGGACACTTGTGCTTGTACAGCCAAATTTGAACTCGCTCACCCAGAAGCTAATGGTTGATAGTGATGAAGTACATCCGCCATGAACCTCTAGCAAAACATTTCGAATTTCCATGGCCGTTTTCTCAGCCATTCAGAAGTATTTTTGCACGAAATTCGATTTTATCCAGTTTTACGAAACCGCCTGACTTGCTACACAGAATACACTCTTAAACAACAACTACTGACAGTGGACGTCTGAAATTTTGAATGAATCCACTTCAAGCTCCGCGCTCCATCTCCTGCCGATTTCGGAAACATTTCAGATCACCCTCGTATAATGAACTGCGGGATAATAAGTACCGCGATGGAAATTTTTGGACATGGTTAATAGCAAAATCAAACAAGCATGAAATTTTGGGACATGGAATTAATTCGAAAGCTCTAAATTTTTTAGTTATTAGGTCCTGGCGAAAAATTTACACAAATCAAAACAATCAATTTCCAACACCTACCATCTTTTACAAAATCGCATAAAAATATTTAATCGAAAATTACTTGCTTAAAAATAAAAAAGAAACAGAGAACCTCGCATATTAAATTACTCTTCCTATCAAAGCCTACTACAGATCTTTCCTCATCACACATCCCCGAAATTTTGTCACGTGGAAAGTAAACCAAACAAAACAAGATTCATACCAATAAAATCTCGTAATCGCAATCTTTCATTAAGTTGATGAGGGGGTGTGTCCCGCCGGTTTTAGGGGGGTGGAGGAGGGGGGTTAGATTGACCCAGATGCGTTTGAGGAAGATCTAGTCAACCTAGAAAAGGAATTGTAGCTCTAATACTCATTGGATTAGTGTCTTTTTATTCAATTTCGAAAAAGAAAGGAATTTGTGTGATCTGTAAGCTTTTAGCATGACTAACTAGATTAATAAGATAATGGATAAAGATAACTACGGGCATCTGTTTCGTTCTAGAATATATCTAGGCCTGAAGATGCGCAAAATCTCCAGGTGTACTTTAAATAAATTAGGATATTGCCAGATATAGATATGGTAGAACCTATGTAGTCGTATTCACGAGCAGTTTTCTTATATGTAAATAGTTTTTGCAGTATAAAAATAAAATCTCCTACGTATAAGATTTCAGTGAGATACTATGTGGGTATAATAGGCAAATATAATAAAAACGGTCTCCCCCGAAATTAAATTAAACATTGATATAGGATAACCACGCAGGCTGAGATAATTAAGAAAGGGTGAAAATAAGTTATAAAACATTAATTTGGAGACATCGTTATACTAAAGTTGCTCGTTACAATATATTATATGCGATTTTTACGATGGCCTTATCAAAAACCAGATCGTTAGCTAATCCCGAACATGACTGCGACATGTGGTATGTACGTTCTTCGGAGATTTCCCAAGATATCACTAATAATTTTTGATGCACCGTATAAAACGAAATTGATGTTAGATTATCGTATAATATCGAACATTTTACCGTCAATATGAAATGTCAGGGTTAAACACGACGTTAAAGGGGATGCTATATGATACACGGCCATCTAACTAGGGGGTGGGATTGAACTATGATAAAATAGACGCTTTAATTTTAATCCGAACGGTTCCGTATTCATATTTAATGCGTCCGTATCTATTTTAGCGTTGATACACCGTATATTATTCACGTTTTTTTACGATATTAATCGTAATATTGTAACCATTAACAATTCAAAATTCTAATTACTTATTTACGAAGTTTGATCGTGTAAGGTGAAGATGATGTTCTTTAATTACGGATGGGGGAAAAAAATTGCAGTATTTCCCGAGGATTTATTGGTAATAGCATTTCCTTTATACGATTGTTGATTTCATAATAATTATGCAATAGGGTAACCACAACGTATCCTAAAGGTAAAAGAAAATTCCTCGATCGTTCTTCAATCAACTAAATTACGGAAAAGACGAAAAAAAACGTACTCTATTGTAACCACGTAATTTTGCGGCTAACAGATAAGGTATTTTAAATGTTTTTAACAAGAAACTTCTCTGATACGTCATTCGTTTAAAGATAGATATAAACGTTCCTGCAACTTGTAAGAGCTGATTAATTAACTAGTTTAAATGCAACGTTTCTATTTATTTTGAAGGTGGCATCTTCAGTGTTTCAATACTTATTTGCTTCTCTAGTTACGTATACTAATATCGACTGTACTACTGTACTAGTTACACATTATTGACCATCATTACATTGTAGTCAGTATTCTGATTAATTTATGAGGTCCACGTATGAATAGTGACGACCTTTTAGAGGTAGATTTTTTAAAAAGTAATTTAATGTATACCTGCTTTACAGTTACAAGTTCTTGTTTATGAGGTAGCAGTTGTAATTCAGCAGTAGATGCTTCTAACAGTAATAATAATAAATGTTAATAAAGTCGCGACATCATTAGTACAATAATTTTAGATAATTAATGTAACTGTTTCTGTATATAAGATCTTTTTGTTGAGATACGTCAGCTGTCTCGTATTTCTCGTATTTAGAAATAATTGCACGTATAATTCGAATTAAAAGTTTAATGAGGTATGCAAAATCTAAAATTTCTTGTAGGGATTTCTTTTTATTTCTAAGTATAGCTTTAAAAACTTTGCAATTAGACTGAAAGTTACGTAATAACTCTTCCCCAAATCCCTTACCTTGCTCAGCAAACACTATAATTTCGGAAGTTCTTCCATAGTAGTCATCAGCATCTACCACGTCATAATTAGCGCTTCTGGCACCACTATTCGGAGTGTCGAATGCTTCGTCTTGCCTCTCACCAGTTATGGTCCTGTAGGTCCTCTCGATCAAGTCCCTTGGTAAAGCGTGCGTCACGTTGGGTTTGTGCCGAAGGCCCAATTTCGATAGAATTTGCCTTTTAATAGCCTCCAATCTAATATGGTCCGATTCTATCTTCAGTTCCTTCTCCTTATTCTTGTACAGGCAATTCGGACAACCGTGGAGTGGAGTTTTTGAGCTGGTGTCTTCGAACGAATTCTTCTCGAGATTGGAGGAATAAAATTCTTGCTTTCGATGCCTTGTCTTATCACATAAGACCGTAGAATCTAACAGTATGCTCGCGAAGATTAGCACTCTGAAGAATCCTGCGAGGTGTGCTCTGGGAGATAGCAGGATTTCGAAAAAATTGACCATCTTCATTGTATTTCTTTTAAAGTCTATTTCTTATGGACGGTTTTTTTTTCTTATTGGAAAAAATTCACTCTACTCGTTTAAATAAATAAACACTACTTGGCTACTTCGTATTATCTCTGAGACGCCAGAAATACGTTTAATTTCTCAACGATCGAGTAATCTAATTTAGGCTTGAAATCCTTACAATTTTCCCTTGACATCTTCAAACGTTTACGGCAGAAAATTGCTCCGCGTTTCGAACTGTCACCCTCAGGTTACCGCGTTGCAACGATCGTAACGCTAGCACGTGTTAAAGCCATCGGTTCGTCACCCTCCTTTTCCTCAAAGACTGTGGACACCTTATTCTATTGCGGTAGTTTTCTTCTTTTTTTTTTTTTTCGCTATCGTAGTGTGCCGTGATTTTATAACCGCGTGTTGTTTTCGACGGCGGTGGCGCGCTTGATCCGGACGAGACGAAGTGACGATCGCGACTAGCCGTAGCCGACTAGATTTTTAACGTGGAAGATTGGTTGATATGTATGCTGTATGGTTGCGCTTGAGTTTGGTGTATTCGGATTGTTGTATAGCGGCGATTTAAGTAGCGTAGATAAGACGGAGACGTCTCGATGGATTTCTAGTGTAGGGGGTGTGGAAATTTCGGGGGTTCGGTAACGTGTGTAACTTGCGACTTATTTTTTTTTGCGGTGGCATATATTACATCATCTCTAAGACCAGGGTCGTTTTATTGAGTCGAATTGTCATCTATGCCTATCAAAATTTGCAGTTACTACTAATAGTTTTGCAAAATAAATCGAGAAGAATTTAAATTCACAAACATACAAACATATGTTTATTCAGAACTGTTTATAGACTGCTAATATTCTGTAATGCCTCCCTTAACTTTTAGAATTACTCTTATTCTTTTTGGTATTAATGGTATGTCTAATTGTAGCGTTATTTTGCCACACATCATCAATTTTTCTTACTGATTGGTCTTTTGTAGTGGTTCTTCTCGACTACACGCGTGATTTTAGAACACTACATACGTTCTCAATTGCATTGGAGAAATCCAACAGTACCAATACTGTCATACAACTCAATCCTAGACGAAATTGCCTGTTAATAACCTTCTCCAATAACTTGGATAGAAGAGACTCTATATACTAATTGGGCGACCAGGCTTGTTCTTTTTGGAATAGAGGTGACATGAGCTTTCTTCTGGATATTCGCAACATTTCTACTATGCTTGTAAATTTCATGATTAACTTTGATAGGGTAATTAATATACTGCATTTTTTGTTTTTCTTTCACTGTTTCTTCCATCTTATCTGATCATATTTTTAATCCTTTCTTCTTTCTGAATTTCTTCTTTTTACCCAAGACTTCAGGTACTGTTTTTTTGCCATTGCTAGTTTTATATTTTGTCATTCTTCTGTAGATTCTAATCTTTTGGTAGAGCCCTCTTACACTTTCATCTTCAAGTAGATATGCTTTAAAAACTTCTGCATTTGAATTTGTTGCATTTTTGATTTTTTTGTTGATGTTTCTATCGTTGCCGATTAAAATTGCGACAAAGTCTAACAAATTCCATATTTTGGCCTCCACTCCCAAGCTTTAGATTTCCTACTACCTCTTTTATTGGGCCAAATTTTAAGCTATACCAGAAGTAAATGATAGGTTTTTGCAGGGCAATGCGCTATCTCTTAGAATTCTACCAAAACAAATCGATATTGTTTTCTTAAACAACTTTTTCCTATTACCACAAATAGTAATGGAATCGATTACGTCTATATATATTCAAAAATCTCTTACCTCCGCATCACTGCCCCCCTGATTTCTCCACCAACTTTCTTACATATCCTCAATTGCATCTCAGACGATGTACTTTTATGGTGACCGAGACCAATAAAAATTTATTACTACAGTCCATCGGCAATAAATAACAACGCTAGTAAATATATCTAATAAAACACCAATTAGAATATGGCGGCTATGATCTTTCGTCCGTATAACGTACACGCCCAGATAGATTATTATAATTAATTAAACTGGAAAGGACTTCGTCGATGCACAAAAAAAAATGTCGATCAATCAGAAACGTATTAATCAGTTCCTTATGGTTCTATCCTATGCACAGACAATTTCTGTGGTGTGTGTTTTTCTTTTTGTAATTCTATGAAGGTATAGATGAGATCTAGGTAGGCCGTGACTGAAGAACTTCCAGCCAACTACGATGTGTACGTCAGATATGTGGCGGTAGTTTTCAAAAGAACGGCGCCTCAGCCCACGCGATATTCACAGTGGTCCCTTGAACTGTTTGCTTTTGTTGCTCAAACGATATACAGGTGGTTCTAAATGAATATAGCTTGCTATTATCGCAATTTATGTACGCAAAAGTGAGAGTTTTCAACTAGGAATAATCTCGGATAATCCTCATTGGTTACGATACTGTACAAAGCTCAAACAGTGTCAACAGTAACAGAAAAAATACGCTGACAAAGAAAGTTTAATAAATATACGAAGAGAACGAATTGGCGGAACTATAACATAAAGAAGATGGTAAAAGGAGAAAAACTGCTTAGTAAAAATACGTACAAACAAATATAACAGGAGATAAAGAAGATTGCAATAGAAAGAGAAAAAGGAGTTATGGAAGGAATTTGGTGAACAGATACCAGAAACGTATGTGTAAGTGGACAATAGAAAATTTTAGACAATAATAAAGAGATTAAAAGGCATCAAAAGGTAGGAAATAAAAGACTACATACAGGAACGAAAAACATATTAGAAATACAGAAAGAATACTGTGAAGATAAATTCAATGCAATAAATATAGAATAATCTACAAGCAGATAAAAACTGAACCAACAAAAAGAAATAATATAAAAAGTGGAAGAACCCATACAAGAAATTAGAGAATCTATGCAGAAGAGAGTCTGGGTGAAGATGCTTTTAAAGATAGAGCCATTTGGAGATTTGGATTCTCTTGTATAGGATGGTCAGGGGAACGGGAAATTTTGAAATAACGTCATTTCCACGAATAAATTCGTAAAACTAGTAATTTATTAACGAAAATGCATGTATGCAGCATGCCATTTATGTTTTTACAATCAAAATGTCCAAAAGTGTCTCTTTACTTTTTAAAGATGTCATCAGAAAGATGTCCTCCCATTCGGCGTTCACACTCTGACAGCCTGTTATGAAAACTCTGGAATGCGCGGTGTAGCAAATCTTGGGGAAAGGCAGTGATTTCTTGTTGAATGTTCTCCTTCAGTTCATGGATTGTTGCAGTGTACGGTACACCTTGCCTTTAAGATACCCCCACAGGAAGAAGTCGCACACACTAAAATCAGGGCATCTCGCATGCCATTCAATGTCACCGTTACGTGAAATAATGCGTCTTCCAAACAATTGACGAACTGCTGCCATCGAATGTCGAGTAGTGTGTGACGTGGCTCCGTCTTGCTGAAACCACATGTTTTCCATGTTAAGATTACGCTCGTACAGTCTCGGTGTAAAGAATGTTTGAAGCATTTCAACATATCGAGCGGATGTTACTGTCACTACACTACCATCCTTACGTGCAAAAAAATAAGGGCCGATAACGCCATGACATGATACAGCACACCATATTGTAACCTTGTCGCTATGTAGTGGTCGCTGGTGTAACTCACAAGGATTGTCCTGGGCCCAATAACGAAAATTCTGTTTGTCTACGAAACCGTTCAGGTGGAAATGGGCTTCGTCTGATATCCATATGTTACCAACGAAATTCGCGTCCTCGTTAATTTTAGCCCATATCTGCCTATTAAACTCCATACGCGACGCTGGGTCTCGTTCATGTAATTGTTGCACAATCTGCAACTTATAGGAATGGAAATGTAATTCGTGCAGTATTCTTTGTAAGCTTCGTCGCTTAATCCTTAGGGTAGATGCATGCTGTCGAACGGAGCGGCGAGGACTTCTCTCGATTGCAGCTCTAACAGCCTTAATGTTCTCTGGACTACGTACCGTTCGAATGCCACCTGGAGCTTTCTTTTTCAAGACAGATCCTGTTTCTTCAAAATTACGCACCCACGTTGTAATCGCATGCGCAGATGGGACACGTCCGTGACGTCCAAGCTGGTAATGCTGGTAATGCTGCACGTTCCGCACCAGTCCAACGATCCATGATTACTAAATGACAATGCATTTGCCGCAATTGTGCGACGTTACCAACAACTGCCGGCTCTACAGTGCTGACAACTGGAACGTTCAAAATTTCCCGTTCCCCTGCGCCACCCTGTATACAATATACATGTTTATAAGTTTAACCATTTCGACATTTCTCTGATTTTCTTGTACTTGTAGTAGTAAGTCTATTACTTTCTACGTCAGTTTTCCTAGTACCAGATTTCTCATCATTCAAGAAAATATGTTCTTAAGCAGGTTTTATGGAGGTCTCATTTCGTCTAAAGATTTTATTGGTTTGTGTTTTGTCTAAATATGAACTAGTAGGCAATTGTTTTAAAGTACTGCCTTTCTCGCAGTTATTTTTTGTTTTAATATCTTGAATCCAAACAGATTCATAAACTACAAAGATATGTTTTTCTTTCCTTGTGTTATAATTTACAAATGTTGTAACCTACATAAGCAACCATTACAATATCCAACATAACACTAACTCTTATGAATTAGTTACATTAATCAAATCGCCTAGTCTAACTTTATCTAACAGAAATCTTACGTGGGGCAAAATTTTCCAGTAACTATGAAGTGATGCAAGCTATAGAGAGGTAATTTGCAGAGGTCGGTTTACTGTAAGGGAGTCTGGGGTATCGAATACAGATCCACCCTCGTGATAATAACCAATTATTACCAAATCAAAAAAAATTAGTACGTCAAAATACTTTAAGGCTAAGGAAACTTGTTCAAAACTTATCTGACACTCTGTACATAGCGTAGAATTGTAATATATCCTTTACAGCGTCGTTAGTGGCATCTAAAGAATCACCATCGCGTTGAGAAAGAAAAATAACGACCGTTCAGAGCATTAGGTGTCAAAACAATTCGTCCAATTGAAAATAACACTACAAGAAGGGAAATACCTATTTGGTCAGATCGTGACGTAACTTTCACCTAGGTTGGCTTTAAACACGTCGTGTTTACGATGTTGCGCCTGACAAGTGACAGATGGATATCGGTTTTCAACTGTTTCCCCCTAACAAAACGCTTACTACGATCGGTATACAAACGATCTGTATGTTGCTGTCGTTTCAATTACTCTTTTAACTTAAATAGGTGGTATTAGCGCTGTCTTTTTTCTCCCCTTTCAAGATCTCTCCTCTCGTATAATCGTCGACCGACCCTTCGCCGTATCTTTTCGAAGAAACAACTTGCATAAATCATCTTTGTAAGGGTTTAAATATGCAATACAACGTTCATGCTTACTATAAAGCGTATCTATCGTATCTTTTAGCTTTTAGTAGCGGTCCTTCGGGGGTTCGGAGTGAGAGTGAAAGATGGGGTGGTCATTCCTCAAACTCTTCGACGGTCTAGTCTTATTGTACATCTTGAGTAAGAATGCGGAAATATAAAAATGCATAAATAATAAAGAAAAATAATCATTAATCAAAAATGGTTGCGTTTGGGAAAGGGAAAATAGAAATAGTTTACGGGAAAAGCGGAGGCTTCTTGTGTTATGGAAAGTTCTTTTGAGTACAGTTTATTATGCACCATCATCGAGGCATAAATCATTTCTGGTAAGGTTAGAAATTGATGACCCTTTATGTGTAGTAGGGGTAGTTCAAAAGCTATACTTTAATGTTATATGAACTAAAGAAGGTGTTTCCTATAGAATTTTTAAAACTTTTCAGTAAAACGCCTTCAAATCTTCAGAAATTTAATTATTTTTGTTTGCAGATATTACAATGTAAAATATTCCATAATGAAGCCAGTTACGAGGACGAATCAAATATAACTGTGGTTTTATAACATTTATTGGTACGGTAAAAAAAAATACCCTTAATCGTATCGCAAATTTTATTAATTCCGTCATCAAAGGATAAATATAGTCGCGTCTGTGACCAATTGCGCAAGAACATTTCCACACCTTCATCGTAATCAAAGTGGTGATCGCAAGTCGCCTAGTCACACGGTGACAGATCCGGACTGTAGGGTGGATGTTCCAGCGTTTCCCAATGAATTTTGTCCGACTTCTTTTAGGTTAATTCAGCTGTGTGTGGCTGAGCATTGTTATGGAGCAGAATTACACTTCGAATGCCTTTCCAATTTATTAGCAATTTTGTTAAAATATATAATGTACATACAAGCATAAGTTTATTCAGAACTGTTTTTAGACATCGTTACAGATATATGTATATAGCTTCTTTTTTTGACTGAAAGGTAGTCCTTAATTTCGTAAGATGTCTGTCTAACTCTATGATTTAGACCACAGATACCTCCCTTACATATCTAACAGTTGTGATTTTGACAAAATAATGTCTCTGTTATTTCTTTACGTTCAAAAGAGAGTTGGAGGAAGTGGAAATCGACTCTATGGGTTCGTTTCTATCTAACACATGGGCTGAAAAGTCCCGGGTCTAACACATAGATGACGCTAGTTTTATTGCAGTCACCTTTCTCTCAGTTAGTACTAACCTTCAAAAGACAGCTGTTAAAATTTCATGATATTCTATTCATTAGTTTGTGAGTTATTGTGCTAAGAGTCACGCTACTTTTGTTATTTTCAAAACAATGGATCAAAAACAATTTCGTGTTTTAATTTTACACTGCTTCTTGATGGGAAAAAATACCGTTCAGGCGAAGCAATGGCTTGAAAAGTGTTATGGGGACTCCGCTCCATCAGAAACAACAATAAAACGTTGGTTTGCTGACTTCAAACGTGGTCGTAGAGACACCGATGATGCAGAACGCAGTGGATGTCCAACTGAGGCGGTAACACCAGAAAACATCAAAACATCCACAAAATCGTTTTGAATGATCGAAAAGTGAAGTTGCGTGAGTTAGCTGACATCGTAAAGATATCAAAAGAACGTATTGGCTTTATATTGCATGAGCATTTGACTATGAGAAAGCTCTGTTCAAAGTGGGTGCCGCGTTTGCTCACTGTTGACCAAAAACAAGAACGTATTGATGATTCTGAGCAGTGTTTGGCCATGTTTAAACGTAACAAACCGGAATTTTTGCGTCGATATGTGACAATGGATGAAACATGGATCCATCACTTCACTCCGGAATCAAAACGATCGTCATCTGAGTGGACAGCAACTGGTGAACCTCGTCCAAAGCGCTCGAAAGCACAACAATCGGCTGGAAAGGTTATGGCCTTGGTATTTTGGGATGTGCGTGGTGTAATATTCATCGACTATCTTGAGAAAGGAAATACCACCAACAGTGAATATTATATAGCGCTATTGGAGCGTTTGAAGGCCGAAATTGCAAAGAAACGATCGCATATGGCAAAGAAAAAAATTTGGTTTCATCAAGACAATCAAAACAATGGCAAGACTACATGAATTGAACTTCGAATTGCTCCCACATCCACAGTATTCGCCAGATTTGGCTCCCAGCGGCTACTAGCTGTTCGCAGACCTCAAAAAAATGCTCGCCGGTAAGAAATTTCGCACGAATGAAGAGGTTATCGCTGTAACTGAGGCCTATTTTGAGGCAAAAGATAAATCGTTCTAGAAAAGTGGTATTGAAATGTTAGAGCGGCGCTGGAATGATTGCGTTGCTCTTGATGGAGATTACGTTGATGAATAAAGCTAATTTTGAACCAAAAAAACCGTATTTTCTTTGTTAGGCCCGGGACTTTTCAGCCCATGTGTTAGAAACATTTAATTTAAAGCTTTGCCAATTGGTACGTAAAAGGATAAAGTTGAAAATTATATCTAAACTTTAAGTCAAGAAGATTTTATATTTTCTGATTTTAAATTGCTTCGAGATATTTAAGTTGACGATATGTTAGATTTAAGAAAAAGAAACTAGATTATTTTGATTTAGAATTTTCACGAATAGCTCCTTAAACTTCTCAAAAAAAAATAAATAAGAAGAAAACAGCTGTTGCATCGTATAATCGTTAACAGTATCGACTAATTACGATAAACATTACTACGCCATCCTAAATCGTAAGCTGTTATTATCATGATAGAATTCGAACGAGGTGAAATTATAACCAGTTCGGTGTTGATGTTTCTTCAACACCGACAAAGACTTACCATATTGGGTAAGATGGAAAAGGCCCGGGTTGGATGGACATGGGTTAGGCGCCATCAAAGAGTGTACTCGTCTGATGGTAAATAGAGTTATGTGCTCGTACAGAGTTTACTACGTATTTTCGTTATTCGATTTAATATCAGTAAAATTTGGAAATATGCAGTGTAAAATAAATGGTCGAATTCTCGTAATTTTGATTGCGATATTTTCAGAGTAAACCTCGTAAAACTGAAGAAAACGTAGTCATTTAAGTAATGCCATAAAATTAGGTTTAATATACACTACCGCCTATAGAGTTAAGACCGCTTGCTTGTGTAGTGAAAACTTCACCTCAGTTACCTGACGTAAACATTATCGTGGCATTATTGTGGCTTATTCTTGAAGTAAAAGTGCATAATCACCGAATTTACAATAGGAATGATCTAAAAAAATGCTTTGTCACAAGAATGGAACAATACTTCGCCAGATTACACGTATAAGTAAAATCTGTTCCAAATAGATTATAATTAATTATGAAATCTAAAGGAAAGTAAATATTAATTATTTCTTTCAAGAATAATTAATTCATTATTGTAGGTGCATTATTTTCTTTGCGATGTTAAATATGTAACCGATGTAATGTTATCTGATTAAAATTCGTAATACCTGTTCGAATTCGTTTAAATAATTATTTTACCTAACATTTTTCAACTTCTTAACAAATTATGCACCACTGTGAGTACGTTAATTTTGGGCAATCTTTCTTTTTACCTCAATAGATCCACCTTTATTTTTTTATATTACAATAACAATATTACTTTGTACAAATAGGGTACAATATTAAACACAAATTTAACAATAATTACAGAGAAATAATAAAAATGAATATACAATGGTAACAGTATTGATTTTAACCTAAAATATATATACACAATATAAATTTCAAAACGATAGGACTATTTTGTATATATAAACTAAAATGTTGATGTAACAGTTAAATTATATTGTCGTCCTTTATTCTAAAAAGAGTCGGCCAATTTATCTTACAGTTTAAACGAATACGCAGCCTTGTACGATCCAAGTCAGTAATAAGCCAACTACTTCCGAAATTGGACCGTGTCATGATGAGGTATATAATAATGAAATAAGGGTAAGAAGAAAAAGAAAAAGGATATAAGTTTCTTTCCTTTTTCTTTTGTTCTTTTTATCTTTTCTTCTTCTTACTCTTATTTCATTTTTATATTTTATCTTATAGTTTGTTCCAGTAGAGAATAAACAAAGTTCATGGAATATCACAATTGCGGAAGTTTGAAAATTTAGCAAATCCAAAAGAAAAAAGAAACAGATTTTTGAATTATTTACAGTTTTAAGGGAAAAGAATGACATCCATTTCCTACAAATTTCTTCATATTTCTTACAGAATAAAAATAGTATAAAATAAACAAATATGGTAACCAAATGTTTCCCCCCATTTCTTTTAATCCCAATCCCCAATATGGACGATCCTATGGTGTGGAACATATCCCCTAGGTATGGGAATTTTCCCATAGATCTTCGTATATGGGGATTCAGCAAACTCCCCGTCGATTCCATTCTCGACGCTCCTCGTATACCACATAGGATGCTGATGGATCTCGAACCCGCTTCTGTGGGCGCCCCTTTGCTGACCGAATGGGGTGGGTGCTTCGTGTTGAGGTGCCGGTGGTGGTTTCTTTAATTTAGACTTGGTCTTCAACACGAAACTCGACACCCTCGCCCTTAAACCGTGATAATAAGGATCTTCGTATTGTTTTTTCTCCTTTTCCTTGTCCTTCTCCTTCGGCGATTTATCTTTAGGCTTCTCGAAAGGATGCGGGGGCTCCCGCGAAGAATTCGGCCTCGGGTCTTTGATTATTTCGCGCGGAGGCAATCTAGGAGGTCTTTCGCCGCGATGTTGGCCCTGTTGGTGTTGCAAGAAGAGATCTCTTGCGCTTAGCGTGTTAGTGGACCTCCCCGGAACGCTGTAGGGATCTTCGTCGGGTATTGGAATTCTCGGGCGGTCTTTAATGTCGATTATTTTCTCCGTAGGTGGGAGCTTCGCCTTCAACATCTCAATGGCTACGACGTTAATGATGAGAATCCATATTGGACAGTCGAGGAGCTCAGGTTCACTTTTAACGAAGGCAACGGCACTCAAACATTGATTTTCTAACCGTTTCCGGTCAGGGTATGCCCTACGTAATTCCCTTTTCAAGTTGTTTTGGAATTTTGCCATGTCGAAGAGTTTGAGTGGTTTTTCCATTGGCAATGCGGAATTTGGAAGCTTCAGCACCTCGTTCCCAACCGAATTTTCTTCTTGGTATATGTTCTTGACGTGGATGTTGCATTTCGACACCCTTTTAACTAGGATATTCCCCGCTTCGTCCATTTTAATTTTAATACCGTGTCCGACGTGTCTCTTGTACTCCTCAGTTTTCCTGTCCTTCATCGGGTTGTCAAAACCATTCAGGCCGATTCTAAATCCGTCAAATTCCTCGTCGGAACCATTCACCGTTAATACGGGGGCTCTCGCGTAGGCTTTCGCGACCCTACGGTTCTTTTCGAAGACCACTACCTTTGCCCAAATTTCGTCATCGATCTGCTTCCATTTCGCTAGGACTTCTTGGATGTGTTCGCGGCAAAGTTTCTCCTTGCTAAACCAGGTGTCCTCCTCGTCATCTAGAGCTTGGTTTGAGGTGTTCGAGTTCTGCCTGGGAAGGAGAATTTTCTGTCTGGATACCATTTTAATTGATCTAGAACAAGAAAAATAAAGAGGAAACGAAAGTGAATTTTACGAGGGCTAGCTGAAATGTTTCCGGAATCGGCAAGAGATGGCAACCTATTTATGGCAGCTGTCAAAATTTCGGACGTCTACTGTCTATAGTTGTTGTTTAAGAGTGTGTTTCGCAAAAATGGATAAAATCGAATTTCGTGCGGTGACAAAACACTTCTGGATGGCTGGGGAAACGACCAGGGAAAATTTTGGGTATGAAGAAGCTTTCGGCGCGATGGGTATCGCGTTTGCTTACACCGGAGCAAAAACTAAATCGCGCGCGCAGCGACTTTTTCCTATTCCCAAACCAGAAAAAATCAGTCGGTGGAAAGGGGTTTGCCCCAAAGAGAAGGTCATCGCCGCTACGGATGACTATTTTGCAGACCTCGAAACATCCTACTTTTCCGACGACTTGAAGACACTGGATCGCCGTTTCAAAAATTGTATTTATCTTCGAGGAGACTACATCGAAAAATAAAGAACCGCACCAACACCGTGGTTTTCTTGTCGATTTCGGAAACATTTCAGGTCGCCCTCCGTGAAATGTGTAGAAGCGCCTTTGAAATTTAGCAAAAAGATGGAAAAAGACTTATGCATACACCTGATATTTAAAATGAAAGTAAAGATTAAACATGTATTGTTTGAAAAAATTTTGCATGTAAAAGGAATTCCTTAAGCAAGTCACTTACCTTGAAATGATGAACTTTAAGTCCGCGAAGTTCTTGTTTCGTTCTAAAGAAATGTTTCGATTTGTTCCGTCTTTAGACCAACATAAAGCTGCACGTGGAAAATAACAGAAACACTTAACACCTTAAATATTAAATATTCCGTGTAATCATAGACTCACCTACAAAAAGAATTCTTCTTCAAATTCCACCGAGAAACTAGTTTTTTCTTTAACTCCGTGCGACGTGAGATACAATTATATAATAGCCAGCCGTATTATACGAATACGTAAGGGAAAGGAGATGTCACGATGCGAATACAGAACGCACAATTATTACATTTAAAATTATATCCGCTTAATTATATTCATAACACTCCCGAAACTTCCGAAAACTTTAAATATAGATCGTAATCGATTAGGAATAAGGCCAGGACTTCGCTATTACTACTTCGCAGCTCAACATATTGTATATTGAGAGGTATTTAATGAATACACGAACTTCTATAATCCGCAGGCTAAGTTAAGTCAGGTACTTTCACTGTCTGTCGAAAAGGTCGAACGACTTGTAAGATCTGCTAGGTGGTATTGGCTGTGTTGTGAAAATACCAGCGAAATCATTCTCATTCTCGGTTCGTAATAATTCAACGTAAACGTAGAATACCCAAACAGTCTAGGTTATAGCGTTTGCAAGATATACAGAGGAGGTGTGGGTGATTGTTTCTTCTTTATACTTTTAGGACAATTTTTGTTCGTTTGTTTTTGAAAACTATATAAAAATCTACATAAGATCAACCCCACAGGCTCTTATTGTGGGACATTTTTCTAGCTTACGAGATAGTGTTTACGAGTTTTATTGAAATTTATTATCCATATTGAACATAAAACAAAAACGTAATCCAGAGAATCATTTTTTTTTAATTATTTTTTATGTTAATTGCAACTAAACCGCTGTTTATAAGTTTGATCACACCTAATAACTTATGTTACATTTAGAACTATTTTAAAAATATTTAGGTGAATTAATACTAGTCTTTCTTAGATAGTGTACAGTCCCTGTCCAATCATTAGGACTACTTGCTGAAAAACGTATTGTATAAGCATAACACATGATGACACATGAACGCTGAAAAGTCCCGGGCCTAACACATAGATGACGCTAGTTTTATTGCAGTCACCTTTCTCTCAGTTAGTACTAACTTTCAAAAGACAGCTGTTAAAATTTCATGATATTCTATTCATTAGTTTGTGAGTTATTGTGCTAAGAGTCACGCTACTTTTGTTATTTTCAAAACAATGGATCAAAAACAATTTCGTGTTTTAATTTTACACTGCTTCTTGATGGGAAAAAATACCGTTCAAGCGAAGCAATGGCTTGAAAAGTGTTATGGGGACTCCGCTCCATCAGAAACAGCAATAAAACGTTGGTTTGCTGACTTCAAACGTGGTCGTAGAGACGCCGATGATTCAGAACGCAGTGGACGTCCAAATGAGGCGGTAACACCAGAAAACAACAAAAAAATCCACAAAATCGTTTTGAATGATCGAAAAGTGAAGTTGCGTGAGTTAGCTGACATCGCAAAGATATCAAAAGAACGCATTGGCTTTATATTGCATGAGCATTTGACTATGAGAAAGCTCTGTTCAAAGTGGGTCCAGCGTTTGCTCACTGTTGACCGAAAACAAGAACGTGTTGATGATTCTGAGCAGTGTTTGGCCATGTTTAAACGTAACAAACCGGAATTTTTGCGTCGATATGTGACAATGGATGAAACATGGATCCATCACTTCACTCCGGAATCAAAACGATCGTCATCTGAGTGGACAGCAACTGGTGAACCTCGTCCAAAGCGTCCGAAAGCACAACAATCGGCTGGAAAGGTTATGGCCTCGGTATTTTGGGATGTGCGTGGTGTAATATTCATCGACTATCTTGAGAAAGGAAATACCATCAACAGTGAATATTATATAGCGTTATTGGAGTGTTTGAAGGCCGAAATTGCACAGAAACGACCGCATATGACAAAGAAAAAAATTTTGTTTCATCAAGACAACGCACCGTGTCACAAGTCAATGAAAACAATGGCAAAACTACATGAATTGAACTTCGAATTGCTCCTACATCCACCGTATTCGCCAGATTTGGCTCCCAGCGACTACTGGCTGTTCGCAGACCCTTTGAGGGTCCTAGAAAAGGATGTGGTACCAACTGGATGTGAATTAATTAAGAAGGTGGTTAAAGCTTGTTTTCGAAGAGTCCGTTACAGACCATTAAGCTCTTATGGGATCACCTAGATCGTGAGGTCCAGAACAAAATCTTTGACTGATAAAGCAGTATTTTGGAATATTCTGCAGGAAATGTAGAATGTTATATATTATTAAATTATATTAAACTATATTTAATTAAGGCATAGTGACAATTTCACATACATTTCACTTTTCAAACAAAGAGAATATTAGAAGACACATCGACCCCAAAATTTAACAGAAAACCTTGAGACCGTTTCTATTAAAAAAAAAACAAACGAAAACCCAGATTCATTTTACGTTAAAAGTATTTTCCATGTCATTCAGTATTACTCACGCAGCTTAAGATCATGGTATATTTAATACAATTACAACAAAAGAAAGATTACTGCGCCTACGCAAGTGGGAAATAAATCCGTTTACTTGAATTCCTAAAGTTCCGGGATTTCTAATACATTACTGAATAGAATAATTAGTTACTCGTTAAAAGTATTGAACTATTACCTATCGATGAAAGTGAAATTTTTACGTAAATTCTTTTAGAATCTATCACGCGTGTTTTTTAACCTTGGGCTAAAATTTTTTGAAGTATTTCAAAAAAAAGGTGGATATGGAAGTGGTGCCATCTCTGAGGAATTTGCTTCTGTATAAAGATGCTGCGGTGTAGATTTTCTTCATTATCTGCACAGCTGATCAGTTTGGATATTACTTCATAGATGGCGATAGCTTATTTTTCGAATTAATTTGTAAATAAAAATATGGAAATATGGGCCAAAAAAATCTCGTAATCTAAAATAGATTGCGTCATTCTTTTCAAAAGATTGCATTAGAAGATGTTGTAACACTTCAAGGCCATCCAATTCATAAAAATGTTATATTCTTGTACAAATATCACGTGTTTAAAACGTGTCTGCTCAAACAAACGAGAAAAAGCACACAAAAGCAGACGTGAAAAATATTTTTTTTCGCGTCGCATACATATTTATTTGTTGTTTACTTATACTCATTTCATATTTAAATACGTATGGCTTCGCTTTATTTATTTGCTTTACAAAAGAACAGCTGTTACATTAGAATATCGACCTCTTGACGCTTTATATACAACATTGTTTTTATTGCGAGTTATAATTTAATAAATAACTCATAAAAACTTGTTATTTATTTAAATTACTATTGGAATTAAAGTGAGTACTTTATCGTGTGCCCTATGTTTTGCATTCAAACTATATGAGGAATAGATTCTAGATTTATTATGTAAACGATATCAGCCAAACACTGTTCACATTACTGAAAGTTTACATTAGCGAGCCTTATTTTATTTATAAAGAAATTGCATAAAAGAAAATATGTACACTACCGCTCAAAAGTGTTTAGGCACTCTCACTGACAGCAAAAATGTTAATAATATTTATTGTTTATGTACAGATACACGTACATGAATAAAAATATATTAAATAAATGTGAAAATTAAAAGTTTAATTTAAATTTTGCTTTCATCTATGTGACCTCCTCTTGATTTAATAATTGCAGCACACAATCGAGGCATTCTCGCAATAAGTTTTGCCAGAGTTTCTTGTGTTATTGAGGTCCAACTCGATTGCAATTTGTTCCACACGTCAGTAGCTGATGTCGGAGCCGATTTCCGTACTTCCCGATCTAGTTCTTCCCATAGTAACTCGATTGGATTCAAATCGGGGCTCTGGGGAGGCCATTCCATAATTTTGAGAGTTCCTTCCTCTTCTTAATGGCGTAAATAGTCTTTACATAATTTAGAGGAATGTCTTGGGTCATTATCTTGCTGGAAGATAAAATTTTGACCCAAAAGTCGAATTCCGGAAGGTACTGCGTGGTTCTCCAAAATTTCGCGATAGCCTTCTTTTTTTAATATACCGTCAATTTTCACAATGTCCCCTACACTAGTGCCAGCAAAACAGCCCCAAATGATGATAGAACCTCCATCATGCTTCACGGTAGCAGCAATACACTCTTATCTGGCACGTTCACCCACAGATCTTCTTCACGAATAAGCGTCTTCGGGTTCCGAACAGCTCAAATTTGGACTCATCCGTCCATAGGACGTTGTTTCACTCTTCTATGGTCCAGTGTTGGTGTTCAGGAGCCCATTTAAGTCGCTTTCTTGTTTTGTTTGCGTATTAATGGCTTTTTCATCGCAATACGTCCATGGAGCCCGGCTTTCTGTAGGCGACGTTTGACTGTAGAAACACTGACTAGTTTTTGGCGATGAACATTTAATTCTGCGGTGATTTCCGGAGCTGTTTTGCGTCTATTTAACTTGCTGGTAACCACTATTCTGCGATCATCTGCGGATGTTGTCGCTTTTGGCCTTCCACTCCGTCTTTTATTAAGAAAACTGCCAGTTTTCCGATATTTTTTTACATTATAGTAATCCGTAGCGTGGTGTATTTTCATTTTTTTTTGGCAATTTGCCGATTACTTATGCCACTTTTATGGTAAGCTATTATAAGCGCACGTGTTTCCGTACTAATTTCTCTTCACGGAGGCATTTTAAAAAATTGTCACCTGATATTTCACTCACGACGTGGATAGAGTAACCAGTACCACACTGCAACTGACCATAGGTTACAAATTTCACTATAATCTTCTAGGAATGTAATTTAAACATTATTACCTAAAACGAAGCTTATTGAACAGAGAACCACCCCCAATTGCACACTCGAGTTTGATGGATTTATTACCATAGGCCCTGTTAAAGATACGGTTTGCTTTCGGTCCATCCTTTCCCGTAAAAGGCATGAGGCCACCTAATAGAATGTAAATCGTCATATGGTTTAGTAATTTTAGAGCCTGCGTAGAAAATAATTTGCATGTGTGATAAAGTTTTTACTTTCATTACTTTTCTCGGTAACACGGTTGGCAATGGGAGCCCACGTGCTCTCGAAACGCTGCGTTCCGCATAATTAATTAATTTGTGTGAGTGGAGTTTACTGCTATACCTGTGAATTGTACATCCACACAGTCCTTGCAATCGTCATTTACTAAGAAATAATCTAATATTCGGAATGATCTCAATTTTCATTGATTCTGATTAATGGGATTCCACTGGGTTCTTTCCAGTAATATCCACAACAACCCTCCTATTAGAGAATTCAATTTGCTGAGTAATTGATCTAAATTTTAAATTGTATGGCTTGCAAAATCAACATGTTCTCTCTACAATACGTGTTATGTAGGTAGAATGTTGTTTGTTTTGCTACACATGCGAGCAAAGTCCATTTATTCGTAAATATTTTACTCGTATCCCTGGCAAAATTTTAACAGTTAACGCATTTAAAATCGAAGCAGGACTCCCCGAACAAATAACTTTATTTAAGGTAATAAAAGAAGACGATTTTTTATTATGCGTGACCCAACTTCTGCATGTTATCGACATCTTGCTTCGTCAATAGATTAGTTGCTACCGCCACAAACTAGTTCTTATTAAACGAGCTGCGCATCCTCGACCATCAATACAATACTTTACGCTTTACGTCCATATGTAGGTTTAATATATTCCTTTGAGAACATCGCATATGTCATACTAAACTTCTAAATTAAATGCCGACTCTCTGTTTATTCAGGCAACGTTATACAGCACCGTCTCAATGTTATCGACCGGTACGAAGATCATTTAACGAACAAACTGAATTAGATTCATTCGTTTTGTTTTATTCGAAGGAAGAAAACGATAATTTTTTATACGATTGATGTCATAGGTTTATCAATCTAGATAAACCGCGTGTTTTTCCGGTATGTTAGCCTGCTTAAATACAATGTTGTTCGTGGAAAATAAAAACCATAATTAATGCTTCAAATCAAACCATGTAGATTATTCTAGTGAAATCTTAATTTTAAATTAAGTTGAAAAATGCCATGCAATAAAGCAATTCGCGGTATTATTTGTATGAAATGAAAATAAATTAAATATACTTGTAGTTTGTTTTAAGATGAATCGAAATATTCTTTTTTTTGTGAGTAGTTGGGAGTAACTATTTAAATTCTTTCTAATAGGTAAAAATATCAAAAATTATCGAAAGGTAACGATCTAATCTTAACAGGTGTCGCATGTATATTGCAAAATATATAGAATATCAGCGTTATTTTTTATGCTGCTACATTATTTATTTAGGTTAACAGTATGTCATTAATCTCCCGTAAAAATGATACGCTTAATTGAATTAAATCGATGCGGTAGATAAGGAATATATTATCAATTATAATCTTTAAATATACAGGTGTTCTAAACTGGAACTTACATGCATGTGCTTCGCTAAGAAACTGATTTATGTACATTCCCGATACAATTAGTTATTTGTGCTTTAGGTATTTGTTTAATTTTTACAATGGAAATAAAATGGTATAAGGATATCTTACTTTTCTAAGTGATGAAATGCATTCCTCATTCATTTCATTCGTCTGCAATTATATGGAAGTGCTAACGTGATATATTTACAACTATTTCAGTTGTGGCCCTAAGGGAATGTCAGATTACTTTGTAACATTAATCCACAGTCTATACCTGGTCTAATTATATGGGACTATAGAAATTTCGGTGAGTGCAGGTTGGATGGATACATTTTTTGCAGATAACTACAGAGCGTTACCACACATGCACTTTATCTTTGGAACATGCACAAATTCTTTGTTTATTTTTCCTTCTTTCCAAGGTGGACAAGTACTACAACTCTGCTTCTTTCTTGGTAGTTCCATACTAATAGATGGTTCTTCTTTGTCTTTCTCGAGATTCTTGTATTTTGTTAATTCCTTTGCTAGGATGCTTAGAATGTTACCTTCTCCTTCAATGCAATACTTACACTAGGGTGACAAAATAAAATAAGCACCAGGTAAAGCGGTATAAATATGTAAACAGCTAAATTCTAAGAACGAATTAAGAACTTTCTCTTGTCATTAGGGTAGGGATAGATGTATCGGAAGGAATTCGTCATAGTTTAGTATCGTTACAACTATGCCTCGCTTACAAGGTTCGAGTGGTATTAGCGACGTCACCCGGGGTCGCATCGTTGGCCAGAGTGAACGCGGCGCTTCGCAGCGTGAAATAAGTAAATTTTTAAATATTCCGTTGCCCACAGTTAACCGTGTGATTACATAATTTAAACGCAAGGAAAAGACAACAGTGGAGCCGAGACCAGGTCGTGCCGGATCTTCTGAGAAGTAAAAGGGTGCTTGTGCGCGAAGTGTTAAGAGAACCGCGAAAAAATACAGCTGAGCTTGCGGCAACTTCACAGAAAAGTCAGCGCACCGTTCTGCGATACCTCCACAGTGTGGGGATGTATAAAAGGGTGGCAGAGAAAAAACCTCTCCTTACGGCGTTTCAAAAACGGCGCCGAATGGTTTGCGCAATCGAAATGCGAACGAATCCCGAGCTTTGGCGGTCTGTCATTTTTCAGACGAAAGCAGATACTGCCAATTCAGTGATAGTGGTCGTAAGTGGGTATGAAGACGTTCGTCACAGCAACTGGACGACACATTTTTGCATCAGACGGTGAAATACGGCGGTGTGAACATCATGGTGTGGGGCGCGATATGGTATGGTGGAAGATCGCAATTAGTAATCTGCGACGGAAATATAAATGCGGCAAAGTATATCCAAATATTAACGGAAGGACTACTACCGATATTCGACAACGCCATTTTATCTAAAGAAGCCGCCACTTTTATGGAGGACGGAGCACCCTGCCACAAAGCAAGAACAACAACCACATGGAAAGAGGAACAGGGGATTCGGATTTTACCATGGCCAGGCCAATCACCAGACATGAATCCGATAGAGAATGTTTGGCGCATAATCCAGATAAATATGGCGAAACGACCTCGAAAACCCAGCAATAAGGAAGAACTCGTGGCAGCTGCTGCAGAAGAGTGGTTAAATATTCCAGACGACACCGTTAATCATTTAATAGATTCTGTGCCACGACGACTCGCAGCACTTCACGCAAGTAAAGGTGGATCGACAAAATATTAGTCTAATTTAAAAAATTTAAAATATTTTGTATATATAACGAGAATAGAATCTTTTTTTTTAATTAGTAGGTGTCTAGTTTATTCTGTCACCCTAGTGTAGGCGTTGATATCTCCTATATTGTAAGAAAAGACTATAAGAAGTCATCTTATTGTCAGCTTTTTCGCAGTAGCTGATGTTATTATTTTGTCTCGGGTTTCTTTGTTTTTTTGACCCTGATCAACTTTATCATCACATATTTTCCAAGTATTATTCTTGCTTCTGGGATTTATACATACTTATCAGTAACTCCAAAACTCTTTGAGTTCGAAAAATCCATTTCTTTCCTGTTCTTTCCATAAATAGTCTTTCCTTCAGCATTAGTCCAATTCAGGATATTTTTAAAAAGAGATTTATGATAGCTTAATTACAAAAGAAGAAGCTTTGGTATCGATATCTTGATTTGCAAAAGCGAGTTCGACATCAATGTTCTCGTATAATATTGTGTTGCGGTTGTCTTCATCATAACTGCTATCTAGATTTTCTTCACTCACTGGCTACAGAATTTTTGGTCTCTTTTAAGTTTTCATTCGATAATTTTGCTCTCTCTTTAATTAATTCGCTGCTAATTGAAACATGATTATCCCTTTGTTTTAAAAACCATTTGTACACACGATTTTCCATCCTAGGTGCTTGGGTATTTTTATACATAAATCGGGGAATAGCCGGTGCCGCTGAAGACGTTTACGTAAACATTCTTTTGATCGATTCGATTACGCAAGTAAATCGGGAAATAACCGGTACCCTAAACTGTTTACATTATCGATTGGACGTGGTGCAAGCTTGTTCACATTACCGGGCGTTCCTTTTGATCCTATAGTAACAATTTTCTGTTTACATGACCACGACGTTTCTACTACGGAGTATTTACATGAGCGAACGTTTAATATAATTTAGTTATTTAATGACTAAAGTTTTCGTGTACATATGTACATAATTAGGCCAAGACATTTCCTGAAAAGGACGACAGAATCAAAATAGATGCAGAAAAACAACATCAGCAGCATCATGGTAGTAAAACTAACTTAAAATAATAGAGCTGATATTAAAACAACAAATTAAAAACTCACAGTTATATAATAAACTACTTTTTGATTAGTAAAAGTTTTTGCCAATGAGTCCCGAAATAAGTTTCAATTATCTGGCAACACTGTAGATGGGAATTAATATCTGGAATTTGGATTAAGTAAATTTGTAATATAAAAAAAGGCCAAAAATTTAGACACGCATTCTTAGATTAGATCGACTGAAGCTTTTTATACTCTAACGAAGCTGTACAAAGCTCGCTGAGATCCCCTCGTTTCGCGATCTATAAACACGCACACATACAAACGCAGGCTACTACGACCCCTACCACACAGAACAGCTGACTGTCGCCGCTCCACAATCAAGCCTTCTCCTTCCAATCCATAGGTACAGGCAGCTATTACTGCGCTTTTTAACAACGAAGTGGGACCAGCCTAGAGTTTGGCTTATGTGTAAAACGCTTCGCAGTTGTGTACATTAACTTGCCGAACGAGGTGGTGAGTGGTGGAAGACTATATAAACGTAATATTTTCCGTTTTAGAGAAAGAAAGACAGTATCTGGAGAAGTGAGAAGAAAATCTATTTGATTGGGTTTTGGGGAAAGCCCAAATACGCAAAGGTTGTGTGATGTAAGTATGTTTTAATCTAAATGATATTGCTTGATTTTGAACAAAGAATTGTGTTCTTTTCTTTCTTACTCTGGTGCAAAGGCGTAAGGGGGCGTCTTCTGTGAGGGGTTGTGCCTTTTGTTGTGTTCTAGAACTTTTTATTTGGCGTCGCCGGATTGTATTTTTTTTTCTTTTGTTTAGTTCTGAATCTTTTCAAAGGAAGTGACATGTTTATAATTATATTTCCTATGTGGTTTAGTTACTATATATATCTTTTTGTGAGTGTTATAGGTTCTAATTTTTTTATTGGATTGAATAACTCGTATTATAATTCCAAAAAAATTATCAGAAACCTAGCAGGTTTCAAAATTCTATCAAATAGAACAAATTCTATGTGATTTCTTAGAATCACGATATCATAGTAATTTTGTATACTGGCATAGCAGGTGAATCAATTTTAAAAATCTGCTGTGGCATTATTATTATTTTCTTTCGATACTAATGCACTTGGTCCATCGGGGCTCCAACATCCTAACAGCCTCTCAGAAAAATATTTGTCCGACCTCTGCAAATCACCTCTCTATAGCCTCTATCACTTCATAATTACTGGAGAATTTTGCCCCAACGTAAGATATCTTTTAATTCTGTAATCACTAGGGGCTAAACCCGCCCACTATGGTAGCTGCTCCACTAATTCAAAGTCTGCTTGGTGTATAGCAGCTATAGCAATACCAGATGTATAGCTAGAAGCATTATCCTGATGGAATAGAGTCCCACAGAACAGAAATCAATTGTGCGCAGTAGGCCCCTGTAATACTCTGTCCCTTTTTGAAATAGTCAGTCAGGATGATTCCTTGAATATGCCAAAACGCAGATAGTAAAACGTTTTCAGCAGACGGCACGACACTAAATTTGCGTAAGGGATGAAGACCGTGATGTCCCACTCTCATCTTTGCACTTCAGTCTCGAGATCACAATGGTGCAGCCGTAGCTCATCCATGGTCACATACCGACTAAGAAAGTTCTCTTTGTTTGCTTAGTACCTTTCCAAAATACGCTTATATGTCAACGCCCGATTTCTTTTTTGATCAATGATTAATATTCGGGACACCCATCTTGCACTCATCTTTTTCATATCTAATTCTTTAGTCTCCTTCTCTAGTATCTTTCACTATGTCCCTGATGAGTAACCATCGGTCTTACAGTACGATATCATGTACCTTTTTAATGTTTTTGTCTGTTGTTACCGTCATGGGAAGCCCACCGGAATGTTCTTTTTCACAGGATGTTCTTCCGCATTTAAAATCTCGACACCAGCGTTTGACTATTATCATAAGAAACTGCAGACTCATCAATAGTTGCCATAATGTCTGTATGAATTTATTCTGCAGGTTCCATTTTTATGAACAATTACAACACACAATTCAAGAATTAGCCACAATACAACAACACTTTGAGGTACAAAGTTGATATTATGTAGATATGATCTACAAATGTAATTTTTTTAAAACCTCAATCAATCGTTTTCTTTTTGAGAAACTTGGTAGGTATTAAAAATGATTCGCATTCAATAGGCTCTGTATAAAAACAAGTTCTCTTCGTGATGCGCTGCTAATCCTATATAAAGTTTATAAAAGATCTCGATAACGTAATTTGTATAAGGAAAAGATGAATATGCCCTGAAGCACGATGTATGTACTTGACGACATTACACCGTGATGTTGTCCTAGGTCAGTAGCACGACATGTTAAACAAAATGCGTATCTGCGACTATTTTTAAAACGGTTATATGCACCGTAATACTGTGGATATTAGCACGTCGTTGCAATTCAGTTCCTGCTAGGTTTAGTTAGACGTGAATTTTATATTAACACCCACACCTTAGTATAATATAAATATTCGTTTCGAGATTGTATTAGATGATTTCGAAACATTAACGGAAAGTATTATAAATGGGAAGGGTTCCTAATGGCCCTCAATAATTCCGATAGCTTGAACACAGCGTTTGGTTCTCTACAGGAAGTTGATCCTATCACCAGCTGACGTTAGCGATAAATAAGCTCGCATAATAACAAAACATTTTCCAAATTCTAAAAGTAAATATACCGGTGACTGCTATGTAATGCTTCGGGAATAGAAATAAACAATATGCAATTTATTGCATATCATAGGTAATTGACCTTATTGCTTGTGTAAAATTGCTTGCATGTTTTACATGACGTTTTTTTTTCAATAAGACATATCTTTGACGTGTATAGATACGATAGAAGTGTTGGTAAAAATACATCGGATTTAATCCCGATTGCAATTTGATCGCGATTGATTGATATGCAAAAACTATAAAATTATCTTAAGATTTCATTTAGATTATGTTTATCATATCCAAATCAAATTCCTCTGCTCTTTTTTAGCTCTTGTTGCCTTGAAATGTATGCTTGAATTATGGACCATATCCAAATAAAAAAAGATATCACTACAAAGGAATAAAAATTCCTAATAGCACTCAACTGCAGAATCTATAACTGCTGTATGAATGTGCAAAGGAATCACACTCCCTTGGGTGTATTTTTTTGTTACCACCATTTTAAAAATTACAATTTTATAAATTGTGGGCCACTCTAAATTTGAGTATCAGTAATTTTGATATAAAAAAATAAAATTTTCTAAGATTTCATTTAGATTATATTCACTTCACCCAAATCAAAATCTCATCCTCTTTCTTTAGCTTTTGTTGTCTTGAAGCGTATGCTTGGATTATGGACCATACCCAAATCAAAAAAGAAACATCACTACAAAGATATAAAAGTCCCTACTAGTACTCAATTCCAAAGTCTATAACTGCTGTGTGAATTCTAAATCTAAAACAAAAAATCATCTTCGAACATTTCATTTGGCTTCACTTAAGCACCTCCAAATCATTTTGTCAATTTTTTGGCTTTAATATTTCAACTATAACCTATTTTTACATCTTTTGGACAACCCCCAAATCCAATAATGTTTCTTATTGTTCGCAGATCAATAATCTGAATTTGAATTTAATTTTTAGGTCAAATGTGTCACATGCAAATCGAAGTCCAAATCGAAGTGTTAATTTTTTGACTCCATTATGTAAAAAATACCATTCTCATTGATTATAAATCACATCCAATTTAAAAGATAAAAATCCTGATATGCAAAATTATAAAATTCTCTAAGGTCTCATGTGAATTACGTTAACCATACCCAAATATTTGTTCCCATTTGATATCTAAAAGAAATAAGCATCCCCAAATATATAAACGGTATTTCTTGTTGTTTACAGAAAAATAATCTACAACAGAATTAATTCAGGTCAAATGAACCACACCCAGTTTTGGTTTTCTTTTGATACTATTGTTTTTAAAAATCCCAGCTTTGTACATTGTGGACCAACCCCTCTTTAAAGAACAAAAATTCTCGTATTGCAAACTATACCTCATTTAGACTATATAAGCCACACCCAAATTAAAATCTTATTCTCTTTTTGACTTAAGATTATTCAACTTCAATTATAAAATATTGGCATTTTTTAATTCAACCATACCCATACCAAAGCTTTGTTTCATTTATATAATTGCTAATATCTAAAGATTCGGATAATATTATTTGATAATATTATATATAACACATGGGCTGAAAAGTCCCGGGCCTAACAAAGAAAACACGTTTTTTTTGGTTCAAAATTAGCTTTATTCATCAACGTAATCTCCATCAAGAGCAACGCAATCGTTCCAGCGCCGCTCTAACATTTCAATACCACTTTTGTAGAACGATTTCTCTTTTGCCTCAAAATAGGTCTCGGTTTCAGCGATAACCTCTTCATTCGTGCGAAATTTCTTCCCGGCGAGCATTTGTTTGAGGTCTGCAAACAGCCAGTAGTCGCTGGGAGCCAAAGCTGGCGAATACGGTGGATGTGGGAGCAATTCGAAGTTCAATTCATGTTGTTTTGCCATTGTTTTTGATTAACTTGTGACACGGCGCGTTGCCTTGATGAAACAACATTTTTTCTTTGCCATATGCGGTCGTTTCTTTGCAATTTCGGCCTTCAAACGCTCCAATAACGCTATATAATATTCACTGTTGATGGTATTTCCTTTCTCAAGATAGTCGATGAATATTACACCACGCATATCCCAAAATAGCGAGGCCATAACTTTTCCAGCCGATTGTTGTGCTTTCGGGTGCTTTGGACGAGGTTCACCAGTTGCTGTCCACTCAGATGACGATCGTTTTGATTCCGCAGTGAAGTGATGGATCCATGTTTCATTCATTGTCACATATCGACGCAAAAATTCCGGTTTGTTACGTTTAAACATGGCCAAACACTGCTCAGAATCATCAACACGTTCTTGTTTTTGGTCAACAATGAGCAAACGCGGCACCCACTTTGAACAGAGCTTTCTCATAGTCAAATGCTCATGCAATATAAAGCCAATACGTTCTTTTGATATCTTTACTATGTCAGGTAACTCACGCAACTTCACTTTTCGATCATTCAAAACGATTTTGTGGATTTTCTTGATGTTTTCTGGTGTTACCGCCTCATTTGGACGTCCACTGCGTTCTGCATCATCGGCGTCTCTACGACCACGTTTGAAGTCAGCAAACTAACGTTTTATTGTTGTTTCTGATGGAGCGGAGTCCCCATAACACTTTTCAAGCCATTGCTTCGCTTGAACGGTATTTTTTCCCATCAAGAAGCAATGTAAAATTAAAAGACGAAATTGTTTTTGATCCATTGTTTTGAAAATAACAAAAGTAGCGTGACTCTTGGCACAATAACTCACAAACTAATGAATAGAATATCATGAAATTTTAACAGCTGTCTTTTGAAGGTTAGTACTAACTGAGAGAAAGGTGTTAGGCCCGGGACTTTTCAGCCCATGTGTTATAATATTATTTGAATCAAATGTTTGTTCCTCGCAACTTAGCAGGTACCAACCCAAATTTTATTGAAGAAAAAGGCCATTTTCGCGTCATTCTCTCCACACTATATAAAATCGTGTGATTTCACCCATCTTATCCATATTTCGTTAAGTTTTATTGTACTCTGCAATTCGTTATAAAATGACTCATTCAAAAGAAAGTAACACTTATTTTCCGTGGTCATTTTTAAGTAAATTTCCACGATAAAGAGACAATACATTACACTACTTCACGATGTCTAGGAAATCCTCGTCCAATTACTATTAATAGGAACACCTTCCTTAGGCAGCCTCAAAGAGGTATAACCAATATTCTTAGAGTATATTTTGTACGTTCAACTACCACAGCTGTTAGGTAGCGTTTGTTTTATTTATACATAATCTATTTATACCCGATATTTCTTGGTCAAACCAGTTAGACATATGGATGTATTTATGTGTACAAAAGGCACGTGTTTCCTTAGATTATCAGTGCTTCGAGAATAGGTCACGTGATTTTAGAATGAAAATAGAGAATACGTTTTGGAAAATTACATCAAAAACGTGTCCATTACTTCACAGGCTGAATCGATTATATCCACAGTTTTTGTAAACGTAATTAATCGTTACCACACCTTTACATTTATTGCAAGAAATTTTGTCCAAATTACTGTACCATTAAAATCTAGATGACATCATTTGAACACTTTCACTGCATACACTACCGTCCCTAAGTTTGCTCCCGCTATATAAAATAACAAAATAAACTAAGTAGAGACATTAATTAAAGAAACAAATTTTGCTCATTCTGTTCAAAGTAATTCCTTTTTTGCTTTAATAACTACCTGGCATTTTTAGAATTTATCACTCCAAATATGATTCATCTGCAGCATTTCACTCTTTCTGCAGAGCATTCCAAAATGTTCTTTTCTCAGTTGGAGATTTCTTCCGAACCTCGTGATCCAAGTGATCCCAGAAGAGCTCGATGTAGTTGTAATCAGGTCTCCCCATTAAGGATAGGACTCCTTCAGAAGATTTGTGTTGAAGATAAGTTTTAACTGTCATATTGCGGTGTCTTTGTGGTACTTGTCTTGCTGAACCTCCCCCCAATTGGTATCGTATCCGCTTCTTTTGTTATTCTTTCAATTATTTTAACTAATTTTCTAATCCTTTCGCCTCCAAAACCAGGGTATTTTTTCCAATCATTTACGCTCCAGTTTCCCTAAGCTTTTGCCCAATTTAGCCTTTTCCGTTTGTGTATAGAACTTAACCGTGTCGACAAGCTTGTTAGCTGACGACGTTGTAAATTGAAATCTGCCGTAATTTGCCCTCGAATGTATTGATTGTCTCGCTCCGTCTTTGATATGCGCTTTCCACTTCACTTTGCACTCTGAAATCTACCGGTTTATTCTTTTTTACAATATGCTGCAACCTACTGTACGTATTCATTTTCTCTTTGAAATTCGTGAACTCTAAGAGATCTAGAACCATTTAAATTTTTACAATACAATCATCGATAAACCCACTAACATCGCTCAAGCTTTCGCTGGTGTAATTGCTAACGTGAGCACCCAAAAAATCCTGATCAGTCGTGTTCGGACTTTATTTTTTGTTCTTTTAGTTTTGGAAACAACACCCGAGTTAAATACTCCTTCTGTCACAAATTATGGTATACATTTCTCTGAAATTTATTGATTAAGGAATTTTTGGGGAATTAACTAGTTTCTATCCACTTAATGCGATGTTTCTAATAAACTATTAGGCGGCTGTGTTTAAAAACAGTTCAACGCATGCGTTAGTTGGGAAATATCTCAAAACTATGGGAGATATCTGTCACAAAATGTACAAAAGAGACGTAAAAACGAAGCAACTAGCCGTATGAACGACATACTGGAATTTCACGGTTCCTGTTGCAAATTGAAACGCGGTGTTACTGGTCAAGCTCCAAGGAAGTTTGATGTTTCTCCCGACTAACTGTAACGCGTATTCGAAATAGGTGAGGGAACAGTACAACGAAACAAATATTTATGCCAATGTGGCTTCCACAAAAAGGAATTGTGGCCGAAAGCGCAAGAATTACTTCGGAGAATTTGGATAAAATCAAAGATAATTCGGAGTTTGCCGTTTGGAATTAACATCCCAAAATCGGCCGTTTTTCACATTTATAAAGAAGGACGACACTTTAAAAGAATATCCTTAACAGCGAAGCCATTACTAATAGACTGTAACAAAAGAACGAGACTAGCGTTCTCTGTATGTCGAAGGTTAAATTAAATCGATGTTTTGGGGGATCTGTACAACTACGTACATATAGGTCAAAAGTGGTTTTACTACGAAGCAGAACCACAGAAAGGTACTGTAAAAGTAAACAGTTCGTAACTAAAGTTATGTTTATGGTTGCAGTGGCTAGAGCATGATATTCCAGTAGCAAAAAACAATTATTCAACGGCAAAATATGAGTGTGGCCTTTCGTTTATAAAGAACTTGCAAAAAGAAACAGCAAGAACTAAACAAGAGAAACAATGGTGACCAAAAACATTAACGCAACAGAATGCAAAAAGATGATTATTGATAACGTATTACTAAGCAATTAGATACAAATTTCCAGAAATCCATAAAGACCAAAACAATTTACGTTGATCAAGATAATCTATTCTTGTGAGAACGATGCAGAATTGCTGACCACAGAATCAAAAGATGGATGGTGTGTTAGATTCAAATCACACCCACCGAATAGTCCTGATTTGAATTCTTTAGACCTTAGCTTCTTCAATGGTATTCAGTTTTTGCAGCGCCAAAAACTATGGATGAATTAATAGATTGTTTTGAAAATGCAGTCGACACATTAACTAAAAAAAAAATTAGATAACGTATTCTTGACACTAACAAAAGTGCATGGAATCAACCATGATGTCCTCAGGAGGCAACAACTATAAAATTGAACATTTAAAACACCTAAATAGTGTTTTAAATGTATAAAATTTTCATTAATGTATGTTTAAATTAAATTGCAGATTGAATTACTAACTTTATAAATACAATAAAACAGTTTTCAAAGTTTTGAACACTATAATCTGGGACAGGAAAGGAGTACTAAATAGTCCACCTACAATTCTATTGTTTTAATTGCTTTATTTTAGTCATATTCACGAATGATAGAGAACTTTAAACTTTAAAAATGTAGCTCATTCACCTCCTTAACTCTCATTTTCGATTGTTATTTACATGATTATTAAAGATACATCCGATTTACGTCATCTATGTCGTGAAAGGATCACGTTTTCTAATTCGGGGACATTAAATTTGCACGTGAATGGTACATGGATTCACAGAAACGAATCAGTAAACAAATTATATACTATAACTCTTTCGAGCAATGCGCACTCATACATCGCATAGCTTCAACGTCGCTGTTAGTTTGGTTCACGTAACAAAGTTAATAAGCCTTCAATAACTCTCCGCGAACGGTCAAGGATTACGAAGTATTTTTCGACGTATTGTTTATTGAGGATGCATAGTTAATAAGACATATTTTAATGACGTAATTCTAACAAATAAATCGCTAACACACCTAAGGAGAAATAGCTTTGGTTCTCAGTATTATACTGGGATATACGAGAGCGACTTGAAATGTTTCCGAATCTACAAGAAAAACGCGGTGTTGGTGTGGTTTTTTATTTTTATTTTTCGATGTTGCTTTCTCGAAGGTCAATACTCCAAGCCGTTGGAAAAGTAGGATGTTTCGAGATCTGCGAAATAGTCATCTGTAGCGGCGATGACCTCCTCGTTTGAGGCAAATCTTGGGTGCTTCTTCCTCTTCTAAATCCATGTGGTTTCCAGTTTCTCTCGGAATCTTTTGTTTAATATTCTTGTCAATATTTTTCCTGGGATGCCTGTTAACGTTATTCCTCTGTAATTTGGAGACAGCATCTGTGCCTCCCACAAGCGGATTTTTTGTGCTGAAGTGCTTTCAAACGTCTGTACATTTACTAACTGTCCTTGTTTTTAAGGTTTCAAATTTAAATCATTCAAATGGCGTGTAAGGTCGACCAGAAATACTAAATCACAAATCAATTTTGAGTCACTCAATTCAGACAGTGGTTTACCTTTTGTTTGCATAAAATCTGCTATCTCATTTCCAAGCTTTCAAAACCGTTTCAACATCTTCCCTTTGCTTAACCATCTGACTTGACAATAATATGTTACGTTCTCATATTCGGCTGATATTTCATCCAAAAACGCCTTGAACTGACGATGGTTAAACCCTCGAGATCGAATAAAATATGCCCTACATATCTAAAAGTTGTTATATCGACAATATAATGTCTCTGCTGTTTCTTTATGTACTTCGAAGTAATTCCCAACTCATACCGTTGCTAAATGTTTATAGCGAAATACTAAATTAGGAAGAAACTTTTAATTATGAAAACCTTTTCAAAATCAAGCAACTCCAGCGAAATTGCAATTAATACTTCATGATCACACTGTATCTAATTTCGACGTATGTTTTATTTGGAAACACTCCGCCATGTTGCAACTGTTTTAGGTCAACGCTATTTCTCACCCGATCAAGCGAAAAATTTGCATACGTAGGACACCTATAACACCTGCACATTACGCTATTTTAATTATACTTCCAACAAGAGAACACGCAAAAGAACATCATGCTTGACCTGCTTTGATTTTTACGATCTCGCAGATACTCGTAGCAAAAAAAAATCATTTACATTTTATCACCTACTAAAGATCAACTTCGCTTGTGAATTCATAAGCGGTACGGAGATTGCATAATATACAACGATTATCAAGCAAACAATGGCGATAAAAGAAACAAAATGGCTTTTACATTTTACGACCAAGAACCTTCCTTTTGACACTTAACACCTCACCCAAAGAATTGTTTTTTTACGTATTGTTACGTCGGGAAAAAGATTAGTTTGGCATTCGTCCAAAACTAAAATACCTCGCCAAATTATTGAAAAATATCAAAAGTAACGTTCGAAAAAGATATGAGAACACCTGCCAAAAGGTTTCGTCAGATTCTAACAATAACAAAGGAAGTTACGACGGATGCAAACAAAACAAGATATATACATACGATGGTATCATTTTGTTATCCAAACCTGCTTTCGTTTTATTGTAGTGGCAAATTGTCTCCTTGACTGTCATCAATCTTTATTTCATTGTGCAAAGTATTAAGCAACGTGACAAACTTACTTTTTTTTTGGATAATAAGAAATAGTCATTGTGTTGTCTTTAAAACCAAGCCTTATAAACCACACTTCACAGGTTTTAGATCCTGTGAAAAAATACTGTCAATTTCGGGCTTATTTTTACGAATCGTACCAAATAGAAAAAAAAATTCTTATATTGTTGAAAGTTTCTGTCTGGCCGAGAATTTATGGCGCCTACCTCGTATACTTTGACATCTGCGTTAATTGATTATTACTCTGAATATTTTTACCCTATCTAGGACAGCTTATAGATACCATACGTCTAGCCAGGCTATCTCATATCGGCAAATGTAGATACATTTTTTTATCGCCACCTTTAACGCTAATAAAACTCTCTACCGATATGAGGTATCGGAAATATGCGAAGTAGTGATTGAGTGAAGGCAGTCGAGCTTAATCGCTCGTCGTATTCATCGCTCTGTTTAATTTCGTTTTCATCGTAGGTAATTTGCTTGTGTTGGCCAGCTGTGTGGAAGATTGGTTTCGCAAATAATCGGGGTTGATTGGAACCACTTTCCGCAGTAGTAGAGCGACTAAGAAAATGGATATTAGGTGAGTAACTTTTTTTAAATACTCTATATGATTTGATTTATGTTAATTTCCTTGAAAACGTTTCCTACAGGTATTAGGTGTTCTTTATCGTTAGGTTTCTTTTTGTTACACGTTTACATCTTTTATTGCTATGTTTTGGGGAAATGTTTCTATGTTATTTACGTACCATGTATAAGTATGTGAATAACAAACCAAATTTACACCATGTGATTCCATGTAAATTCTTACAAATTTATAGCTGTTTAGTTTTTACGTTTATAGCTAGTAATTAATTTAACATGAATGCCATAAAAACAACGGTTATATGTGGAAAATATTTGATCACATATGCATAAGTATGTAACAGTAATTAAATAATTAAGTACTGCGGAAAGTTTTATAATTTATGAATGGTATTTTTAATTTTTTTGTTTTCGTAGCCAATTTAAACTAATCAATTTATAATATCGTGACACTCAAAAAAATCTAATCAGCAATCATTAAGATCTAAATCTATTGAATAGGGGTTTTTTTTTATAGCAATAGCTTTTTAATTTTATAATAGCTCGCTTGGCAAGTTGCAATTTGCGTGAGCTTTTGCTAAATTTAGTCTTTTCCGTTTGTGTATAGAACTTAACCGTGTCGACAGGCTTGTTAGCTGACGACGTTGTAAATTGAAATCTGCCGTAATTTGCCCTCGAATGTATTGATTGTCTCGCTCCGTCTTTGATCTGGGCTTTCCACTTTACTTTGTACTCTGAAATCTACCAGCTTATTCTTTTTTACAATACGCTGCAACCTACTGCACGTATTCCTTTTTTCTTTGAAATTCGTGAACTCTAAGAGATGTTCATCTAGAACCATTTTCTACTGTTCTACGAGACCTCAGACCAGGTTTCATTAGTCTCGTAAAATGTGTAGCATATATATCTACAATGGTGGACAAAAATATTAGGTGCACCGAAAATAATTCAGAAATTGTTTATATATAGGATAATTGATTAAATATTTGTGTTTTATGAGGTTAAATACCATGTTATAATAAAATAATTCATTGCATGAAAACTATACATTTTAATATGCTGTGTTAGAAAAGCAAACTAATGTAATCTTAGCTTGGAGTATTCATTTATAAACGAAATGGAATTTAATTATAATTACACAAAACTACGTAGTTATTTCTCAATATTTTGTCGTATGATCATCATTCTTAAAGACTGCTATTCATATTCTAGGCACTGAGTTCACTAAATCTTCATAATTTTCCTTCCGGAATAGTATAACAGCATTTTTTAACAGTTTGCCACAATTCTGTTACCCAATAATGAATCTTATACATACTCCCAAAGGACTGCACTGGCCAACTTAAGATATTCCCATTATTCCCATGAAACAAATCCTAAAGACGCTTCGAAATATGTTTAGGGTCATTGTCTTGTTGAAGTCGCCAAATTAAAGGCATGATATCATCTGTTATCCATTGTAATGGAAATAGAAAACTACTTCGAGACTTTGTTGCCTTTAATAAATTAAAAATAACAAACAGTTTCTTCAGAAAGGAGGATATACACAAATTCACTTGATCGGCAAGAGACAGAGATCGATAATAGACTACGTAATTACAAATAAGAAATTAGCTGTACAAGTAAAAGATACAAGGCTATGTAGAGGACCAGACGTAGAATTAAATCATTTCATAGTAGTAGCAATGATGAAAAAGAAAAAAAAAACGAATTCAAATGAAGAAGTCTACTTAAAAAGGATTGAACAACACCAGAAGTCTCGGGTAAAAAGAAAAACCTCAGAAAGACGATGAGATGGAAGATGCAGTGGAAGAAAAACAAAAAGGCATGCATGCAGTATAATAACAACGCTACAGAAGTTAATCATGAAATCTACAAGCATTGTAGAGATGTTGCGAGTATCCAGAAAGATCAACGAAAAGTCCTGGAATAAGTAATATCGAAAATGACATACATGAAAGACAAAAGCTGGCTTATAAAGTAATGAAATCAAATCAAAAACAACGTAGATGAGGAGAACTAGGCAAAACATTATGAACAGCTCTGGTACAAGGAATGTCTCAGACCAGGAAGATTCTTCCAAAGAAATGCTCTACGCTTCTTCTCTCTGTCTTTAAGTTCTTTTTTATAGGTGCTTATCCCTATACCACAGAACGGCTTCTTTTACTAATAGGTTAGCTTTCTCTGCCTAGGTTGTTTAGTTTTTCTAGGCAGTCCCAGACTAATTTGGAACTGATGGTATTAGAGGCCAACGCCATTATGGCTACTTGATAGTTCCTATCAAGGTTTAATTTGAGTAGATCTTCCAATCGCATTGATCTCCACTTGAAAGACGCTAGGGTATGTTCCCATTGACTCTAAATATTTGGTTCCTGGCCAAAATACCCCTGCACCTGTTCCTCTGTCAATTTTGGAACCTTCACATACCATAATTTTGCCTTCTCCATGTTTTAACTGTTTTTTTCTGTTTTTCCTTGTGTACCATACCCTAAAAGCCTTTTCACTAACATTACTCCAGAAATTCCTTTCCATTCTTAATAACATAACAATGTGCGTTGGACCTTTTTATCGAATACATCACTAGATGTCGTCTGTATTTAATGGTAATATCCAATATACTGTAAATATCTATGTACTTAAAATTACTTCTCGCCAATATTTTTGTCCACCACTGTATGTGCGATCTACAAGTTCCTAAAGTTTTTTTTTCTGATACAATTGACGTAAGTACGTTATATAAAAAAATAGCTACAATTTAACGAATATCACACATCGTTTCACTGGTATAAACTACGTTAGAAGAACACTGGTTTGCCGATAATATTTGGCAGCTCTCCTCATAATCCGAACACAAAGAAACTCGTCTGAGTCACACCCTTCGCATCCTCTCTTTTTAAAAAATTGTTTGTCTCAGACTATTTTAAACGTCTAAACAAATTAAACCTAGGATTAGAACCTCAATCTAGATCTTCCCGATTGTCTAATTGATCGAAATACATATCGCGAAATTTTGTACTAATCTGATATTACCAGCGTTTCTTTATCAAATGAATTCGATCAAAATATATTAATAAGTCGGCTGATCCTCTAAGGGAACTGAATAATCATATTTTTCTCGAAGATATCCGGATAATCTCGACGAGACAAGGTCACTAGATCCCGTTAAACGAGGTTACAATATCGGATTCCACCATGCCGTCATCGTGTGGGCTTGATAATGGCAACCTTTGTACTCCTTACTAATCATAATGATTAATCTGTTGGTATTATACAATATTTCAATACGTCATCTATTAATCTCTTTGCGAGAAATTAAACTGTTCTGTTTACGCCAATTGCAACAAGACATAATAAATTAATAAATCTATAAATTGAAGTGTTGATAAAACATCTAGGATCATCCTCTTGATAATGTAAAAATGTTTTTCAACGTTATCAGCAGACATGCCTTTTGAGTGCCGTTTTGATAGTGTTTGATATGTAAATTGCACGGTCTTTACTTATTTAAAAAACTGCCGCATCATTCGCGTTGGGTTCTTTTTGCATCGATCAATCAGTGTAATCCTTGTCATAGTTAGATGCGAGAGTGGATCTCGAAACACCCAAATAGTTTTTAACCCGACATAAAAATGAAATTTTGTACTAAACGCAAAGGCTAATTTCATTCGTTAGCTTCAAAATCTCCTGGCAAATTGTTTCTAGATAAAACCGAACCTGAAGAGTCGATTGCCGTCGTTCTCAAATCATTATTGTCACTATTTTTCGAGCTACGGCCCCCGAAATACGGAAAAATTGATTTAAAATTTCCCACACTTTCTAAGTGTTGTAAATACGGATAAGACATTGAGTTCTCTTTAGAGTTTTATTTAATTCGTTAAAATCTACAATATTTTCACTAATTTTACAATTTTTTTTTCGAAGGTCATGCGAAAGTTTTGAAAAGTAAGATAGAAAACCAAAGAAAATTTTACGATTTAGAAAAATGTTGAAACTAGGCGATTTGGCTTTGTAACCAGAGAAATTTTGACTCTGCGCTTACAAAAATTGACTTTATTTTTGAAATATTATTATGTAAATGGTCAAATACTATTTTCATATTTTAATTCTATTCAGAAAAACTTTTAAAAGGGAATTACTTGCTTATTTAAGTTGAAAATCGCTGTTTTATAGTTTTTTTGCATCCATTTGGTCTAAAATTAACGATTACAAAATTTTAATGAAATTCCGCTCAAAATACAAAGTCTAATTTTAATTCATTGACTTTGAAATCCCCTCAATGTGGGTGTAATTTAGATGTTCCTAGATAAAATCGAGTCCGAAGAATCGATTGCCGTTATTTCCAAATCGTTAACGTTTTTATTTTTCGAGCTACGATCGTTGAAATTCTAAAAAATTCATTTAGAATCTCCCAAACTTTCCATGATTGTAACTTTCTACATGTCAGAGATAAATTTTTGATTGCTTCTTAGTTCGATTTAACCCATTAAAATGTATGAGATTTTCCCTAATTTAACAGGTTTTCTCTTAACTGTCTGCACCTCGGAAATGTGGAAAAATTCATCTAGAATTTCTCAAATTACTCAACGTTGTAACTTTCTAGATATCAGAAAGTTTTGTGAAAGAGGAATAAAATGCAAAAGGGTAAATTTAGCGATTTGAAACAAATTAAAATTGGACGTTTTTGGGCATGTAATCGGGTAAATTTTGAAAATAAAACCTATTTCTAGATATACTCTACGATTTTTGAAATATTATTATCTAAATGTCTTTTATTTAAAGCTGTTGACTTTCGTATTTGCTCCGAAATTTTGGTGAAACTCAAAATCCAAAGTCCAAATTCAAATCGTTCGCTTCAAAGTCCTTTGATCTCTTTTTCACTCCCAATATTGATATATTGTATGTATTTTTGGATAGAATCGAACTTGGAGAATCGATTGCCGCTGTTATTATCACTAATTTATGAGCTACGACTATAGAAATGCGAAAGACTTCATCTTAGAACCAACTAAGATCTAAAAATTTGCAATTACCACTCTAAAAATGCGAAAAACTTCGTTTTAAATCTGCAAATTTTTCGATTTATTACATTTTGACCTTCCCTCGAACGTATATTCTACATTCATATCTGTTAATGAGTAAATTTAATCTTTAACATTAATTAGTGTATAAGAAATACATTTATTATTGTATATTACACATAAAGAAACTAATACGTCCTTATTTGCTTTTTTTTCCAGTGCCAGTGCCTTCAACCTTCAGTAAGTATGCCTTTGTGTATTTAAATACGCAGATCATTGCGAATTCAATGCTTTTTTTATCAAAGTAAACATTTAATTGTTGATAATAAATGAATCATAAATTAAACGAATGTTCAGGCTGGGTTTATCGGAGATTAAATGTGAATCGTAAATCAAATGATTCTTTCAAGAAATATTTAGGAGAATTAATAACCGTACAGTTGCAACGCGTTGCATTTCGTTTTCAGGTTTATGTAACTTTAATTACCAGTGAAATTTGTCCAGCTGTGGTAGCATTAATCATACCTTACGTAACTAACAAGCATTTTGCTAGAGATTTGACGTTATCGGCGGTTATATAAAATATATGATTGGAAATTTCTTTCTTTTACGTCTAAATTAACATTTTTTTCTCTCCAAACGTTAATAATAAATAAACCAATGCACAATGTTGCAATGCACGTGTTTAAATTAAAAGTATTTAAACAATAATTACACTCTCATAATTGTTTTCATTGCGGCGTATGTACCTTTTAAACTAGAGTATGCAGTCAATTAAATATTGTCCAATTAGAAAATTGCATACAATACGTCGTTATGTACATTATCTTAAATGTACTTAATGAGCTAGTTTGTAATTGAAGGATATGAGACAAGATCGTATTGTCGTGTTTCTTTTTTATCTTTAGTGAAAGGATGCTTGTTTAAATTAAAAAGAAAATGCCGAAAAATATCACCCCCAAAGAATGTTAAATTGAAGAAAATGTAATCAATACTGATCTAATCTAGTATCCAGAATAAAATAGATTAACTTTGGTGAATGGCCACGACGCCGACGGCTGCGATGGAGACCATCCTTGGGCTTCCGCCACTGCAGGTGGTGCTGAGGTCAGAAGCAACCCTAGCAGCCTACAGACTCAAATGTAGTGGGTGCAAGTTCGGAGACCACACAAGCATCTTCAACTACAACGAACAGACAGCACCGCTGTCAATGAGGACCGACAAAATTCGGCCCGTGTATAGCTTTGCTGCTGCCCAATGGCGAAGCAATAAAAGCATGTGCAAGAAAAAAGGAGACGCGGGATTTCCCGCTGGTTCGCGGACGCCTCGAAAACCTCAAATGGCACAGGTATTGGAATTTGGAAAGAGGGAGAACCGGATGGCGAGGCTATCAGTCTAGGGGTCTCCTGTTCCATCTTTCAAGGAGAAGTAATTGCCATCCAGACATGTGCAGAGAACTCTCTGAACTACGCACATGACCTGGAAGCGGTGGAAATCGTATCGGACAGCCAAGCCGCTCTTAGGGCGCTACAAGCTGTCTCCGAAGTGGTGTTGGGGTGCCATAGAAGGCTGCAAACAACTGGCGGAACGTTGCAGCGTTACGCTGAGATGGGTGCCAAGCCGCTCGGGGATCAAAGGGAACGAAATAGCTGATTTGCTAGCTAGTGGACGATCATTCTCAGGTCCTGAACCGACGTATGGGAGTACCTATGGCAGTATTAAGACCTACGTTAGATCCGAGCTGGCCGCCAATCACCGGTCCTATTGGAACGGTGTAGACGGTTTAAGACACTGTAAATCTCGCGGGATTTATCCAGGTGAAGACACTGCGCACTGAATAAACACATGCATCGCATGGGTCTAGTAAACTCTCCTTCATGTAGAAAGTGCGGGAGAGCAGAGGAAACTCCTGTGCACCTTCTTGTCGACTGCCCTGCAGTCTGCAGGGAAAGACAGGTTCACCTTGGGGATGCTCAGCTTGACAGACCCAAATTAGGAAAATTACCACTCGAGTGAGCTAAAATCACATGGGTGTACAATAGGCGAGGTACTGGCCGAGTTTGCTCTTTGGGGTTAAAGCCCCGCCCATGCAAAAAAAAACAAAAAAAAAACTTTGAAAAATTTATCAAAAGAAAAGCTGTGTTGAAATTTTGCTGGACCACGTGGCTAAATAGTAACCACCCCCGAAAAATCTAGGACAAATAAGATGGTCCACCCTCGAGAAATTCCAATATTAATACTAAGCCAAACCCTTTCATATTGTAGTCAATTTTCTTTTCAACCCCAATTGCAATTAATTCATGTTTTTAAGTTGATATTAAATTTACTCATTCCTAGAAATTGCAATTTTACAATTAAACCGGCACCTTTGCATTTTTGTCATTTTTTGAGCCAAATATACCACCCCCAAAAGAATTTAAGCTGGAAAAAATGAGACCAACCCCAATCTAAGATTGTTTTCAGAAAGTGCAAGTCCCAAAATGCGGTACTAATTCGAAATTCAATCAATTGCTAAATGATTTGGTGAAAAAATGCTCCAAAAGAAGAACTTGTTAATTCGTGTTTAAATATTGTTGATAAAATACATTCAACTGGGAAAAATGAGCCAAAATCTAATTAAAATTGTTTTTGAAGAATGTTTGAATTACCAAATCATTCAATTCTGAAAAAAGCTACCTCATTCACATTGGTCTTTCGCTGAAGAGGCAAAGGTACTTCCCACATAATTTGGTTACAAAATAAAGCAACGTAGACGAGGAGAATTGGGTAAAACGTTATGAACAGCTCTGGTACATTGTAGAAACAACAGTGCCTAGAAGCTGAAGAAGAAGTCGATCTTAATGTAATTTTCTTTTTTGGCTTTTGTAGAAATATAAGTCACAATTTTTCGTATATGAAGATAAAATGAAACCCAACACTACATTTAATTTCAAAAAGAAGAAACAAACTCCATTTCGAATCGATATTACTTGGTGTTAACGTCTTTAAACCGAATATTTTAATAATTCAAATCTCGAAACTTGGTCCCAATTGAGGATTAAATAAATTTCCATATCAATCCTGCATGTGACAATCTACCTTTTTAAATAAAGCGAAGTGCTAGTTACTATCAAGATAATGGATAATCAATATCTGTTTAACTAACGTGACTTGCCTAATTAAATATACGATCAAGTTCAATTCTTCCTACGTTTCAAAAAACATGACATTCGAGCAGAATCGTGTCATGGCACTCATGTCCTGTGGTTATCTTTGTGCAATGCTACTATTTGTCGTATATTATGTGTGCGTGTGCATGGTTATCGTTTTAATTACTTGATATTGAAAATGTATGCGATAGAATTACGTCATTGGCATTGTAGAAGGCTTCTATTGATGGAATGTTATTGGAACCTCCTAGAATTCAGAATTCAGCTGTGATAAGAAAAGGAGAATATATACTTTCTAATATACATACTTATAGTCGTATGTATGAAAATACCAGTGGTCTTAATTTGGCTGAAATATCAATTTATACGCTAAATAAATTAAATTCAAGTTTATTGAACTTTTTGTTCCATCATGTTACCAAATTACTAATAATAAATAAATAGATTTCTTAGTATCAGTTACAACAATACTATAATATTCTCGATTACAATAATAAAGACTTTGTTTTCACCAATTTGAATTGTTCTGTTAATATTTCTCGTAATTTCGGAAAACCCAGTGATTCCCCCTTATATTTATCGGAACCATAACACATGGGCTGAAAAGTCCCGGGCCTAACACATAGATGACGCTAGTTTTATTGCAGTCACCTTTCTCTCAGTTAGTGCTAACCTTCAAAAGACAGCTATTAAAATTTCATGATATTCTATTCGTTAGTTTGTGAGTTATTGTGCTAAGAGTCACGCTACTTTTCTTATTTTCAAAACAATGGATCAAAAACAATTTCGTGTTTTAATTTTACACTGCTTCTTGATGGGAAAAAATACCGTTCAAGCGAAGCAATGGCTTGAAACGTCTTATGGCGACTCCGCTCCATCAGAAACAACAATAAAACGTTGGTTTGCTGACTTCAAACGTGGTCGTAGAGACAGGGATGATGCAGAACACAGTGGACGTCCAAATGAGGCGGTAACACCAGAAAACATCAAGAAAATCCACAAAATCGTTTTGAATGATCGAAAAGTGAAGTTGCGTGAGTTAGCTGACATCGTAAAGATATCAAAAGAACGTATTAGCTTTATATTGCATGAGCATCTGACTATGAGAAAGCTCTGTTCAAAGTGGGTGCCGCGTTTGCTCACTGTTGACCAAAAACAAGAACGTGTTGATGATTTTCTGAGCAGTGTTTGGCCATGTTTAAACGTAACAAACCGGAATTTTTACGTGGATATGTGACAATGGATGAAACATGGATCCATCACTTCACTCCGGAATCAAAATGATCGTCATCTGAGTGGACAGCAACTGGTGAACCTCGTTCAAAGCGCCCGAAAGCACAACAATCGGCTGGAAAGGTTATGGCCTCGGTATTTTGGGATGTGCGTGGTGTAATATTCATCGACTATCTTGAGAAAGGAAATACCATCAACAGTGAATATTATATAGCGTTATTGGAGCGTTTGAAGGTCGAAATTGCAAAGAAACGACCGCATATGGCAAAGAAAAAAAAATTGTTTCATCAAGACAACGCACCGTGTCACAAGTCAATTAAAACAATGGCAAAACTACATGAATTGAACTTCGAATTGCTCCCACATCCACCGTATTCGCCAGATTTGGCACCCAGCGACTACGCAGACGTCAAAAAAATGCTCGCCGGTAAGAAATTTCGCATGAATGAAGAGGTTATCGCTGTAACTGAGGCCTATTTTGAGGCAAAAGATAAATCGTTCTACAAAATTGGTATTGAAATGTTAGAGCGGCGCTGGAATGATTGCGTTGGTCTTGATGGAGATTACGTTGATGAATAAAGCTAATTTTGAACCAAAAGAACCGTGTTTTCTTTGTTAGGCCCGGGACTTTTCAGCCCATGTGTTATGTATTCAGGGATTTTAAATAATTTTAATATAGCTACGTCAGAATTTTCTGTTGTAAATGTGATTTATAAGTATTCATTTGGGACTGCTATTTTTATGCACATGACTGTATATGTGTAGCTTCAATTTTGTTAGAAACAAGTATATAATTTGCGATATCTCTCATTGGAACTCGATTATCATAGCAACAATTTTCATTAGAATTTCGTCACCATAGCAACATAATTTTCCATTTCCTTGAACTTTCTTGTTGCTATAACAACATTGTCGTCAACAATCGAAATTTATAAAAAACTTGCGTTCTATTTATTAACAATTACGAAGCCGTTTAAGTTATTGTGCGTGTGTGCAAATTATAAATTGCAAACAGGATATGTAATGTAATATGGGAAGATATTAAACACAAAGAGATTTTATTACACTGTTTGCATTAATAATTGTGCAGAATCATCTTAGTCATTGTATAAACCGCCTCCAATAGCTTTTTCTAAATTCAATAGAAAGCAAAAAGTCTCTAGAAACGAAAGGAAGATAACATAGAATGAAAAAAAAACTGTTTCTAAGTAAGTTATATTAAAACGTTCGAACAAACAACACACTTCATAACGCTCGTAAACGTGTCAGCTGTAATGATACAATTAAAAGCTATTAAAGTAATATGAGATGTAGATGGTAGGGTTTCTGACATCTGAAACCTCAGCCAGCGACGTGGTTTTGTTCAAATTACTTAATAAGCGTTTCGATTGTTTCCAATTAAGATGTATTAATGGCTCATTCGGATTGAAAATTGATCGGATAAAAAGAAAATCCTAGGATTAGTTTTCTGCGTTAATAAATATTTATGCCAACATCATCGACATAAAATAAATGGTCCATATGAGTTAGATGAAGACCGAAAATATCTTAACCGAAAACAACCACCCCCAAAAAATCTAGACGAAAAACAAAATATTGTATGTAAGCTAGTTCCCATTGGAACAAAGTTCTTTAAACACCAGTTGGACTTAATTCATTTTTTAAAGCTAAAAATATTGACTATCTTTGTCCCATTTCCAGAAATTGCAATATTACAACTATAAACCCAGCACCTTTGCATTTTGGCCGTTTTTGGAGCGAAATCTTTTAATACTCTAGTCACTTTTTGACCAAGTTTAGATATAATTAGTTCGTTTAGTATTAACAATGCTTAATCATATTCAAACTCTAGTAATGAAGAATCTCAACGTGCCATTGCCAAAGAGAAGAAGCAAGATGCTCAATTCAGGGAGATCATCACCAGCTGCACCTCCCTTAGCCACTACGAAAGCCGTAGATTTGTAACCTTATTGCCTCAGGTAAGTTAAAATCTCGTCTTTTCGATGGTTGATAATTGCAATTGTTTTGTAGATCTTAGCTACGCTAATAGCTGGATCCTTCCACATAGTCGTAGGGCTAACTTTAGCTTATTCGGCCGTCCTCATTCCACAATTAAGAAATACGACCATTATGGCTCCAGATCCTTCAACATTTGATAATTCCTCTACGAATTTTACCAGCAATCAAGGGCAAAAAGAGGCTTGGGTTGGTTAGTATATGTGTCTACGTCTGTGTAATTCGACCTCTTTTTTACCTTGTTTAATAATTTTTACGCTGAAGCTTGTGAAATAACTTTTCAAAAATTCTATAGTTAACGTATCATTTTTTAAATTTCGCGGGTAATTTAAACTGGTAATAATAGATGTCGTACGGGTAACTTTTTAGGAACTACCAACTTAAGTTTCCCGGGAAATCTAAAAAAACTATACTAAATAATACAATTTAAAAGAAATATATTCAAATTTCATAACATCATCAAAAGAAAATGAGGAAATTCATAAATAAAGTTGAAATTGAACGAAAATCTTACTTTTAAATATAACGCGAAACTAACCTAACCAAACATAACCTTAAATCGTCAATTTGTGAATTACTACTGCAATTTAACATTTTTTTCAGCAAGTACAACGATTGTCGTAGTTCCTATAGCGTGTTTAGTATGCGGATTCGTTATGGATTGGATAGGACGTTTAAACACGTTAAAATTAACTGCAATTCCTGTAACCATCGGTTGGATCTTAATCGCTACAGCCACAAACTACCCGATGATAATAATTGGAAGGATTCTAACAGGCATTGCTGGAGGTAATATTGTGCGATTTCAGCTGAATAAAGAATTAAATTAGTGTTTGCTTTATGGGTAATGTTTGAAAATAGCTTTTGGTACCAGTCCTGCCATCGTATACTTAACGGAGATTGCCAGAGCTGATATGAGAGGTTCCTTGATATCTTGTGCGCCCGCTTACGCGTCATTAGGTAAAAGACAAGTTTTAATTATCCTCGTTAAACTATATATATATGTTTTAAAGGGATGGTTTTGGCGTATCTGAAAGGCTGGTTCCTGGATTGGAGAACGATAGCCTGGGTGTGCAACATCTACACGATACTGCCCTGTATTCTGATGTTTTTCATCCCGGAGAGTCCCGCTTGGTACATTTCGAAGGGGAAGATCGAGCAAGCTAGGAAATCCTTGGAGTGGATCCATCGGTATCAACCGCAACCTCCAAATAAGGTTACGTATAAGCTTTTTTATTCATAACTTTTTGCTGAAACCTATCGTTCTGTTAAGCAGACTCAATCGATGGCCGAATTACATCTTGGCGTGTTAATTAGGGACCACGAAAAGAAGCAAGAGGAACTTCGTAATTCGAAATATACCGGTTTGACGATGAAATTGAAAGAATTCACTAAACCGACTGCGATAAAACCTTTGATTATGCTGTTTTTGCTATTTTTCGTGCAACAATTCAGCGGGATCTATATTACATTGTTCTATGCGATCGATTTCTTCAAAGTAAGTTGAACGTTTCTTAATCCGATGCGTTTATGTTTACAAATCTTGATGTTTTCAGCAAATGGGGAACGATATGAATCCTTATTTAGCATCAATCTTCGTGGGGACTGTGAGATTCTGTATGTCGATGGTTAACACTTATTTATTAAAACGCTTTAAGAGAAGACCGTTGGTTATGGTTAGCTGCGTTGGGATGTCGATTTGTATGTTAGTCTCGGGATTGTTTACGAAGTGGACAATCGAGGGTACCACACGTTTAACATGGGTACCGGTGCTCTGTTTGATTTTCTACGTGATAACCTCAATGATTGGGTTGTTGCCAATTCCATGGACGATGACAGCTGAGCTTTTCCCATTAGAGATTAGAGGCGTCGCTCAAAGTATCTCATATGCCACTGCGAACATTCTAATGTTCCTAGCCGTGCAAAGTTATCCAGCGTTATCTAGATTATTGGGAGGAGTAGTGTATGCGCAATGGTTCTTCGCTGTCATCTCCCTCGTAGGACTTGTATACGTATTCGCTTTCATGCCGGAGACACATAGCAAGAAACTAAATGATATCGTAGAATACTTCGTGCATAACACCCTGTATTTGACGGCTCGCAAGAAGGAGAAGGAGAAGAAGAAAGCAAAAGCTGATAGGAAACCTATCGTTAAGAAAAGCAGGGTTGCGAAGGGTGACTTTGAGAAATCTTCGAACGGTCAAAGCAAGAATTTGATAGAGAACGTTTAGAATGGACGTTAAAATCTCAGTATGCCATTTTTTTTGCGAATACTACTTAAATAAAAAACCAGAAATGTTCGCCAGTATTATCTTAAAATAATTTAATTCTTAATTTATGATAGTCGTAAGTTTATTTTTATACGACATGACAAATTTTTTCGTTTAACTGTAAAGTATATACGAAGCACCTGGAATTGAGGGTATTGCAGGTGTTGAAGTGCTGGATTTTTGCTATTTGAACCTTCGACGTACCAAAAAAAAACATATTTTCTCTGCAATGATATTGAACGGAACCCAGTAAGGCTAAGGCACTTTTACAAGTATTCTCGTTATTGGAGATACTTATTTAGGAGCTATTTATACTATTAGTAGCGTTTATATATTTAAATTATTTCTATACACTGTAGAATACGGAAGGCTATATTTACAATGTAAGCTATATTAAACGGAAGTGTCATATTGTGATAATTTTAACAAAATAAATGTTTTTACATCAGTTTGTGTTTAATTTGGAGAAGTATACAAGTTGATATCTGGTTATTTGTGCATTAAAATGTGTTAAATCTTTCAATAAGAAAAAGCTTGGCATCTATTGGTTTGATTGAGAAAAGAAAAATTGGAATTCCACGTATACAAAATTGAATTCATGAATACAGTACTCTGTCCGATTTAAAACTCTACGAATATGGAATTCCATTAAATCCGTTTGGTTATTTCTATCAATCCTTGATAAAAAAGGTTTCCAAATCAAATTTAGTTGAGAAGAATTACCTCACCCAGTCTAATTTAGTTTGAAAAGAAGTTACCACTCTCAATATACAATTTGATCGACATGACAGAGAAACTTCCTCCTTCAATTCTTTCGAATAAGATTAACAAGGGTTGTACAACAATCGGTTCAAATTGATTACCAGCCCTAATAAAGTTTCATTAAGAAAAGTGATCACTCCCAGTTGACTATACTTCAAATAAAATGTTACCATTCACGACCAGATTTGATTATCAAAGGTTACTACACCCAATTAATTTAACCATTAAGTTTCTTTGAAAAGAAAGTCACAAAGCCCCAAATAAATATGATTAATAGTATCACCATCAATTTAGTTAAGAAAATATTGTCGACCTCAATCAAATTGATTACATCCATATCAGTGGTGTACTGATGTCTTGCTGTGTTATTTTAAAATACTTTCTAATTATAAATGAAAAGTTATTGCTTCATTCCATTACTAAAATACAGTGAACAATTACGCTGGCCAACACATATTTTAGTGCCTGGGACTTCTTAAGTGTAATTAAGCAATTTTGGGTGCCTAATCCAAAAACACTCTCTTTCTGCCCTATTTAGGAAAAATTCGACAAAATTTGGTATGTTTTGTTATGTACACAACTTTTTAAATATCACTATTTAATAACTATTAATTGAAACACAAGAAAATGTGTACGAAATATTTATTTAACAGAAAAATATGCATATACAACTTTGAATCATCGGTTAAAAATTTCCTTTTATAAGATTTCCTTACGTGAAGTTTACCGGAACAGTCTCGCTAAAGATTCCAGTCATTATATGGGTGTCCCATCTTTCTTGGTACCTTTCCACCATAATGCTCCCCTCTGTTCCTCACTAATATCACCAAAGTTTTCTTGAGAACCGTCTGAGTGGCTGTGAATCTTGATGCTCATGTTCCGAGCTTGTAAAAGTTAGAAAGCATCTGTTGTACTAATAAATAACGTGGTGTATCTCAAAAACTCGAGCTGCTAGGAAGAAATGCCAGTTACTTTAGGAACCAGCACATTAGAAATACTCTAAATCAATTCGTATTTTACAGGTACCACGAAAAAGATGTACTTCGTTGGGAGCCGTTATTACACATATTTCAACGGTTATATTGAATAAATTACTAACTCTATTATTAAGTTACATAATTTTAAATTATATGTTGGCTTTGAGAAGGAAGAAAACAAAACTGAATTTTTCTCATTTCAGGTGTACCAATACAATCGACTCTTTTTGATCGCACTGTATTTCATTAAAAAATTTAATTATTGCTTTAAACTCATTTAAAGTTATCGTAATTTAAAAAAAAATAGTTTTCATTACAAAACTTCGAAGAACAAATTTAATTAACAAAAGTTTATAACCATTACTCCCAGTTGAATTTGGGTTAAAAAAGGGTTGCCAACCTATTTTAAATTTCATTAAGGGAAATCATCTTGAATTTTAACTCAAATTGCAAATAAGTTTATTTTAACGTTGAAAACTATTTCACTTCCATTTTACGAATGTTTAAATTAACAAAAAAACTATAAAATATTGTTGTTACCATAATGTTATCTACTGTTTAAAAGGGGTTCTCCCTCAAATGAAGGAAATGAAACACTTTGTTAATGAAAAATTATGTATTTTATTATTTATGTACATCAGGAATATTTTCTTGTTTGTTTCATCTTTTATTTTTTTGTTTCTTTTGTATCATTCTTAACTTCAACACGATCACTATCATCGTCATCTTTATACATAAGCATACAAACTAAGGTAATAATATTTATAAATACATTAATCAACAAAACGAGTGATATAGAATCAAAATTACTGCATGTTATTGCTTGAAAACTGATCACTTCGGAATAAAATCTTGGTACGAGGGGGGAATGAAAACAATAAACTTTAGCACGGAAGGGAAAATAAAACAGGTACTTGTTTGTATTACAATGTTAAACGCATATATAGCTCTCCCGATTAACTGTACATATATGATTGGTTAAAGAGGTGCGATCAGTTCCATACGATTAAAAAAAAAAAAATTGAATTGCCCCCTCCGAATATGAAAATATGGACTGCGTATTTACAAAAAACTTCCTTTCGTAATGGAAACAAAAGTCCAAATCGACATGCAAATTAAAATAGAAATCAGTACATCTGCATAGAGCTACAATGATATGATAACTTACAATCATAACGCTTATCGATTATTTCTTTAAAGACTAAATCACAAAAGAAAAAAATCAAAACTCAAATTCATCAAATCGAAAATCTTAAACCAATTGAACCTTAAAACCTAAAATTGTGTATGGTTCTCCGCGAAGAGTTGGAAACCACAAACCGTGGCTTCTCCCATTAAAATTCGCGTTTTATCACCAGAAATTACCCATATCGAATCTTGCAAATCGGGTTTCCCCCCCAATCATTAAGTAATTTATTCATTAAAAAGTCTTGTATTATTTACAGAAGTTTCAAATATCCCCTCGGCATCGCACACTAGATACACACTCCATTTATGTATCGTTTAATTTGAAAAGAAAATAGTATTTAAGGTCAACAGAGAAAAATAGATCTGAAATTTATAAAAAAAACATTGATATAAATTGAAGATCTACTTTTAAAGGTATCGTACCTTATTAATCTGCATACACTATGTAAGGCGGTTCGATATCGTTAACTTCAACTTTAACGTATTGTGGTTGGATCATCTGTACGTTGGGAGTCGATCTAGCCATGGCATTCCTTGATCTAAACATGAAACGTCATCCATTACAAGGTGATCTAATCAAAAAAAATTACTCACTTTGCTTTGGCGTGCGTTAGAATATGGCTCTTGAGATTCGTTGATTGAGCAAACTTCTTATTGCAACCGTCGAAAGGACAAACATACGGTCGGTCACCCGTATGGATCCGTACGTGTGTCCTAGATTATGAAAAAGAACAAATAAATTGATGCGATCTTAAAGAATTTACTTTGAACCTACCTTAAATTGAAGTCAAGGCTAAACCGCTTCCCACAACCTTCGAAGGTACATTGAAAAGGCTTCTCGCCAGTATGCACTAGCTGGTGCCGTTTCAACTTACTTGATTCAACGAAAGCCTTACCACACTCGGCACAGACATGCACTCTGGGGCCATGCGTGTGCAGATGCTTCCTCATCGCTGAGTTGTCTCGAAACATCTTGTTACAACCTTTATGCGGGCATGCTAAATGCAAGAGGAATGAATTAAAAAAATCTCTGGGACAGTATGGAGAATATATACTATACCGATCGTCCTATCAGTAGCATCTTGATTAGGTCTACGTATTCGAGGACTTTTCAATCCTGGCCGCGCGAATTCAGCTAATTGCTTGGGGTCCGACAGGTCTAAACCAGGCATACCATCTGCTGGTAATTTCTTTCCGGTCATGTATTCTGTGTAATCGGGGTCTGGTTCGGGATTTGAGCCTTCGTCTGTAAAGTAAATGGCAGTTATATGCCATTTTTTGGGGTTTCACAAAGTGAAATTGCAGGAATTTTCAAGCACTACACAAGCATTTCTACAATGAAAATTGGGATGTATTTAAAATATTATTATAAATAAACGGGTTTAAATACAAAAAAAATATGCAGTTTATGTATCGAGGGATCTACCTTATCGACTAAAGATAATATTGGAATCTGTAATTCAATTTCTGAAGGGCAAAAAATACGCAGAAATCGTTCAAATTTTCATTTTGAGCTTAAAAATATGTTCCAAATTCGACTTTTTTGAGTAAAAATGCTAATAAAATCGTAGTTAAAGGGATTGTGTGAATAATTTTCTTATTTGGGAAAATAAAATCGAAGAAAGTTGTGGCAGCCATTAGTGGTCATCCATTAATATTTCGTTCAGCCATTTAATAATATGGCAGAAAACAAATGGCGATGACCGTTTTGCTCCGTATTTATACCAAAATTTCGCAAAATCCTTCAGTATAATGAAGAAACAGCATACTCCGCGTAATACGGAAAGGTGTAGTGATCGTTTCGACCTTGGTGTACGTTAAAAATCAATCGTGGCGTGAAGTACTTACCATCGCTCGTCCCCGATGCCCACATTGTCACCGAGAATTCGCCTTCCATCGTCTTAATCTGCACCTGCTTCTGTTCCCATTTCCTCGGTCTTGTCTCGTGCTGGATCTCGCTGAGCATCATCTCATTATCGCGCCGGAGGATGTTCGACGTTACGCCGCGTTTTACGGTCTTTTTCCGTTTCGATGGCCCCGGCGACGATTCGACGTAAATATCGGAACCGTCCGGTACGGGTACGTCGTATAAATTGAGAGGATCGCCCGTATCGTCGATGATCTCCTCCTGCGCCTCCAGGATGATATCGCGACCCTCCAGTGAATGCAGCGGTATTATAGGTTCACCGCATTCGACGATCGTCTCAACGGCGTCCTGCATGTCCACCGGTATCGTTTCGATTTCGACGCACTCCTGTATATCCGGCTGCATTTCCACCTCACACATAATGTTTTGGTCGGCCATTACTGTTTTCGATTGTCCCCACGGCCGATTTATTGTTTATAAAATATGGTCGCCCAATATGGCGGAGAAATATGTCTGCTCACTACACAACAATGGCGGACGCGAACGACTGCCCCCCCATAGCAGCTGTACGCGATTTCGATATTTCACCGTCGCGCTTATCGATCGAGAAAGGATGTACGTACCGTATAAACGTCTCTTTCTAATGCGCGTCGATTCGCCATAACGTAGGTCTGCTATAGTGCCTTACTGTTGGGTTCGGGGCGACCTCTTTAGACGAAAATTAGTATCTTTATTATCGTATTCTGTATACAGCGCGTGTCAAAAGAATGGAACAAGATAGGAATTCCTAACTAAATGAATCCTATAGCCCGTTCTCATCTTAAAATTCAGTATATATGTTCTTAGGATGTTTTTAACTCTACTGTTGGCTATATGAAAAAATATAAATACAACATACCAATATTTTTCATATATCTTTATTACAGTATTACGTTACATAAAAAAATATTACAAGTTATTTTCCAAATTATAGGAAATGGCTTTTATTAAAATATAATTTAGGAATGTGGGATTTCTTTTTCTTTTAAAATTGATATTGTTAACTATAATAAGATTAGTAATCTTATTTATTTATTAATAATAATTCTGCAATGATATAAATAGTGGTCTTCCATATACAGAGTGACTTTATATGTTTGAGGACAGTTTAAATTTCGCGCGGTGGATTCTAGGGGATTTGACATGTTAAAAGTGGCTATTGTGAGAATCGGTCCTGTCAACTGCCTGTGCGGCACGTTATTTATTATTCGTTATTTATATTCATTTTATTCGTTATTATTTGCTTCATTTTTACTTGTAATGTGTTCTTCTTAGAGCTACTGTTTATCAGTGTTATTTTCCATTTTGCTTAGAAAATCAATAAAAAGAGAGGATAGCATTCCATAAAACCCAATACTGAATTTTAAGTTGAGAACAGACTACCCAGTTTCTTTTCTCATTTCAGCATTTTTTCTTGAACAAAAGGGATTTAAATAAATAAAATAATTGCAACACCAATTAATATTATTTCATATTTATTAACAAAATACAAAAAATGCTTTTGTAATACTTATTTTTACATTATTAACTTCTACAGTCTCACAACAAATTTAACAGATAAAATGTTTAATAATGTTTAGCCTTACCAATCTTATATTTCAACAAAATATTCCTAGCTTTCTCGGGAAGCACATTTATTACATTTTTTCATCGTCACTTCTTTCTTGATCAATTTTTTTTATTTATTTTATTTAACATTTTGTTTGCTCGTTTCGGACTTATTTAGTATATATGTACATTTTTTTATATTACGTACTATTCTACATAAAAAAAAAATCAGTCTGGCATCTCTATAGAGATAATAGGCAACACTGGTTTCAGCAAGTCGGCTTTCTTCAATACATTATGCTCTCTCTTCTCGGTTTGCTGCATTTCCATACCATTCGGTCGCCTTTCACTGTGATATGCAATGTTTGCGTACTCTTGAAGGAGCGGACATGCACCTAGGATAAACGTACAGAAATCCTTTCGAATACCAAACCACCCTGTGCACATAGAAGCGAAAACAATCAAAAATGAAACATTTCAATTTCTTTCAATTGCTTACATTTATTTCCACCTTTAGCACTAAACGACATCAATATTAGCGTAACAAAGGACACAAACAGTGGACTAACGACTGCGATGTAACTTATTGTAATGTCTCCATCAAGTTTATTTGCTAATAATACCTACAAAATTAAAGAAAATTATACACGGACTCTATTCGCAAATTAAAAGAAAAGCAAACCTGAAATATCAAGATCGGTATAACTAAAAACGTATAACCTAAAGCACTTTGAAAGCTTGCTCTTCGCTGTTGTGCGTTCACTTCGGGTGTTCTCATTAAAATACCAGCGAATATAATCGTATACAACACTCCAACCTACAAAAGCAATATACAACCTATGTATTTCGAAATATTTGAATACTCACCAATGATAAACACATTACGATCCACAACGGTACAAATACAACTTCCCACGACCAGTGTATAAATGAGTCCAATCGTAACGCTAGGAAAATGAATTGTAGCACATTGACAGCGCAAAATAATTCAAGCTGCAATCGTAGAAATAAATTTTACGAAAACAACGATATGTAAAGGAACTTACTTCAAATGATCGATCATGCTTTACAGCCCAGATACAAACAGCTATGCTTACGATTGATATGAATATCAAGGGGATGAATACCAAAATCCACAGATGCCTTCCCGATTCCAATTTATCACAAACTAACAGCTCGAACATTAGCAATATAAGATGTAGGGCTAGAGATATTAACATAGATTTATAATGTATGTAAGCTTCACCTTCAAGTCTAGAACAATAGTGGGGAAAAATACGATTTAGATATTTAATGACCTAGATCTTACATAACGTGTTTATTGAATTTAAACTAATTTTGCATACCTAAAATGTGGGTATCTCCACCAGATATAGCTACCTGTCGTTGCACCGGCAATGACCAAACCTTTCCAAACCCATATCGGTGCAAAAACACACCAATACGACCATGATACCGTTTGATCGAGACGCAGAGCAAATAATGCTATGAATATCAATAAACAAGTGTGTACAACGAATTTGCTGTAAAAGAAAACCGAATAAGGCATTTGAAACACAACATATCGCCCAACAAACGTTAAGAAATAGTTTTTCCTTTGAGAGGATCTATTCTATTATCTAGGTGAATTGTTTTAGGAAATGTTTGAGTTGAATTCAACATACCTTGGATTGAAATCTTGAAATAGTGATTGTAAATTCATTTTATTCATACGATAGAAATCAAGATTCTAACCCCATTTTCTATTTACAATTGAAACGATCACCTTTCTCAGGTAAAAATCCTGTTTTGAGTTTGATATGTACGATTAGGAACGGTTTCACTTTATAATACAGGACTTTGTTGAACTCGCGATTGTAAAGAAGCGAATTCAAACGAATTGTTTCAGTATTAAAATAGCGATCTAATACTTGCTAACTATTTAATCGGATTTATTTCAATGTAATTATTTAGATTTCTTTGCTTAGAGTTGACGATTTATGAACGTGTCCATAATGTAGGATTTTCCTTTTTAAGAGTTGGTAGTGTAAACGAATTAAAAATGTTACGAATTTTGATTTTCTAAAGTAGAAAAACAAGAATTTTTGTGATATCTGTTCAGTGGCTTGTATTCACGAAATTATTAAAAGGAAGTATCAAATTTTGGAAATGAAATATTATTGTTTCTTAGTAATTTTACAGATGGTGAGTTTCATTTTGAAAGGTTGAATTGTCAAAAACTGATGGAACAAACGCTGGAAACTCCTATGTTACCGATTGGAAACAGGTTTCAGCGCTATTGTTAAGTGGCCCCCGTACTAAACATTTTAGGCGAAAATTTGAAAATTGTAAATAATATATTAATTAAATATCCAGTTTTTGTATTCTTTCAAATAAGCACGCAATCAAAAATATATATATCGAACATAACATTTATAAAATGTAACTGATACACTCTATTGATTACAAGCATATTGCAAAGAATACGAAATAAATCTCACAATTCTAATAGCTAAGTTGCGACTTATACAATATCATAAGAAGTAAAACCATCATATGTTCTACACTTACATATATTATATTTTGTGTAATACCAAGCACTTTTCATGGTTTTCTTATTAACTATAACTGGAAATATAGTTTGGTGTAATTCAAGGGCCTTATGTTCACCTTGGAACGAGTAACAGTTGTGATATTGAACTACGGAATTGCAGTGTAAGCTAATGTGTAGTTCATTATAATTATGTAATGTTTCTTTTCTGTATCTATAATGTAAAAATAATATATTACTTATCTCTTCGTCCTTTTAAGGTAATCTATAAAGCATCGCTGCTTTCGAAATACTCTTACAAACACAACATAGGCGCACCATACTTGTACGAATCTATATAATATAAACTTTACAATTGAAAAGCACACGAGAAAAATGTACTCAAACTGTAGTGTTAATAAATAAATAAGTTATAATCACAAAGATGGGCGACAATTACAATGGAACGGCAAAGAGGGGGTCAAAAGGCAAGAGGAGGGCGTCAATATAGTGAAATTTGATGCGATAGTGCTGCTCCTAGGAAGTGGCCCTCGTACTAAAACAAAGTTTGACCTTGCCCTATTAAGGGTATGCCTTACGTTGGTACATTATTGAAATGTCAGAAAGTGAAAGTGTTTCATAATTAGGTGAAAGTAGTTCTAATAAAATACAATTTTGCACGATTTTCGTGCTTTTAGGATGTTCAAGAATCCTTTTTACGTACTCGCCATTCCATAAAATACCATCAAATATCAGAAATTCGCAATAATCTCGATAAAACCGTAACGAATATTGTTAACGAGTCGACATTCCTTGTGTAACTGCTGGGTGGCAATCACGTGATCGAATTCTTTCAGTGTTTTGATACTTATTTTTCCGATCAGCTACGTGTTACCACCGTACACTTCTTTTATTCGGTCGCATCCTTCTGTATTATTGCCGCGAAACTCGAACGGTACGCATGTATTTTCCAAATACCGTCGTGGATAGCGGTAATAGTTCACGACCGAGAATAGCCAGGTAGTACGAGAGGTGAGGTGAAACCGCGAAAATGGAAGAGACTTTCATGCTGTTGGCGTTGACCGTGGTGATGTTGATAGGATCGTTTTTAGCCGGATCAATTCCGTTGTTCTTCACCTTCTCAGAGGTAAGTGAATACGTCGTCAAAACAACATATTTCTGGGGTTTTCCATTGATGATCAAACGTTTTTTTTTGTTGTTTTGAGGTCAGTTATGCTTAGGCAATGAAAGAAATGCTTACATGGATAATTTTTTATTGATAGTCATTGCAAATTTTTAAGTGTAAGTTGGCATGGTTTTAATATTGAAATGGAGAACAATATTTCCTTCAAAAGTACCCACATTGCTTCTACGATACTGGAATAAGTATTTTTTGTAATGTAGTTTGATAAAAAGCTCATTTAGATAAATTAAATTGTAATTGGTATTTGGTCCTTGTTCTACCTGCATGTATCAATGTTTAAGTGTTTCATAATGTTCTGTTTTATTTAAACTCATACATTGTTTAGTTTAACAACAATATAAGTTGTTTAAGTGTTTCATAATGTTCTGTTTTATTTAAACTCATACACTGTTTAGTTTAACAACAATAAAACTGGATTACTGTTTATATTCAGAAAGAAAAAAAAAAAACAAACAAATGCAACCTTGCAAATTATATTCACAAACATGTTTATTTTTTAAATTAAACAAGCAGGTTTCCTTTTCTCCAATCTTTTTCTTTCTGTTAGGTTTATTTTTAGATCTTTTCAGAGGTATGTAAATTACATCTTTCTCGTTGTGATTTTCTAGGATAAGCTAAAGAAAATCACTGTACTAGGAGCTGGTCTCCTAGTCGGAACAGCTTTAGTCGTAATCATACCGGAAGGTGTACGATCCCTAGCCATCGAGGTCCACAAACATGAACCGGACAATCCTACCGAGAAAGTTCACGATGAATCCAAGGAAAAGGACCCGTTTTCTGTGATAGGAATTAGCTTAGTGTTAGGATTTGTATTCATGCTATTAGTGGATCAGGTAATATCCCACGATTAAATTTTTCCACCCGTAAACTTAATTTGATATACGTTCTTATAGATATCGGAGAATCGAAATGAAAACTTAAACCCATCGGAACGTAATATTACGGCCACGATAGGTTTAGTAGTCCACGCAGCTGCCGATGGTATCGCATTGGGTGCAGCTGCAACGACAAGTCATACCGATGTTGAGATCATCGTTTTCCTGGCTATAATGTTGCATAAAGCCCCCGCTGCTTTCGGATTGGTGACGTTCTTAATGCACGAAGGTATCGAAAGGTAACGCATTGCAAATTATTATCAAATATTAAATAATAGGTACCTTCGAATATTCTAGACAACGTATTCGAAAGCATTTAATGATATTTTCAATGGCTGCCCCGTTACTTACACTATTAACGTACTTTTGTATCGGAAAGGAGCAAAAGGAGACTTTAACCTCGATGAATGGAACTGGTATGTTTCGTTTGATGCATTGCCTTAATTGTTTCTATTTTATCGTTGTTTAATTTTAGGTATTGCGATGTTATTCTCTGCGGGCACCTTTTTATATGTCGCTACAGTGCATGTCTTAGCCGAACTAACGCAGAACATTCATCACTCGTACTCCAGACTACCAACTTTAGATGCGACACCAGTGAAACCCAAGAAGGGTCTTGGATATGTTGAACTTATAACGCTGGTGATTGGTTGCGTATTGCCTGTCGTTTTGACCTTCGGACATCATCATTGATGCAATTTTTGATACAGTAAGCTCCTCGATACGATATTAATTTATATTTCGATGCAATGCAAGCGATGAGTACTTTATTTAAGAGGTGGGATAAGGAAGAAACGCATTGGTGAGAAAAAGTGATACGTATTAACTTTGATTTCCAATAATTTTTTTTATAATTTTGTTTCTGATATGTGATTTTTATATTAAGTGCATATTTTATTCTATATATACCTATCTACATATATGTATATATTTGAGACATTTTTTTAACCCAGAAAATAAAGATACAATGGTACAATAATTTAACGTGACTTATTTAATGTTTTACGAACATATTCCGTGGTGGAACTAAATTCTAAACTACTAATTCCAAGAATAATAACTATTTAAAGTCAAAACAAATAAAAAGAAGCTATTAAGCTCATGTTACTGGGAAATTACGACATAAATATGTTAATTTATTTCAAGTGAAACAAGGAGAAATGCTATGAGATACTTTATTTATTCTAAGGATTATATAACACCTTTTATCCTCTTCTTTTTCCATGTTAAGAATTCAAAAAACCCCAAGTAATTCTAGGAATATCGAGTTACGTAATCATACTAGAAGTCCTTCAAAATGGAAAAAAATATATACAGGTTGTTTCATATGAATGTTTCCTTAATATAGTGAGATGTATAAGATGTTTATGATTCTCAGTTAGAAAATAAAGGAGTTTTCTTTTGCTCTATTGTCAAATTGGATATTCAAACATTAGAATTAACCACACTTGAAGAAAATTCATCTAAATTATAACTTTAGTCTCTCCCTAAAATCTCTAGCTTGTTGTAGTAAAAAATAATTTAAATTTGACATCAAAAGATACATTTAAGGATGTTTAAGCGAATACTAAAAGTCTCATAGCTTTATCTCTAATCGTTTTTGAAGTATGGACCGCTAAAGTTGAGAGTATGAGCCACCTCTAATTTCAAGGTCGTCTTTTAAAGTCAAATATATATATTTTTTAAAGGTAATAAATTGATTTGATTGTTTTACTGAGTTTATTAAATATATTTTAGCATTTCAACGATTTAAAAGCAAATTTTATTGAATAAAATAGAAAATTTAATGTATTGCGTAACTTCGAATGTGAAATCATAGATGTCGCTACTATAACCCGATTTTATAGCGCGGATTTTTAATTTGGATTTAATCAGTAGTGAAAATCATTTACTCCTTTTTACGAAGCGCTTTCGTCTATATTTTTCAATAAAGTGTTAAAATTGATAAAGAAAAACGCATTTACTGAGTGTTTCAATATTTGTATTACTGGAATTGTAATAGGCTGTTTGCTGCTTATCGGAAGATTTTGACAGTATTTCGACAATCAATTAATTTCTTATTCTTTTTTGAATTTATTAAATACTTTCTATTATCTAAAAGCATTTATATTTAATTTAAACCAAGAAAATACCGGGAAGACAAGAACAATTACCATGCTAGTTTGAGTGTTAAATCATAGGTGACACCACTAGAGCGTTAATCTATTATATCGCATTTATAGCGCGAATTTTAAATTTGAATTTCGCCAGAGAACATTATCTACGAATGGATGTTCAAAACCACGTGTTTTTGTCCCTTTTCTTTTTAATGCGTTGTAGATAAAGTATAGAAATAAATAAAGAAAGAATGCATTTATTGGATGTTTCAATTTTTGTATTACTGAAATTGTAATAGGCTACTTGCTGTTTTTGGTAATATTTTGACAATAAATTAGTTTAATTGTTCTTATTCTTTTTGAATTTATTAAATATTTTCTATTATCTAAAAGCATTAATATTTTTTATTTAAAGCTGGGGGGAGACATTCCCATTATGCTATGTTGTTCCTATATCTTTTACTTTCTCTCAGGATAATGGATGACAGCATAGGTTTAATTTAAAGAGTTCGTTAAAAATGTTTCACCAGAAGCTAAAAAGAGAGTGCGAAAATTTAAACCAAGAAAATTCCCGGAAAATAAGGATTACCATGCAAGTTCGAGTGTTAAATCATAGGTAGCGCCACCAGAACAATTGTATTGGTTTTATAGTGCGAATTTTAAATTTGAATTTTACCTGAGAACATTATCTACGACGAATTGCTGTTAAAAAATAAATGTTTGTGCTCCATTTTTTAATTCGTTAGAGATAAAGGAAAGTGTATTAACTGAGAGTTTGGTATTTATCGGAAATTTTCGGCAATATTATAGTATATTAATCAATAAATGGATGTGGTAGCTTTATTGAGTTTATGAAATATTTTTTTGTGTAATTTAAAAAGATTTAAATAGAATTTAAATGAAAAAAATGCCATACAAATGAGGATTGACTTAACAAGTTCGATGTTTACGTCATAGATGGTGCCACTATACCGCCACTCTACCATATCGATTTTATGGAGGGAATTTAAAATTTGAATATAATCGGTGTTTGAAAATCCGGGACTTTACAACTTTTACGAGAGATTTTATCGTTATCTCTAAGTGGATATTAAAAATTAAATATTCTCTTAATGCGATATGATTAAAGTATAGAGGTGAATGAAAAAAAAACGTATTTACTGATGTTTTGTACGAAGGGTATTCATCGAAAGTTTTCGGTAATATTTAAACTAGCCGGAGGGGAACGGCAAATTAAATCGGTGTCAAGGTTAAAATTTGCCGATGATGCGAAAAATTCCATCAAAACTTTAGCCGTCCGGAACGAAGAGAAACAAGAACAAACTTTGAATTCCTTCTATTGAAGCGAAGAAAGCGTTCATGGTTCTTTAGTGGGATTAAATTAAACTCCAATAAAATCAATTAGAGGTCGGAATTCGATTAATTACGAGTCGTGAAGGAAATAAAAAAAAAAGGCAAAAAGTCGAAGAAAGATGGAAGAAGAATTAAAAGTACGTCAAGGTCACTTCGATTCCAATGATGCACATTTAAACCGCGAAGCATGACGTCACTCTCTAAAATGGCGGCGTGATGGTGTGAGAAGGATTTTTCGGTGAGCTCCTGCCTTTCGTTTTTTCTACGCAACTTTTTTTATTTTCCAACAAGAAACGCCGCTGTTCCGAAAATCCGAGAAACGAGAAGATACGTAAGAATTTCGTAATCCCAAGTAAGTTCCATTCGAAGAGACGGCATTTTGACAGCTTTTTTGACGTTTGTTTTCCCCCCTTTTGCCCACATTTAACAATCGACGATCGTACTATATTCGCCTTCTAGATTCACTAATTCATCCGGAGCGCTCTAGATTTTAATTTTATCTACGGACCATAAATAGAATTCGAGAAAAAAACGTTTTGTATGTGCGCGAAATAGGACGACGTATATTATTTTAATATAATAAGGAAGAAAAAAAAAATACAACCGTCTAAAAATACTAAATAGCTAACGTTTAAAAATAGATTTCGCGTGGAAGTGAAAAGTGAAAAATTCGCAACGCGTTGCACTCCCAAAACGAAGAAGAAAAACGACTCACTTTCTCATTGTATTCGTATATCCATAGGTGTTCCCCATGTAAGAAAATAAAAATAACAGTAGAAACACTCCGGAATGTGGAAGTAAGTGAACCCTACATACAACCGTCTACACAAGATTAGATAAGCGATTTATCATCGAATCAACCACTCGTAACTAGTAGGAACCTTATCAATAATGCCAGTCCTATCACCGCATAGAGGTAGTACCCCCATGACGAGCTCCTATCGATCTCCGTTGGGATCAAGCACTTTGGACCGATCTTACTATAGCAGTTCAGGAGGATACCCCAGATATTCGTATAGTGAGAGATATACAACTTCGACATATAGGGATAGTGATGGCCGGAAAACGTATACAAGGTAATATTTATAGGTTATAATTGTATTAATCCAAAAGATTTAATTTGCATAGGTTAGAATTAGTTAAATTGCAGTAGAATTCAATTAAATCGCCTTGTTTTATTATATCGCGATTTAAAAATTAATCTAGTTAGGATTATATCACCGTATAGATAATTTAAATTGTCAAGTACATAACTTTAAGGTAATCTATTTAAAAAGGAATTAAGTCCTCATATTGTGTAATTATTGATAATTTCCTTATCCATGATCTGAAGTACTAATAAAGATGCATCACATAATCAATCTAGATACCTCATATTATATAGATAGCAATTTTTTCGCTCGTAAATTGGTCCAATTTGAAAATTACTTTACCTGTCGTGCTACAAACATTGAATAAATTGAATTATTCTTACAGAAGGTCTTTGAGATAATCCTTCTCACTGAATAAAATTCGCAGAAATTAACATTTAATGAAATTAACTGCATGAAATGTATTCTTCAATAGTAAATGAGAAATATGTAGAAGATTTATGAATTCCTTGTTTTTTTTTTAAGGTTTTTGTGTTTGTTTTTGAGGTAAAATTTTGGGTTGGTTATTATTTTTTTTTTTGAATAATATAGCTTAGAGGTGGTTTAGATTTAAGTTTTATGAAGGAAATGCATTTTTTTGCATACTAATTTTCAGGTGTGGTTCAACATACATGTCATTGTCTTTAACTGTTACGGATTCAAAAGCTGCCTCAATAATGAATTGAGGGTCGAGCTTGCTCGAGGAAAAATATTGAAATTAATTAGTCAAGCTAATTTATCTTGAAGATCCTGAAGAAGTCAAAGGCTTCTAGATTTATATTATTGCGGATTTGGGGCTTCTTTTTGATGTCAAATTTTTGTTTCTAATATACTTGTTTTGTTTTTAAAATATACGGGTTTGGTGACTTTTAGATTCAGAATATTGAGTATTCTAAAACCTAATTCTGAAATCGAATTCTCTGGGTGTGGCCTACTTTTAATGAGGAGAAATAAACATTTTTGTAGTGGCCAAATTAATTTGTTTTCAGAATTACGAATCCAATAGGATCTAGATTGATATTGCTGAGAGATGGGACTTGCGTTTAAGATCAAATTTTGTATCCGAGGCGTATTTTTGGGTAAAAATGTTGTTCGAGTTCAATTTTTTAGAGATATATGAATTCAAGGGCTTCTAGATTGATATAATTGCGGATGAGACTTCTTTTTGATGTCAAATTTAGCGTTTTCTTTATGAAAAATAACTTGGGAGTGGTCAACTTAATTTGATAATTAAAATTCATGAGTTCAATGGCTTCTAGATTAAAAATATTGAGTGTGACCCATTTTTATAAAAAGAAAAAATATATTTTCATTTTGAATTCAAATTTTGTTATTATTCACTTTTTTTTGAAAACGTAACTTGGTTTGTGGCTTTGTTTTTAACATACCTGTTGTTATAGTCAAATTCTAGGGATGTTGTAAATTATTGATAATCTTCTTATTAAAGATGTATCGCATAATCCAATCTAGATACCTCAGATTATGTAGATAACAATTTTTTCCTTCGTAAATTGGTGCAATTTTAAAGTTACTATACCCGTCATACTTCAAACGTTGAATAAATCAAATTATTCCTACACAAGGTCTTTGAAATAACCTTTTTCAGTGAGTGAAACTCGTAAAAATTACAATTCAATGTTTTCAACCGCACGAAAGGTATCCTTCCATAAGTTATTTACATAAAAAAAAAACAACTGAATGAGTAATATATAGATAAACACAATTCCTTTCGCTTTTTTTTTTAATTACATTGTGTTTTTTTTTGTTTCCAACAGCTACTGTGTCATGCAGTGTAATTGCTTAGTGACAAAGTACATGTTTTTATTCATTTATACCGTCATCGATTACGATATTTTACTATTTTATCGCTTAGTTTAATGTAAATATTAACAAACACTATTAGGGAATTGATTTATATGAAATCCTACACGGAAATTAAAAAAAAAATCGAGCTCTGTATCTTTCGAAACTGTTGCTATACATTTTCGTAACAAGCAATAACAACTGATTTTTGACGTAGATATTCAATACTGTCGGTGGATTTATTTTTAAGTCGTGTAAAATACAAATGCAAATTGTAATTGGACTGATCACTTATACATACGTTCATACACACAAACCTACTACGATATTTTTAAAATGCGATCGTCTTCTATTTTGATTTTTATGCAAAAAGTTACGTTCGAGACAAACCAGGATCCAATTAGCTTTGACTTTGGTGATTTTAAATGTTATAGGGAGTATTTCTTTTTGGGTTGAATACATTAAAATTTTTAATTTGAATTTATATACATTTGAATCAAGGAATTTAATTTAAACTGAAAAATTAGTGGATAAATTTATTTGTTTTGAAAATTTTCGAACACAAGGGTTTCTAGATTTTCATCATTAGAGGTAGAACTTGATTTTGGAGTAAAATCTCGTGGATATGTATTATTTTTTTACGAAAAAAATGCTTAGGGATGCCTCACTCAATTTTAAAAGATTTATGAATTCAATAACTTCTAAATTAATACTAGTGGGGGGTGGGAGTTGTTTTTGAGGTCAAATTTGGGGTTGGTTAGGTAGAACTTGTTTTTAGAGTTAAGTTTTGTGAAAGAGGTATATTTTTCTGCAAGCAACTAACTTTTGGGCGTCACTCGACTTATTTGCCTTGAACCTCTATGGATTCAAAAGCTGCCAGATGAGCATCATTGAGGGTGGAGTTTCGAGGGGGGAGAGCGGGGCATTTTGTACAAAATGTATTTTTATGCATTTTTTCTGCAAATCCAATTAACTTTGGGGTTGGTAAAATTTATTTATCTTGAAGCTTTATGTATCAAAACTCTTTACTGAGATGTAAGCTTATTCTTGTTTGTACAAGGAAACAAATTGTAACTTAACCTTCTTGCGTAGATCTGGTAGCATAACGGAGGATGGTATCACGACGAGATTCCGCGAGGAAACCCGCGAAGGCAGCACACGAAGAGACTCCCTATCCCGCGACTCCGGCATCAGTTCGATCCGCGAGAATTCCATCCTCGAAACATCAGCCGTGAAAAGGGAAAGGGACAGCTCGCTTACGCGATCTTCAGGCGCAGATCGGGATCGATTTAGTCAGTTGAGCGTTATAGAATCGGTAGCCGATTTCCGTAACAAATATTCTCCGGCAAATTACGTCCCGGCCGTCTATAGGAAGAAGGAGAACATATCCCGTTCGAAAAGCATTAACGATATCGGACTGCCACCTATCGAGAAAACCGCGAACGCAGTCGCCAAAAAAAAGGTAAAAGATTACAATAACAGCCTGGGTTTGACAGAGTTGTCTAACACTACCAATACTAACAACGATAACATGTGTATGATAGAGGATGACAACGGTAATAGGCAACCTGTATCGGAGATACGTAAGCGGTTTGAAAGTAATAATACGTCGAAATCGTCTCCAAATACCGCCTCCTCCACGACTTCGTGGAAGGAACGTTCGAAAAAAGACGATAACAGCGACGGTATGAAAGAGATCAAAAGACCTTTAAAACTCTCGAAGCTCGAAAACGATCAAAGGTTTGATACGACGAATGCGTCTAATAAGATGGTTTTAGACGATAATAACGGCGTTCTATCATCGGATATGGAGGTTAAAAAGATGAATGGGGATGCGGATTTTGGTCATAAGAAATTTGCAAGTAAGTAAATCGATTTTTTCTCACCAATTTTCTACGCATAAATTCCTTTTATTGTTTGTCCTTGATTTCATATCGTTTCCGTTATACAGTAGGCGCTCTATTATGTGTACGATATCAGTCGAAGCACTTTTCACATTACTGAAAGTTTACATTAGCGAACCTTATTTTATTTATAAAGAAATTGCATAAAAGAAAATATGTACACTACCGCTCAAAAGTGTTTAGGCACCCCCGTTTTCATGGATTATTCATATAGTATTATGTTTACGAAAAAAACATTATAATTAAATGAAATACGTATTTAAAATGTAGTTCAGTAAGATAAACACCCATTATATCGCATAAGGTTTACTATCATTTACCTGCACTTGATTGGATTACCATAAACTGTTTATTGCGGTGCAATTACAATAACAATACCTCTGAATTTACTGGGTAAATTTAGTCATCTGTTAGATTGTGGGTAATAATATTTAAATTACCTTCCTAGAAGATTATAGTGAAATCTGTAACCTATGGTCAGTTGCAGTGTGGTATTTACTCTATTCACGTCGTGAGCGAAATATCGTGTGACAATTTTTTAAAATGCCTCCGCGAAGAGAAATTAGTACGGAAACACGTGTGCTTATAATAGCTTACCATAAAAGTGGCTTAAGTAATCGACAAATTGCCAAAAAAATGAAAATACACCACGCTACGGTTGACTATAACGTAAAAAAATATCGGGAAACTGGCAGTTTTCTTAATAAAAGACGGAGTGGAAGGCCAAAAGCGACAACATCTGCAGATGATCGCGGAATAGTGGTTACCAGCAAGTTAAATAGACGCAAAACAGTCCCGGAAATCACCGCAGAATTAAATGTTGGTCGCCAAAAACTAGTCAGTGTTTCTACAGTCAAACGTCGCCTACAGAAAGCCGGGCTCCATGGACGTATTGCGATGAAAAAGCCATTACTACGCAAACAAAACAAGCAAAAGCGACTTAAATGGGCTCGTGAACACCAACACTGGACCATAGAAGAGTGGAACAACGTCCTATGGACGGATGAGTCCAAATTTGAGCTGTTCGGAACCCGAAGACGCATATTCGTAAGAAGATCTGTGGGGAACGTACCAGAGAAGAGTGTATTGCTACTACCGTAAAGCATCATTTGGGGCTGTTTTGCTGGCACTAGTGTAGGGGACATTGTGAAAATTGACGGTATATTAAAAAAAGAAGGCTACCGCGAAATTTTGGAGAACCACGCAATACCTTCCGGAATTCGACTTTTGGTTCAAAATTTTATCTTCCAGCAAGATAATGACCCAAAACCTTCCTCTAAATTATGTAAAGACTATTTACGCCATTAAGAAGAGGAAGGAACTCTCAAAATTATGGAATGGCCTCCCCAGAGCCCCGACTTGAATCCAATCGAGTTACTGCGGGGAAGAACTAGATCGGGAAGTACGGAAATCGGCTTCGACATCAGTTACTGACGTCTGGAACAAATTACAATCGAGTTGGACCTCAATAACACAAGAAACTCTGGCAAACCTTATTGCGAGAATGCCTCGATTGTGTGCTGCAATTATTAAATCAAGAGGAGGTCACATAGATGAAAGCAAAATTTAAATTAAACGTTTTAATTTTCACATCCATTTAATATATTTTTATTCATGTACGTGTATCTGTACATAAAAAATAGTTATTAACATTTTTGCTGTCAGTGAGAGTGCCTAAACACTTTTGAGCGGTAGTGTATGTTTATTAAAAAATAAAAAATCAATTTTACATTATTTTGAAAAATAATGTCCTATTTTTGTTTGTATAAATTTACGCTTGGTATTTTCCAAAATATCGGGATATAATAACGCTTAATTAAAAATTCCTACAGCTTGCGCGTCACTCACTATATTTTTTATTTCAATCGGAGGATCGTCATCTTCACTCACCCCATCTCTTCATGTGCATCATCCATCTCTTTATCATCATTCCATAAACTAACATCGGGATTATTGCTTTTAATAATTTGAGAACGTCCGATGATGCACTGGCATTAACTTCAGCATCAGATAGTAACCGTTTTCTAATGATGGCTAGCGGTACATTGTCTTCATCGTCATAACCTTTCTAAAACTAAAAAGACTCCAACTAGCGCATATCTCTATTGAGAAGAGTCTTTAGAATCCACCTTTGCAGCTCAACAAGCACGAAAATCAATACTATTCAGTGAGATAATCGAAGGTTTTGAGATATCGGCATCTAAATGCTAATTTATCGATCACCTTAAAACGGGGTCATATTTGCCCATTTTCTCGAAGATTTGGGCATCTTTCTGCGTCAAGAAATTTACTGGATATTCCGAATTTAGAAATCGTATCCCAAAAGGTGTCCCCAAAGTCGATTTTCTGATCTCTAACTTTAAGGAAACTCAAGTGACCTTTCTAAAACTAAAAGGGTTCCAAATATAACATTTATATTTAGAAAAAAATCCATCTCTGCACCTGTAAACAAGCGATCACGTTTAATTTTAGAGCTATGTTGGGAGAAATGTCAAGAAAGTGATGAGAAATTTTCCGAATTTTCGGGCGTTTTACCTGGTGAAGGCTTAGAGATGAGAAATTATGGTATTTTCAGTTTGAGCTCTCTAAAATGATCTTGTAGAGAGGAATTTCCACAATTTTAATTTTTTTTTGAAGTGGATACTTTGGCCAACACTACACTCAAACTCCCACCTTTGTTAATCTTTTTGTTTTTGTTTGTGTCTTCACTTTTCCATGCCTTAACAGTTAGAATTCATGTTACCTTCACCATCATCATTATTTGCATGAACCCTTGCATCTCCTTAAAACCCAATTTTCTCCTTAAAAGTGAAACCGCCTCCTTTTAAAATATCTTCAGAGAGCTAAATCGTACTTACCTCCTTCCCTTCGGATGGAGAAGATTCTTTCGAAACTCAACCACCTTCAACCATCTTTCGTATCGGTACACCCCCATTCCGCTTTCAAAAATCAATTTTAACACGCGACACCTCACTTTCAAAAAAGCAATCATCAATCGAATTTTGACAGGTTGCGACATTACCGACAAACAGAACGACAACAACTGCAACGCTAAATTTGACGGCGGTCCGAACGATAACGGCTACAAAAATGTCAACGGCGCGAATCTCTTAAACGGTCTGGAAGTAGCGCAACGTTCAAAATCAACAGTGACCGATAGGCGAGATCGACTTAAGAATGGCGTCGAAGTCCGGGGGTCGGCGGAGCTGAATGATCTCGAGGAAGACGACGCCGCCTCGGTAAACGTCGATTCGGCGTCTAAATTGAACGGGGGCGAATCTAGACGCAGCATTTCGAATAGGGTTAATAATTTTTCTTCGTATATACCAGCTAAGGATTACGAAAAAGGTGATATAGTGAATGGTACTGGTGGGGGGACTACCGGGAATATCCTCGTCGATAATCGTCTCGAAGCAGATCCGAGGACTAATGAGAATGAAAGAAATGATATGAGTAACTTGAATAAATCGAGATTGTACCAGGATAAGACCAATAATGTAAGTACTTTTATCTTTGGTTTTCCTTTTTGAACCCGAATACTTAATATCTTGTCACTAATTCAGATGTAACCGGTTTTGACTTGCGATTTTGTGTTTAGTTTTGCGTTTTTTTTTTTTTTGTGCGTGTAAATGTGGTAACTACCAAAGTAGTAGCTAAAAGAAGAAGGATTTATTATTCATTTAAATTACCTTTTAATATTTAATTTCAATATAGTAGACTTTGGAAGGTAAATCTACTAAAAAAAACGGGCGTCAGATCAAATTTAATTTAATTTCCCAAGAGATCTATCTAAATTATATGAAAGAATCCGATGTATCGAGTTTAAAAATTAACATTCCCACTAGAAATTGGTTAAAATGTCATTTAAGTCTTCAAAAGGAAAATTTTAATAACCAAATTCTTCCAATCAATGCGTTATTGTAACCAGTTGTTACGTTCTCCTGGTTTGAAGAACAGCGCCGCTGTAGCCTGCTCGTGAATTCCTGAATTACTTGACCAATACTTACTTGTAGAGTATGTTCGCTTATTTACTAGATGAAAGGTTGTACAGTGAAACTCAATGCGCATGCGCAAAAAAAATATATTTAAAAATAAAATGTGTACACGGTTTCCGTATATACTTGCAATAATTGCAGTTATTCGAGCTCTCTTATACATGTAATGTACATTAGCATGTGTATATGTATGTTTCTTATATGCTTCCGCAGAAGCTTTGTTAGAGGCATGTACTAATGCCTCTATCTATTTGCATGCACCACTACCATTTTACAGGGGAGCCAACCTTATTTATTTCGTAAATTTATAAGCGCATCTCGGTGCTATGCTTATTTACATGTCCCTTTCCGAAAGCCTAATATGCTTTCCTTGTTTTAAATTTGCCTAAGGGACTTGGCCCTGTATCATTGGCATGTATTTGTACTTGAACCAAATACGTTCGTTATTTTCACATTTATAGACGAACCCACCCTATCTCTTAGAGCTTGAACGCCTGGTTGAGGGCGACAGTAGCGATAATAGCCGATCTCAAAACATAAGTAATGTCACAGCTACCCAGGCGTTCTCGTTTGAAATAATACGCTATATGCAATCTTTAGCTCTCTGCTACTGCGCCCCAAAGAAGGGAAAAAGCCAGTAGCCAGCAAATGTGCGAACTGCGCAGCGACAAGTAAAACGGAGCGATGATGCCGACATTACATAAGAAAACTGGTCCGTGAAACTCGTCCGCTACGGCGAGCAACTAAATGAAAAAAATTCTATGTCCCGATACGACAAAGGACCGAACAAACGTATAAAAGACAACGGGCGCTGCGGCCGCAACGACCGTCAGTAAGAAGCGGAGTGATCGTACTTGTAGAAGATGTCTATACACGCGCGCCGACAATCTCACCAAAATAATTTCCGACACAAACTTAACCGAAGACTAAAAATATGTATAGACGACAACGGACACAGTAGCCTCGACGGATGATGATAGAAAATCGAGAATTTATACGTATTAAAGAAATATATACATGCGATTCGACGACGTTACCAAATGACTCCCGCCAGAAATAAATGTATAGACAACGTCCTCGACAATTCCCGCGAAAACTAGAAAATATTAGAAATCTCTAATAATGATACGACGACGTTACTGTACACGTTACGACGAGGTACGAAAGGTGACCGATCGTCCTCGACCGTCGCGCGGGAGACGACTGCCTGTACTTGTATACATTAAATTTTAAGAAAACTCCCATTACTTATTCGACGACGTTGCACTGAATTATTTTTAAATTAGGCAGTTTTAGCTAGCGTAATGTGAATGGCCGGCTTGCATACATATACAATGCTTAATGTACATACATATTAAAATAAAATTGGATATATTCTAAGAGAGCAAAATAAATAAATGTAAAAAAAATGAAAATAAAGTAATATTCTAAATGAAAATAAGGTAATAATGGTAACCCATACGATTGCAAAGAAGATAAAATAATATAAAATACATAGTAGTAAAAAATTGATAAAACACAAAAAACAATGTTAAGTCCTTAACACCAGTGTATATACATTTTTTATTTTGTCTGTAAAAAATGCAATCTATTACGAATGTCATTCAATTTTTTTTTCTAGTACCATTAAAGAATCGAAAAAAAAATGGAAAATTTTACAGCAAGACTTATTTAAAACAGATTCCATAATTTAACTTCCTTGGTATTGCTGACGTTAAGTTTCAATCTGATTAGTTTGTAAAATTAAAAATGTCACGGTTCCGGTAGGATTTGAACCTAGAACTTCTTACCGGAATCGTAAAATTATTAATTTTACAAAGATACACAGTCCTTGCAATCGTTATGATTAAATTAGCATTTAAAAAGCAACTAAAGTTACATTAAAGAATGAATTAAAGGATTATCCTAAACTTTATTGGCTTATTTTATAGTAAATTGGGTAAATGAAGAAAGACAGAAGAGAAAATTTTATACGAGTTCATGGCATAATATTGGAATTTCTGGCTAATCTTTTTACAAGTTTAGGTGGTATTCTATATTTTAAGGTTTCTTTATTTCGCAAATACAATCCTATTAGAAATACCATTTCTCCATATCAACATCAACTTTATACGAGGGTTGCTATTTATGCATCCGATATTGGCAACAATGGTGTTGCTAGGTGCCATCTAACGTACAGATCGTAAAGTTTAGCATTAGTGAGTGTATACGTACTTAGAACGTTTTGCCGTATGGATGCTATTTGTGTTGTTTAGTGACTTAAAAATGATTTACTACGATTTTCGGCGTGAATTGTCTCAACAACAACTGTATCGTTCAACTCACTTCAGCTTTTGGCGTTGAAGCTCCACCTAAAATCACTGTACATCACTGGTTTAGTGAATGCAATCGTAGCCGTTGTTCACTCGGGCACAAATTTAATGAGGGTCGTCTAAAATCGATTGTTGTGCCACAAAACAAGCAAGATTGTCATGTGACGTACTACAAAGAATATTTTGAAGAACAATAAAACCATTTTCAATGATACATACTTATTCCTGACACATAAATAGCAACTCTAATACTTCCAGTGGGATACCTTAAGTGCAAGGCACTTTACGTAGATTTCCCTACTTGTTTTACGATCTATGCGACCCGTCAAAACCGCGCAGTCACTTTTGACAGCGCATCGCCTTATACATTATACCGTGTTATACAATCCGAGACTCGGCTAAAAAGAACTGCCCAAATGTCCAAATTTTGCCACAAATTCGCGAATTTCGTTCCAAGTTTATTGGTAACTCGTCGTGTTCGATAAACGAAAAAAAGGACTTTGAAGATTCGATGCCCGATTTATGAGACAAACCGCCGGCGATTTGCAAATTAAAAAGGCGGCCATAAAGTTATCCCATCTAAAGAAGTTACGGTTCGAATACGAAAGATCCGTCAGACAGTTCTTCACGGAGTTAGCGACGGTATCGAAGCGTATACAAAGGTTGGAAAACAAATTGAGGACGTACAAAAAGGTATTGGAGCTTGAGAATTTAATTGTAAAAGTAAGTGTTTGGTTTTCTCGGTTAGCCCTCGTCCAATTTATTCGGACTACTTGCTGGAATAGCCATTTTGTTAATCATCATGTTTATACAGAACTGTTTATAGACTAACTAATAGTTTGTAACGCTAGATAACAATGTAGAAGTTGATGTAATTTATACAGATTTCGCGAAAGCCTTTGTCCGAGTTGATCACTAACTACTCTTATTGAAACTTGAGCAGAACTGCTTTTCACCCAGACTTGTGTCACTATTTCGAACATATTTACTAGGGAGAACGCAGTACGTCGCATATCTTGGTCAAACATCTGATAAGTTTTCGCCTTCCTCTGGAGTTGTACAGGGAAGTAACTTTGGTCCCCTCCTTTTTCTGGTATTTGTTAACGATTTATGCAGTCAGTTGGATTGTGAGAAGTTATTGTTCGCTGATGACCTCAAGTTCTATACCGGGATAAGTACAATTTCGAGGTGCCATCTGATGCAGCAGAATCTCAGTAAACAAGAATCCTGGTGTGTCAATAGTAATCTTAACAGATTAACACATGGCCTGAAAAGTCCCGGGCCTAACAAAGAAAACACGTTTTTTTTGGTTCAAAATTAGCTTTATTCATCAACGTAATCTCCATCAAGAGCAACGCAAACATTCCAGCGCCGCTCTAACATTTCAATACCACTTTTGTAGAACGATTTATCTCTTGCCTCAGTTTCAGCGATAACCTCTTCATTCCTGCGAAATTTCTTACCGGCGAGCATTTTTTTGAGGTCTGCGAACAGCCAGTAGTCGCTGGGAGCCAAATCTGACGAATACGGTGGATGTGGGAGCAATTCGAAGTTCAATTCATGTAGTTTTGCCATTGTTTTGATTGACTTGTGACACGGTGCGTTGTCTTGATGAAACAACATTTTTTTCTTTGCCATATGCGGTCGCTTCTTTGTAATTTCGGCCTTTAAACGCTCCAATAACGCTATATAATATTAAATGTTGGTGGTATTTCCTTTCTCAAGATAGTCGATGAATATTACACCACGCACATCCCAAAACACCGAGGCCATAACCTTTCCAGCCGATTGTTGTGCTTTCGGGCGCTTTGGACGAGGTTCACCAGTTGCTGTCCACTCAGTTGACGATCGTTTTGATTCCGGAGTGAAGTGATGGATCCATGTTTCATCCATTGTCATATATCGACGCAAAAATTCCGGTTTGTTACGTTTAAACATGGCCAAACACTGCTCAGAATCATCAACACGTTCTTGTTTTTGGTCAAGAGTGAGCAAACGCGGCACCCACTTTGAACAGAGCTTTCTCACAGTCAAATGCTCATGCAATATAAAGCCAATACGTTCTTTTGATATCTTTACGATGTCGGCTAACTCACGCAACTTCACTTTTCGATCATTCAAAACGATTTTGTGGATTTTTTTGATGTTTTCTGGTGTTACCGCCTCATTTGGACGTCCACTGCGTTCTGTATTATCGGTGTCTCTACGACCACGTTTGAAGTCAGCAAACCAACGTTTTATTGTTGTTTCTGATGGAGCGGAGTCCCCATAACACTTTTCAAACCATTGCTTCGCTTGAACGTTATTTTTTCCCATCAAGAAGCATTGTAAAATTAAAACACGAAATTGTTTTTGATCCATTGTTTTGAAAATAACAAAAGTAGCTTGACTCTTAGCACAATAACTCACAAACTAATGAATAGAATATCATGAAATTTTAACAGCTGTCTTTTGAAGGTTGGTACTAACTGAGAGAAAGGTGACTGCAATAAAACTAGCGTCATCTATGTGTTAGGCCCGGGACTTTTCAGCCCATGTGTTACATATCATTATCGATATAACGATGTTCTTTTACATCGTTGTTCCTCCTTGAAGGACCTAGGTGTTTTATTTGACACCAAATTAAGTTTTAACGAACACATAAGTTGTGTCTCATCATCTGCACTGAGGGCTTTGCATGTTAATCCGGTTCCGTACAATCTACGGACTGTAGCGTGAATATTGGTACTCCTCGTTGAGACTTTACATAGATATTTAGAGAACGTATTTAGATAGGTATTGCAAACCCTATTCGTGAATTTCATACTCGTATTTGTAAATTATCGAACTGGAAACATACAAAAGCTTAATTTTATAAGGCGGCCCTAATAAAATGGACAGGGACTGTATTTTCGAGGTTTCTCGAATTGTAAATTGTGCAGAAAAGTTTAGGTTAGAGATATTTTGAGAGAATATAAGAGATAATTGGATAATTCGATTTCCCAAAATAAAGTCCCCGTTTCAATACGAACTCCTGTCATTTTCCCATGGCATTTCCGTTGCCTAGATTTTCCCAAACTTGTTTCTTTTTTTTTTTTTCAAGTCTAAATAAATTACGAAAAAAAATGTCGTTTAATTTTGACATCCCTAGCGATTCCAACGCAAATTATAACTTCACCATAGTTCAAAATACATTGAAAATAACCTCGTTCGAGATTAGTTTTCATCTTCTAACAAACCGCAACAATCCGAACCTCAGTTCGTCCTACGAAATTTACCAACAGTGTCATCGATCTTTGGAGATATCACGGGACAAATTAGAAAAGTGGCGGGCGAGATTTGACTTGCATATAACGGCGCAAGCTTAGCAAAATAAAACGCTAACAGTGCATTTATACATCCAATTTGGGATTCAGTGTTGCGAACGTGGTTTTAAGTGGACTTTTTTTGGCAAAGGCTAGAAGGAAATGTCTGTTAGCCATTACTACTTCAGCACGGTCAGTAAAATTATTTATTTTTTAACGATCTTCTAGAGGGAAATGCAGTATACTTGAAATAGAATGTCACCATGTTTTTTTTTTTTATAAACAAAACAATTTGAAGAATATTTTGACTCGTTACATCAATCACCAAACAGCATCATCAAATTCGTCTCATTACGATATTGACCAACATTTAAAAATAACGCACATGCGGTATAATACCTCCACACGTTTCCCCCTCCCTAAATCCGAATCTCTAGTAATATCAACTCGCCACAGAGTTACAGACATATATCTCGCACTCTGTGCGGTTCGCCAAAATTTCGGCCGTCCAAAAAGCTATCTTTAGAACGTCGCTAGAACGTATCATGGCGTACGTTTATTTTTCAATGGTCCTTTGGACTTTCTGGGGGACGACTTTCTTCTTTTTACTGTACGCATTCGCCCTGGGCTTTCTCGATTCTTTCAATGGAAATAATCGCGATCTAAAAGGCCGCCATTTTTGTTTGATTTCGGTATGTTAATGTAGATCTTCGTCTAGTGCGATTTGCTGCTGCCTCTGTTTATCGTGTTTGGTTTAATTTTTAGTTCGTTGGCATGGAGTGGTTGCCAAAAAAAAAAAGGAGCTTGGGTTGGCACGTGTTTGTTTCTGAATCGAAACTGTTTATTTATTTTTTTTAATAGGCTTTTACGACCGAGATTTATTTATTTTTTTAATTTGAAGAATTGAAATAGATTTTGGTTCTTTTCAATAAATTTTTTTAGCAAAAATATTTTATATTTTTCAAAGTAAAATTTGCTGATGATCAAAATTCAAATTTTTAACCAATTCAATCTTACAAACTTATCTTATTTGAATTTGACGTAGTTTTTTTCTCAGCGAAATATTTTAAAATTTGGGGGTGGATGATTTTTTCGAAATTTTCGTTCTAATTTTTTTTTTTTTTTGGAAATTATCAGCTTATTTTGGATTGGTGTTATTCTAACTGTTAGCGAAGATGTAATATCAATTATTTGTTGAAAATCTGATAGAAAATAATTTGAGATCTTTTGTAAATCATTTCCGACTATATTTAAATCTTTGGAAAACAAAAATTACGTCCAAAATCCATTTAAAATCCTAATTTCTTAAAAATTACCTAAATATTTGAATGTAACTTATTTTCGCCAAAATTCTGATCCCTTGGGAGTTATTACGCTCAAATATTAGTCCAATTTACTCCTTAGTCATCAAAAATTTATTCTAGAATTATCAAAAAGTCCCTTCCAAAAGCAATCTTCGAAGAAACTTGGTCTCAAGTCCTCGAATAAAACTTAAGAAATTTGATTTAATGTGGTTTCACTAAAATTTATTTTTTTTGGATTAATATTTTAACAATTGTATTCAAATTTTAGGCCAATTTACTCTGAAAATCGAAGAGTTTGGTATCGTACACTTTCAAGAGTAAATTTAAAAAAAAAAACTCGGTTGATATTATAAGAATTTGATTGGGTTCGATTTCGCAAAAGATTTTGTTTTTGAGTAATCCTTTTTGTTTTGGGGGGAATTGTATTCAGGTTTTTGATCAATTTACTATTAGGAAATCAAAAATTCGTATCCAAAATTTAACCTTGGGGCTAATTTTAAGCCGATTTAATCTTGGAAAGTTAAAAATTTATTACGAAAACGTATTTTGGAATAAATAAAATGTTGCTTTCAAAGGCAAATGTTAGATATTTACCTAAAAAACTCGGATGAATTTAAAATAATTTAGTTCAACTTATTTTCACAAAGATTTTGATTTTGGATCAAAACTTTAGGCCAATTTACTCTTTGAGAATCTAAAATTTGTTGCAAAATCTTTCCCAAGAGCAAACTTCAAAGAATTCTGCCTCAATATCTCAATAACTCAAATAAAACTGGAGGAAATTAGTTTCATCAAAATTTTATTTTTAAATGAATTTTTTTTGGAATTATTTTCAATTTTTCGGGCAGTTTAATATTTAAAAATTGATAATTTTATCCCAGAATTATCAAAAAATATCTTCCGAAAGCAAATTTTGAAGATATATATATATCTCAAGAACTTAAATGATAATTCAACTTAGTTTTCGTTATTAGATCGATCTTTTAGGAATTATACTCAATTTTTTTGCTCAATTTGGTCTTTGGAAATCTAAATTTATCCTAGAATTAAAGAAGAAAAACCATCTTCCAAATTTGAAAGAATTTTAAACGATTTCAAAAATCTCTCCCAATATTCGATTACGCCCCCTGGGTTTGAGTTTCCAAATCGACCTTTTTTCATTATTAAACGTCCATCACTAGAGTCTCTACTATCTTACAGGATCTGACGACTTCACCCCGCCTAAATCGATCGTCCATAGTCCAGAATGCGTCTAGTTCTTTGCCATCGAGCAATTCGTCGTCGACTTCCAACAATATCGGCGGCAGATCTTCTCTAGGTAGGGACGAAGATAGAAATAGTAGTTACGAAAGAGCATCCGGTAGAATAACGTCAAGTCCCGTGAGACATCAGGGCCTCAACGGTCTCAAGAATATCGGCAATACCTGCTTCATGAATTCCGTCATACAGTGCCTATCGAATACCAAACCGTTGCTTGAATACGTCCGTCGAGATGCCTACCTTTCCGACATCAATACGAGCATCTCCAGTATGAAAGGTGCCCTTATCAAGGGTAAGTTAAGATAGGGCGTGTTTCTAGTGATTGTCGAGGTAAACGTTGGTGTTGCAGCGTTTAGTCAGGTAATAAAGGAGCTGTGGTCTGAAGATAGTTCCGATCGTGTCGTCAATACGGTCTCCTTAAAGTCGCAAATACAAAGATTCGCTCCTAGATTTATGGGTTACGCCCAGCAGGACGCTCAGGAATTCCTAAGGTACCTTTTGGAGGGTCTCCACGAAGACGTCAATAGAGTTACTACCAAACCGACTCCGATTCACGCGGAAATTGACGAGAAACTAAGGTAAGGAAACGACTTAGTAACCAAAACGCTTTTCTCACAATTCGCGCCATCTATCTGTACACACGATAATTAAACCCGTTTTTTTTCTAATATAGCGATGCCGAAAAAGCTTCTGAATCCTGGCAACGTTATCTGCGCATGGACAATTCGAAAATAGTCGATATTTTCGTCGGACAGTTGAAATCTACGTTAAGATGTACCCATTGCGGCCATTGCTCCGTCACCTTCGACCCGTTCTGGGACCTATCCTTACCGATACCGCAAAAAGTCGGACAGATACGCCTTCAGCAATGTTTAGATAGCTTTACCAGAGAAGAAACCTTGGACGGCGACGAAAAACCTGTAAGTATTTAAATAGCGAAGAATCCGATATACAGGTTGTCTTTGAAATACGTAACGAAAATTTTTATATGAGTAACATTTAAGGAGTAAAACGTGAATTTTGCAATAAAATCTTTAAGAGATGGTTAATTTTTGGAAAACAGAAGGTAGAAAGATACTGCACAATCTCTGTCCATTTCGTTTGTACCTGTTTCTTTCCGCTGTGTCTGACTTTGCAGACAAGTCTTTCATTCATTTAAAATTTTGTAGGAATTTAATTTGTTCGTAATGTAGTGACACTTTTTTAATTTTTATATAAGCAATATTTTGTAACAGCAAACTAATAGCTCCATATTTTAAATACACCCTGTATTACACCTATAGATTTCATCCCACTCAAATATTTAACTTTAAAAACTAATTCTATTTTATTTCCAGACATGTTCGAAGTGCAAAGAAAGGAGAAAATGTACAAAATCGTTTAGTATACAAAAGTTCCCCAAGATTCTAGTAATACGTATCCTTTTTTTTAATACCACAACGAAAGCTACAAGTTTTACAAACTTTCCAGTCCTCTCAGCGTTCATTTTTCTTAATCAATCATCCAGACCTAAAAAGATTCTCTCCAACCGAAAGGTTTCGCGGCAAACTTTCAGTCACCGTAGATTTTCCACTCGAAGGATTAGATATGAGCAATTATTCGGCCGATAACCACACGCAAAGCCGTTATAATTTGTACGCCATCTCGAACCACAGCGGGACTACCTATAGCGGACATTACACGGCCTATTGCAGGCATCCGTATTCGTTAACGTGGCATGAGTATAACGATTCAAGGTAATACCGATTTGTGGAATTGATTTGATGGGTTTAAGTTGGCATTATGCGAATTCAAGGCCTACTAGATTGGGTGTGGAGTGTTTTCGAAATTAAATATTGTGGGTGTGGTTTTTTTTAGCAATGAAATGATTAATAAATTCAATTGTTTCGGCAATTTGCCGATGGAAGGTTTATAGATTGATAATAGTAAGGGTGGCTCGGTTTTAGAGTAAAATTTTGCGAATGTGCTTCGTTTTCTTGATAAAAATTGTGGGCGTGGTTCAAAAAGTAGCCACGTGCGATATTCAGGGGAGGTGGTGCACTTTATAAAATAAATAAAATCAGCTGGGATTTGACTAAACTCATTTGTTACAAAATGTTACCGATCCAAAGGCATTTAGATTCGATGTAGCTGCTTTTTTGGTATATACGACACTCTACGTAGTCAGTTCTCTTGTTTTAAAAGCAACAAAATTGATGTGGGGGGGGGGGGGGGGTTAAATCCATTTATTTTTAAATTTACGTATCCAAAGGCTTCTAGATCGATGTTGGTTAAATGTGTGATTGGTATACGAAGTTGGTTATACTTTGAAATGCATAGAATTAGTTTGAGATAGTTAAATTCATTTGTTTTTAGGATTCGTAGATTTGAAAGCTTCCAAATTGATACCATTCAACGTGCGCGTCATTTTTGCACTGTCACCTTACAAAGCTGGTTTTTTCTTAGAACACATGGTGTTCTGAAGAGGTGGTACACTTTTAAAATGTGCTGAATTAACTTTACGGTGGTTAAATTCACTTACTTTTGAAATGTACAAGTTTAAAGCCTTCTAGATTAATATTATTTGAGGGTATGGCATGTCTTTAGAATACATAACACTCTACAAGTGTGGTTCACTTTTTTTTTTGAAATTCGAAATTTTAGGCCAATTTATTCTTTGAAAAATCAAAACTTTATTATAAAATCTTTCCCAAAAGCAAATTTCAAAGGTATTTATCTCAAGAACTTGAATAAAATTGAACAAATTCAACTTAATTTCGTTTTTGGATCAATATTTTGGTAATTATAACTCAATTTTTGCTTAATTTGGTCTTCTAGAATTAAGGAAAGGACATCTTTCAAAGGTAAATTTGAAAGAATTCTAGAGTTTTACAAAAATATCTGGGGTTAATTCAGTTTTTAGATGAGCGAAATTTGGGTTTGGTTAAATTCATCTGTTTTTAAGGTTGGTGCTGCTGATTTTTGCAATACTTTGAGGGGGTCACTTTGGTTAAATTTATTTGTTTTTAAAATCTGTAGATTTAAAAGTTTCTAGATTTATATCGTGTGGAGTGTCACTCATTTGTTGCACTGTACCACTTTGGGTTGGCTTACGTGAAGATGTGGTTAGTTTTTGTAGTACGCTGGGAAAGTGCAAGATTTAAAATTTGCTCGTAGATTAGTTTTACGTGGAGTTGTAGACGAAGTTTCTAGATGCAAGCATTATTTTTTCTAATCCATTCTGTTTGTATCCGCAGGGTATCATCGATATCTCCCAAGAGCACTGTCAGCGGAGAAGCATACGTACTATTTTACGAATTGGATGGCCAGAAGGCACATCTATGAGTGTCAGCGAAAATTAGGTTTTTAATATACGAAGAATATATCTTTTTCTTTCAAGCATCCCTATACAGATTATTATATTATACTTTGCAATATTACTATTGCCGGCTACTGTTACTTACCACTACTAGATATTATTACTACCAGCTCTAAAGACCCCCATAGAAAACGGTTTCCTTACCGTTAATACACCTAAAATATTTTAATGAGTTCTACAGTGCGACACTCGTTAAAAGATCCAAGTTGGTTATTAATTTGTTTTTAAATCTTTATCGGTAAGGAAGGTCCCTTGCTAAAGCTGTAAAGCCAAAGCTTTACGTTCTTCTTAAATATATACGTTTTTAATTTTTTTTTTTTTCGAAGAAGAAAGATGATATTTATTTTATATGTAACGTGTGTGTAATATATAATAAAAAAAAAATGAGTTCGACATCAACTCCACATGGTCTCTAGAGTATTGGAAGATCCACATTAAAGGAAAGAACGGAAAATGACAATTTATTTTTAAACACAAAAATATATATACTACAAATAGAGAATACATATTTATTTTTATTTATTTCTAACTTATTAGACGATAGCTCAATAGTACAGCTTTTTGCTTATTGATAATCACTTCATTACGAAAGACAATGACACAAGACGTAACAAAATTTCAACCCTAATTCCAATGAAACAAAAGCTGACGATGCAGTAGTTATTGTGAAGGAAATATATCGATATTATTTTAACCTTACCTTTTTCTTTTGCATTTTACTTCCTCATTTTATTTTCATCGTAATCCTGTGTAATGTTGTCCATAGTAAGTGTGCCTACTTATTATTATTATAAACTTATTATTAATATTAGTGGATGGTCTAGTCGTTACAAGCAAAAAAAAAATAAAACACCCTTTATATTGTACACCTGTTAGTAATGGATTTGTTTGTTAAGAGATCGAAAGGGGGACATAAACACCACGTAGAGGTCCAACGTATTGTATCGAAGCATATTCCGCATCACTACAGTTTTCGATTTAAGTAATAGGAGCACTTATTCTTTGTAATTTTGGTTTGTATCGTATAAATTTGGTTCGGAATATGTTCCGAGGTATAGAATACGTCTTATTGTGATTACCTCGTACTGCTACTTTGTGGAATTCTGGAACGATCAAGGTTTTTAATTTTGTCCGAGGGATTTTATTTCTTCAATTGCTTTGATCCTTCCGAAATAGTCCTATACAATTCGAAATGAGGTAATTCGAAACAATATGTAAATATAAACCTTCGTAAATACACTATTCTATGTCCGATTGCTGTATATGTAAATTAATCTTTTACTGCACCCTGCAACTGCAATTATTATATCCGTTTTAGATTCGTAGACTTAAACCGTCACCTTCGACATTGAACATTCAAATTAATTTCATTCGTCGATACCTCAAATTGATTCGAACGGATATAAATGGGGAAATGTTGTTCGTACGTGCTGTAAAATATGTATTTTGTAGAAAGAACGATGTTAAAAGGATATTCTTCTGATTTACCCTTTGTAAATTATTATTAAGTAGATTTTAGATATTTTACTTATATACTTAAAATGATGATATTGAAAGCGGAGAGTGAATATCAGTGGTGTACGAGAGCAAAAATTGTATTGATTGTTTCTCTCGAAGATGGAAACTCGATGGTTAAATTCACTCGTGCACTTCATACCAACCCAAAAAAAAAAGAAAAAAAAACAAAAAAAAAGAAGGAAATTGAATAAAACGAAGTTAATATGGAAAAGGATAAACCGGTGAAGACTTCTAGGGAAGAAAACCTGGATTTTGGAAATATTTAAAAATTGTGATGAAAGAGATAGAACAGATAGATTGAAATAATTAAAAGAAAAATAAGGATAATATTGTAAATCTTGAGAAAAAAAAGCTTTATATTATAATTAGTGAAAAAAAAAATGGAAGATGTTTTTTGAAACAAAAAAAAGCACTAACTTATTAAAAACTGTTTGCAAAAAACATTGTTTTATTTTTACCTTCCCCCCCCCCCCCTCCTCTATTTTTGTTTTTTTTTTTTTTTGTAATCAAGAGTGCTTTGGAAGTACAAACGTGAAAACATAGAAAGAGGATGTAAGAAGGTAAGTGCAACTTATTTCACGTGAAAATTACTAAAAATTAAAAAAAGAAAACGAAGAAATTTGTTTAAATGAATACGAACGCTTCGACGGCCAGAGTCAGTAAGACACGAACTATTCGAAATTGAACCGTCTCATGATAAGCTACAAGAGAAAATGACATGAAAAAAAGTGAAAAAAAAAGAAAGAAATGGTAGGAGACTTCTTCACGAGAAACAAAGAGAGAACCAAAGTGGCACGCTAACTCCACGTGGAAATCATACTATTTGAGTTCCCCGTTTTTCTCCTCTATTTTCACCTTTTGTCACTTTTTTCTTCTGTTTTATTAATTTATTTTCTCATCATGACACGGTCCAATCCCGAAAACAATTCGTTTGTTACAAATTGGTTTAAAAAACATCGAAAATAGCCAACTTAACAACTTGTCATATGACGTTCAAATCTTTTGCACTCCCTGGTATATACAGTTATTTCCGACAAGTATTTAGATACCTCTTTTCTAATTTAGAATATAAAATGTTGTACAGTATATGGTGCGTGAATTTCGAAAACAAATTAAATAGGATTAAAGAAAAATAAATATTTATAGTTTACAGAAACGTTTAAAGATTGTTAACCAACAAAAATGAGAGAAAAAGTAAAGTTATTTAAACGTGTATAAGATTGAATTTAAATTAGTGATGTGTTGTATATAAATAAATTCGGCGTAGAATTTGCATTTTAAATAGAAATTCATTCATGCTGGAATGAATTTCAGTGACGTGTAGTGTATCAAACGGGACGACTCCATTTTGAATTTTTTTCTCCGTTGCTTAAGATATTTCTTATTAATTTTTATGCGAGTTTATTAATCGTAATAAATAAAATACGATTTATTTCATAATAGTTACGTTTTAATGAAATTTACGGCTTGAAATGCTTAAAATAAATATCTAAAAAGAAAATTCCACTAGTACCAACTTGAAATATGCAAATTTCGAAATACACTAGATCCGTTTCCTATGCAACCAATTTCCACGGGAAAAACGAGACGAGTCGCCTCACTCATCTCGCATTTTCACCGAAAAAAATCCCTTTTTACGTTTAACGCGTTAATTTTTATCCGATTTCAAGGTAATTTCTCGCCAATTAAACCCGTTATAACGAGTTGCATTTCGTAAATCGCCCGTAGATGCAAAAGACCGCCATGATCCAGTGCGCAGTCAACAACATGGCGGACGAGTGCATCTCCGAAGCGATTTGTATTTCGATTCGAGTTTCAGGGGCGATTTTCACGTGAAAAGCGTTAATTTCCCGCCGAGAAATGTCGCGAGTTTCCTCAGAAAGGTTTCGCGACGCATTTCGTCGCCGGTTTCAGTTAGATTTTGCGAATAAACCGCGCTTTTTCGCGTGCTAACCCCCCCGGTACGAACCGTGTTGGAATGGTCAGTGTTTGTGGAGGATCGTATCGATTTTGACAGGTCGCAAGGTAAGTTTTAGGGTTAATTTTAATTTTTTACCCCCGTCTTAAGCGAATCCCATCGCGAAATTCGCTTCGAATATTAATAAGGTTGAAAACGATGCGTCGAGGCGATAATTTCGTCGAATATTTCCAGACGAAGATACGTTGGCAAAAATTTAAAAATAGCACCGAAATCGCGGCTAAAACACTTGGCGAATTCTGCTTCGGGGCTCGCCGGTTAGATGTCGCGCGCGGTTTAGATTCGCGAAATCCAGTTTGCCAGTCGTTTGCGAATATCGCGAGTGTAAGGTATGTGTCGCGACGGGTCGCCTTCGGTTTCGGGTGGTGAAAATCGCGAAATTCGCCCCGTTCCAGGCTGTAAAAATAGTGCGACGATCGACCCTCACACCGTTCGAATCTTGTACGGTCGTCCCTTCGAAGATTTCCGTGCGAAAAACGTCGCAGAATTACGCAATAGTCGAAAGTAGGTAAGTCTCCGTTGGAACTGGACGAATTCGTATTATTGGTATGAATTTAATTTGACCTACTTTACGATTTTCGACGGTATTTTCGGCCCGCGGTAATCCAGAGACGTTCTAAATTCGCGTTATCTTCCCCTCGGTACGTCGTTCAAAATCGCGATATTTTCGCGAGTTTTGAGGTTACGATATTGGCCTACTTTGCGAACACGTTTTCGTTAGGATATTCTCGCCAAAAAATAACTACGAATTAGCTAGGTTTAATCTCATTCGAACGCGATCCTTTGCTTCCATGCGTTTCTGTTTATTTCTCCTTATTTTCGTCGTTTTTATTTTGATCCGGGCCTTCTAGATCTGGCAGTAAAACAATTCTCCATCTGACGATAAAAAAAAAAAGAAACGTAAAGAGAGCAACGACTTGATTTAGAGTTTTATACAAGTTCTAAAATAATTATCAAAACAAAGATATCCGTGGGCTCGTTACGTTTAAGGCCTTTTACGATCTCTGGGGGGTGGGATCTGATGATATAAAAGGGAGATTTTAGGGTGATTATTTCATGTCGGGGTAGGGCTCCCTTGGCTTGCCCTTATTGTCCCTCCGCGTGTAGACCCTATGCGTTTCGTAGCTAACTGTATTTTGAGATGCAGCGGTTGTTTGTGTTGAAGAAATAAGAGGGGTTGGTCCTTGTCTATTTTTCTATGATTCTATTGGTTTATGTACTATAGTTAGTGAGGGGTTCGACGTACCCTAAACGCATAGTGACTGGGAAGATATATGGTTTTTAAGGATTAGGTCGTAAAGCAGTAAAATGGTTGTTGTGATCCCTACATTTTATTTTTCTATGAAATGTTTGCGTTAATTTTATTAAAAAAAAAGAACGTTAAGAAAATCGCCATATTCTGTTAGTAACTAACTTGATTCTAATTTTTCAATTTGTTTAGGCGTATTAGACCTTGGGTTTACTATTATTCTTTATTCATTCCTCTTTTTATTTATCTTAAAAAAAATAATTGTGAAGAAATATCTAACTAGAAAAAGAAGCGTTATAATATCCATTTGATTTGGTTCTCAATTTTAGCGAAAATCCTTTAATTATGAGATTTCATTTAATTTTAGGCCTATTATTTTAATATTTTTATTAATACTATTTTACCCACCCTCAAACTAATTTATTTTCGTTGAATAATCTAATATCTTTATCGTGAGGGCGCCCCTTTGACGTATATCTTACTAAAGTAAAAGTTAAATTCGATTTTAGGCCTAAATTTTTTTATACGATAATTTTTTTCTTTCCAAATCCTTTTTTTTCTTGTAATTCAACTCGTATAAGGCAATAATTCGGTTGAGTATTATCGATAATGAAATAATTTCGTAAAAAGGGGGTGCCACGTATTGTGTATGGTATCTATTTCTCTTTAATTTTAAAAATTATGTAATTCTGTACGATTTATTCAAATAACTGTAAAAAATATTCTTTTACATTCTTTTTAATCCGTAAAACGAAAATTACCGTAAAACGGATCGGATAAAGTGATATTAAAAAAAGTATTTAGTAAGCTGTAATAGGGTAACAGAATTTTCTTTATATTCTAGTTATTAACCTTGTTAAATAAAATATTTTTCTTGTTGATGAATTATTACTAATAATAAATACCATATGGAAGAATCCAAAGCTGTGCATATGAAGTTTGGTTTTAGAAAATAATCTATAATAGTAAGGATAATAAATTTCATGTAAGTCATCATCAAATTTTGTTGGATTAATTTGTATTTAATCCAGGTTACACTTCTTTAAAATTTATATATGTATACATTAGTTTTAGCTGTTTAGGATATATTTTCTTTCTTAATTTAATTTATATAAAGCTATGTGATTGAGGGTAAGTTTTGACGGGTTAATTTGTTGAAAAGGGGGGATACTATATATATTGTTAATATTTTTTCTTTAATTTCACAAATCGTTATGTGTACAATTATTTACATAAATAAATGTGAGAAGTAATCCTTTAGACAGTTTTAGTCGCGAAATAAAATTTTACGTTAAAAAAATGAAAATTATTGAATTAATGTTGATAAATGGTAGAATCTAAAATTCTGCTTTGTAATAGCAAGAATAAGTAAGTTATAAATGGTGATTGAGAATAATTTTTCTTGTATTTATTTGTCGAAATGGGGGGCTCCATATACTGTTAATATATATTTTTTTAAATTTCTGAAATCGTACGTGTACAATTATTTACATAAATAACTTTGCAGAGTATTTCTTTACATTGTTTTAGTTGTGTATATGAAATTTGCTTTTAAAAAATAATTTATAACAGTAAGAATAAGACAGTTAGTCTCGCCCCCCTTTCTATCTTTATTTACTTATTTTTCTCACGCAAATAAATCAAAATTGCAAATTGCTTTAGCTTTTTAGGGTGTATTTTCTTTGTTAATTTAATTTATATATAGCAATATGATTGAGGGTAATTTTTGAGGGGTTAATTTGTTGAAAAGGGGGGATACTATATATATTGTTAATATTTTTTCTTTAATTTCACAAATCGTTATGTGTACAATTATTTACATAAATAAATGTGAGAAGTAATCCTTTAGACAGTTTTAGTCGCGAAATAAAATTTTACGTTAAAAAAATGAAAATTATTGAATTAATGTTGATAAATGGTAGAATCTAAAATTCTGCTTTATAATAGCAATAATAAGTAAGTTATAAATGGTGATTGAGAATAATTTTTCTTGTATTTATTTGTCGAAATGGGGGGCTCCATATACTGTTAATATATATTTTTTTAAATTTCTGAAATCGTACGTGTACAATTATTTACATAAATAACTTTGCAGAGTATTTCTTTACATTGTTTTAGTTGTGTATATGAAATTTGCTTTTAAAAAATAGTTTATAACAGTAAGAATAAGACAGTTAGTCTCGCCCCCCTTTCTATCTTTATTTACTTATTTTCTCACGCAAATAAATCAAAATTGCAAATTGCTTTAGCTTTTTAGGAGTGTATTTTCTTTGTTAATTTAATTTATATATAGCAATTTGATTGAGGTAATTTTGAGGAGTTAATTTGTTGAAAAGGGGATACTATATATATTGTTAATATTTTTTCTTTAATTTCACAAATCGTTATGTGTACAATTATTTACATAAATAAATGTGAGAAGTAATCCTTTAGACAGTTTTAGTCGCGAAATAAAATTTTACGTTAAAAAAATGAAAATTATTGAATTAATGTTGATAAATGGTAGAATCTAAAATTCTGCTTTATAATAGCAAGAATAAGTAAGTTATAAATGGTGATTGAGGATAATTTTTCTTGTATTTATTTGTCGAAATGGGGGGCACCATATACTGTTAATATATATTTTTTTAAATTTCTGAAATCGTACGTGTACAATTATTTACATAAATAACTTTGCAGAGTATTTCTTTACATTGTTTTAGTTGTGTATATGAAATTTGCTTTTAAAAAATAGTTTATAACAGTAAGAATAAGACAGTTAGTCTCGCCCCCCTTTCTATCTTTATTTACTTATTTTTCTCACGCAAATAAATCAAAATTGCAAATTGCTTTAGCTTTTTAGGGTGTATTTTCTTTGTTAATTTAATTTATATATAGCAATATGATTGAGGGTAATTTTTGAGGGGTTAATTTGTTGAAAAGGGGGGATACTATATATATTGTTAATATTTTTTCTTTAATTTCACAAATCGTTATGTGTACAATTATTTACATAAATAAATGTGAGAAGTAATCCTTTAGACAGTTTTAGTCATGAAATAAAATTTTACGTTAAAAAAATGAAAATTATTGAATTAATGTTGATAAATGGTAGAGTCTAAAATTCTGCTTTATAATAGCAAGAATAAGTAAGTTATAAATGGTGATTGAGGATAATTTTTCTTGTATTTATTTGTCGAAATGGGGGGCTCCATATACTGTTAATATATATATTTTTAAATTTCTCAAATCGTACGTGTACAATTATTTACATAAATAACTTTGCAGAGTATTTCTTTACATTGTTTTAGTTGTGTATATGAAATTTGCTTTTAAAAAATAATTTATAACAGTAAGAATAAGACAGTTAGTCTCGCCCCCCTTTCTATCTTTATTTACTTATTTTCTCACACCAAATAAATCAAAATTGCAAATTGCTTTAGCTTTTAGGGTGTATTTTCTTTGTTAATTTAATTTATATATAGCAATTTGATTGAGGAGTAATTTTTGAGGAGTTAATTTGTTGAAAAGGGGATACTATATATATTGTTAATATTTTTCTTTAATTTCACAAATCGTTATGTGTACAATTATTTACATAAATAAATGTGAGAAGTAATCCTTTAGACAGTTTTAGTCGCGAAATAAAATTTTACGTTAAAAAATGAAAATTATTGAATTAATGTTGATAAATGGTAGAATCTAAAATTCTGCTTTATAATAGCAAGAATAAGTAAGTTATAAATGGTGATTGAGGATAATTTTCTTGTATTTATTTGTCGAAATGGGGGGCACCATATGCTGTTAATATATATTTTTTTAAATTTCTGAAATCGTACGTGTACAATTATTTACATAAATAACTTTGTAGAGTATTTCTTTACATTGTTTTAGTTGTGTATATGAAATTTGCTTTTAAAAAATAATTTATAACAGTAAGAATAAGACAGTTAGTCTCGCCCCCCTTTCTATCTTTATTTACTTATTTTTCTCACGCAAATAAATCAAAATTGCAAATTGCTTTAGCTTTTTAGGGTGTATTTTCTTTGTTAATTTAATTTATATATAGCAATTTGATTGAGGGTAATTTTTGAGGGGTTAATTTGTTGAAAAGGGGGGATACTATATATATTGTTAATATTTTTTCTTTAATTTCACAAATCGTTATGTGTACAATTATTTACATAAATAAATGTGAGAAGTAATCCTTTAGACAGTTTTAGTCGCGAAATAAAATTTTACGTTAAAAAAATGAAAATTATTGAATTAATGTTGATAAATGGTAGAATCTAAAATTCTGCTTTATAATAGCAAGAATAAGTAAGTTATAAATGGTGATTGAGGATAATTTTTCTTGTATTTATTTGTCGAAATGGGGGGCTCCATATACTGTTAATATATATATTTTTAAATTTCTCAAATCGTACGTGTACAATTATTTACATAAATAACTTTGCAGAGTATTTCTTTACATTGTTTTAGTTGTGTATATGAAATTTGCTTTTAAAAAATAATTTATAACAGTAAGAATAAGACAGTTAGTCTCGCCCCCCTTTCTATCTTTATTTACTTATTTTTCTCACGCAAATAAATCAAAATTGCAAATTGCTTTAGCTTTTTAGGGTGTATTTTCTTTGTTAATTTAATTTATATATAGCAATATGATTGAGGGTAATTTTTGAGGGGTTAATTTGTTGAAAAGGGGGGATACTATATATATTGTTAATATTTTTTCTTTAATTTCACAAATCGTTATGTGTACAATTATTTACATAAATAAATGTGAGAAGTAATCCTTTAGACAGTTTTAGTCGCGAAATAAAATTTTACGTTAAAAAAATGAAAATTATTGAATTAATGTTGATAAATGGTAGAATCTAAAATTCTGCTTTATAATAGCAAGAATAAGTAAGTTATAAATGGTGATTGAGGATAATTTTTCTTGTATTTATTTGTCGAAATGGGGGGCACCATATGCTGTTAATATATATTTTTTTAAATTTCTGAAATCGTACGTGTACAATTATTTACATAAATAACTTTGTAGAGTATTTCTTTACATTGTTTTAGTTGTGTATATGAAATTTGCTTTTAAAAAATAATTTATAACAGTAAGAATAAGACAGTTAGTCTCGCCCCCCTTTCTATCTTTATTTACTTATTTTTCTCACGCAAATAAATCAAAATTGCAAATTGCTTTAGCTTTTTAGGGTGTATTTTCTTTGTTAATTTAATTTATATATAGCAATATGATTGAGGGTAATTTTTGACGGGTTAATTTGTTGAAAATTGGGGGTAATATATATTCTTAGTATTTTTTTTTTAATTTCAAAAATCATAAATCATACATAAATAACTTTGAAAAGTATTCCTTTACACAGTTTTAATCGCGAAACAAAATTAAACATTAAAAAAATTGAAATTATTGAATTTATATTAATTAATACTATAAATGGCAGAATCTAAAGTTGCACTTATGGAATTTGCTTTTAAAAATAATGTTTATAATAGTAAGAATAAATAAATTATTTCACCCTTTCCGCTTTCTATTTAATTTATTTATTTTTTGTGAAAATAAATCAAATTCTCCCCGGTTAATTCACGATTAAACAGGTACACCTTTTCAAAAAGAAATATAGACATACTTTAGCCTTTTATACCACATTCTTTTCGTAATTTAATCTATATAATTTAAATGTAAATGAGTGCAATCTTTCACAGGTTAATTTATTGAAAAAGGGGCACTATATATTGTTATTATTATTTTTTTAAATTTCAAAAATTATACATAATAAAAAATGAATATGAAATTAATTAATTAATACTATAAATGGCAGAATCTAAAGTTGCACTTATGGAATTTGCTTTTAAAAGAATATTTATAATAGTAAGAATAAGTAAATTATTTTATACCCCCTTTCTATTTAATTAATTTATTTTTATGGAAATAAAAAATCTCTGCTTAACTCATAATTAAAAACGTACACCTTTTCAAAAATAAATATATAGACTTACTTTAGCTTTTTATACGTCATGTTTTACGTAATTTAATTTATATAATGCAATGTAATTAAGGGTATTTTTTCATAGGTTAATTTGTTATTATTATTTTCTAAATTTTAAAAATCATACATCATACATAAATAACTTTGGAAAAGTATTACTTTACACTGTTTTTGTAACGAAATAAAAAAAAATATCAAAAACTATTGAAGAGTGAGAAGAATTTAAAGTCGTGCATATGAACTTTGCTTTTAAAAATTATTTTATAATACAAAGAATAACACAATCACTCCTGCCCCCTATCCTATTTAATTTAATTTATTCTTTATTGCAAAGGTAGATCATAGTTTTGTCTGAGAAATATTGCATTCCGATATATTTTACAATTTAATCGATAATTCGACTGAGAATCAAAGTTAATATACTCTTGAAGCGCTGCATTCTTAATAAATTGTCTATTTTTGTAGCGTTGAATCTATAAATAAAATTATAAAAAAAATATATTATTAAAAAACTGAAGTACACGCTGACATTAGCTTTTTCCAATGTACTTTTTTTTGTAATATTATTTACATAAATTTGATTGAGGTTAATTTGTTGAAAAGGGGGGCTCTATATATTGTTATTTTCTTTTTATTTTAAAAAATCATGTATATATACAATTATTTAAATAACTGTATATCTTTTAATATTAAAAATTGTATATGTACGATTATTCAGATAAATTTAAAAATATTCTATTACGTTTATTTTTAATTTGCAGAAAGAAAAAATATTATTAAAGAATATTTAGCAAACTGGAGCATTCTTGTTATTGTTATTAGTAATAAGACAATACGTAATTTTTTTTTAATAATTTATAACACTTCCTTACGTGAAAGGGAATTATTTTTTTTCTGGATAATTCATATTTAGTACAGGTACCCTTTTAAACTATATATACACGCAGACACGCTTTCTTTAATACATAAAATTTCTTATAATTTGATTTATATAACGTAATGTTTCTGAGAGAAATTTTTCATTAATTATTTTAGTAAAAAGGGAACACCATATATTGTTCTTTCCTTATTTTAATGTTCCAACAAATATTTATTATCAATTTAGCAAATTTAACTCGATTCTTTTTGTTATATTCCACGTATTAAACCAAGTAAAATAATTTTTATTACTGAATCAATACTACCAACACAACGAGGCGAAATTTATATTTATACGCATTAAATTCGCTTTTAAAATAGTAATAATAATAGCAAAAAATAGAAACAATAACGGTTTTGTTTCAATGCAATCTATTTTCAGCGAAAATAAATCTAATTTACGTGCGCGGTTTACGAATGGCAAATGTATACTTTCTCCAAAGATTCTGTCCATACTTCCTAGAGATCGAATCTATGCAAGTGTTTGGTAGGCTGTATGCATTAGAATTGAACACAGCTTATTGGTTTAAATCAACTACAAAATGGTTACTACGTATCTCCATCCTTATTAAATGCCTATGCATTTTTGTCTCACCTATTTTAGTTAGACGTTCTAGTAGTCGAGATATCTGGAGAACTATATTCAATCCGTTTCGTTATTTCTATATTTTTCAAGAATGTTGTATTTATCACAAAATTAATGTTATTTATATAAATAGAGAAGTGCTAGGCCTAATTTACAGCTGTAATTGGAATCGCTAAAGTATAATATTCTCATTGTAAAAATCGCCGAGAATTTTCAGTCAAGACGAACGTGTCGCCCGAAATAGATTCAGCCACGTATTACTCTCTTTGTTTGTTAATTTGGTTAAAGATCAATGCACTACTTTATAGAACACACGATTCCTTCAATTTACATTTATTAGGCCGTTTTTTTTTTGCCCTTATTTAACATACGCCCTTAATTTTACGTTAAATAGATTACATCTAAAAAGAAAAACTCATGTTACGTCAAAGGCACGAAAGCACGGGGAAAAAACGACAATTTTGTACCTCACTTGCCTCTGTGGAGGATCTAGACGTCCTGTTCTAACTTCCACTGAGCTAGGATATGAACTCCATGATGGCAATGACCTTTGGTATTGATCAAGGCATCTTATAGTCTAGACACTGTACCAGACACACTGCAAGTAACCCCCCTCTGGAACGATATATTTTACTACATCTCATATACCCTTTTTTGGACAGATTCAGTAGTGTGGAAGTATTATATTTTGTAGTGTTTAACTTGTTTCTCTTTTAATGTATATGTAGGTCCTTTTTTGGGATGTCCAATTTCCTTTACTTGAAAACAGAGGGGTTGTATTTACATTTTAATATTCGTTAGTATTTTGAGTATTTAAATTGGGGATGGCTTTTCCATAAAATGTATGTAGGATTTGTAGGTTGGATTACTTCCGTTTTAAGAGTTGAAATCAATTAAATCAGGAATTTGTTTATTTACATCTGGAATTGGATTTTTTTCTGGGTGTTAAATGGAATTCAGGGCGTTTTCATTCATATCCAGGGTGTAATTCTTTCATGGGACCAGCGTTCAGGCCTGATTAATTGCTAAAAGAATTTCTAATTTTGTTAGTTTCCAAATAATGAATTGTATTGGTTTAGTTAAAATTTGAACCATGTAAAACTTCAATCAACTGTTAAGCAATGAAGGAGTTATTTGGGTTAAAATTAGTTCATCATGTATTTGCTAGATCAAAAATTGCTTATCTGTTAAAACTATTTTACGTTGAAAGCAATTCTTAAAGAATTAAATTCGAAATATTCTGGGTATTTGGCTTATTTAAGAACTGGAAAAAGTAGAATTGTGTGGAAAAAGAATTTTCAGGTTTTCAGGCTTCCCTTTAATGAATTGGATTAGTTTAGTTAAAATTTAAACCATCTAGAACCTTAATCAGCTATTAAGCTATGAATAACTTATTTAGCTTGAGATTAGTTACTGATTATTTATTTCCTTGATCAAAAATTGCTTGTCTGGTCATCAAAATTTAAATTGGAATTAATTTAGTTTAAAATCAAAACGTATACCCTTAGAATTTAGATCCAAATATTATGCGAGCATTTTGCTTCTTTAGGAACCGGAAAAAGTAGAATTGAATTCAAAAGGAATTGCATTTTTTCCAATGTTATTTGGAATTCTGGGCACTATTCAGATAAGGGGTAATTTTTCCATGCGGCCTGCATTCACACTTGGTTCGTATTTAAAAGAAGTACCAGGTTTTCAATTTTATGAATTGATTTGGTTTAGTTAGATCGTCTTTGTTAGTTGTGTATTACCCAATCGCTAGATCAAAAATGGCCTGTCTCTTACCAAAAATCTAAACCTAAAATTGATATAACATACGAAGGTAAAAACTGGTCAGAGTTAGCACAGCATATTGCCGAATCCATGGAATGACGTCAACAAGTAGATGTATTATACACCGATTTTAGTAAAGCATTTGACACTATCAGTCGTTTCCTTATGGTATCTAAGCTGAGTAGTTTTGGTTTTCCGCCAAGTGTAACAGAATTGATCCGCTCGTATTTAACTGATCGTTCATGCTATGTTCACTACAATGAATATACATCCTTAACATTTTCCGCTTCCTCTGGTGTGTGCCAGGGATCCAATTTGGGTCCCCTTTTGTTTAGTATTTATTTGGATGATCTCCTACAGGAGCTGGACTGCAATGTACTGGCTTACGCGGACGATCTTAAGATCTACAATACCATAACCTCCCCGGCAGATTGTCTGTTTCTCCAGAACAGTCTGGATACTATTGTTAGATGGTGTACACAGAATGGAATTCATTTGAATCTGGATAAGTGTGCTGTTGTAAGCTACTCTAGATGTCATAGACTCTACAATTTTCACTATGCTGTGAGTCAGGCTATTGTTCCTAGGCACTCGTCTGTGATGGACCTGGGCGTGCAGTTTGATGCAAATTTGTCGTTTGCAGACCACATATTATCCATACGAAATTCTGCGATGAAATCCTTAGGATTTCTCATACGATCCTGCAGATCATTCAATAATCCTGCGTCGCTAAAAGCATTATACTATTCGCTTGTCCGCACTGGGTTGGAGTATGCCTCCATAATTTGGTATCCTCACTATCTCCATCTGCAAGTACTACTTGAAAGAGTGCGAAAACGATTTTTGAAATACCTGTCCTTCAAAATTGATGGCACTTACCCTGGACGCGATGTTGATTATGCTGGTCTGCTGAGGAGACACGGCTTTGTATCGTTATCGGATCGAAGGAAGGAATTTAGCAGCCAATTTCTACTTAAACTAATTAATCACGCTATTGACGTTCCATCCCTTCTCTCCAAAATTAATTTTGTGGTATCTCAGTACGATACCAGGTCCTTTCCTAATTTTAAGGTCCCGTCATACAAAACTAATATCCTGCTTAAAGCACCCTTTACGCATATGATTAGAAATGCCAATGAATTACTTCACGATCCTTTTTGTTGAAGTGTCTACATGGATTTACATTGTCGTCCTATTTTGTTCTTGCATTCTGGTGTCACCGAGCCATTATTATGTTTATGATTCAGTTGTATCTTTTTCGATTAATTTTAAATTATTACTGCGCTGTATATTATTACTACATATATATGCTAGGATATATTATTCTCGCATTGTCCTGTAAATGGAATTATTTTCTGTTGGGCAATAAAGATATTATTATTATTACTATTATTATTATTAAAAAATAATTCTGAATTTGACTTTTCTCAAAATTGTATTGAAAATGATGGCAAAAATTTCACACCTATTATAGTTGAACAAAATTAAAAGAAAAATAGGCAAAAGATAACCACTAGAAGGTGACTGAATGATTTGTTTATTCCAAACAATACCTCAATTTTCGCTTCAACATTAAAACAGATAAAGACAGTTAATGTTGTGATAAAAGAAATTGTGAAATATTTCTTCAAACAATCGGTACAATTCGGGACAATTTGCGAAGGAATATCTACCGTTTGTAATCATGCCAACGCTCAACTTTGAACTATGAGTTAATAATTCTCGAAATAGTCGATTTAAAGGTGATGCATCCAGTGCAAATGCACTTTGTATTGTGCGTTGTACGTGTGTAGGTTTTTGTTATCTCCCCTGCTCTGAATCGAGTTGTTTGCAAGTGAATTTTTGATTAGAACGTCAACAATGCTTTTTAGATCTTTTAATATTTCAACTGATAAAGTTACTTTTGGCTTTCCTTTGTGAAGATTTTAATTATTTATGTTGGATATATTTTGATCAAAATTACCCTAGTCAAAACTTAATTTTTTCCCCGCTAAAAAGGCATCAATTTAATTTTGGTAATTTCTCTAATAAAGTTTGCGTAAATTTTACTTAATTATTTATCCCATGAGGGACACCAGCCCTACCAGGGCGACCTGAAATGTTTCCGGATCCAACGAAATCCAAGGGATTTCTTCATGCGTTTCGTAACCGTGGATGAGACTTGAATCCACCACTACATACCGGCGACCAAGGAACACTCGAAGTTCTTTTCTGGACGAATTGGCTCCGAAGAAAGCTCATGGTGACCATTTTTTTGAGATTACCTCATCGACTACGTGCAGAAGGGAAGGACTCGTTTGCAGCGGAAAAAAGAGCTTTTCCACCATGACAATACACCGACTCATTCATCCCGCTTTGTCGTGTCCAAATTGAATAAGTTGCGCTACGAATTAGTTTCTCATCCTCCATATTCACCGCATCTAGCTCCCAGCGACTATTTCCTATTCCCAAACCTGAAAAATCACTGTGAGGAAAAAGATCTGCCCCAAATGAGGAGGCCATCGCTGCTACAGATTGTTATTTTGCAGACCTTTCCGACAGCTTGATAAGACGGGAACACCGTTTGAAAAAGTGTATTGGTCTTCGTGGAAGACTACATCGAAAAATAAAAAACCACCCGGAAACATTTCAGATCGCCCTCGTATACTATACTTACAGTTAGAAGAACTACTGCTATTCCAGGTCTATTTTTAAGTATTTCACCCTGCAAACACAGACAATACAATTTAGTAAAAAAACAACCCCTCAGGACTTTAACTATTATACATCCAGACCCCTAGCTGCAAACATCTTGCGCTTAATTTTTAAATCCTGCGGTATATAAACGTATTCTTTGATGAACGGATGCATGGTGTGGCCTGTTTTCTTTGCTACCACCCATATAACTGGTTTTGATGATGGAAGGTCTTCAATTTTTTCGGAAAAAATTATGAAATTGCATACAAGGGTCGCGCTTTGAATGCATTTGCTGCAAGGATGGGGTAGGTTTAACGGAAAAGTTGGAGAAATTAAAAATAAACTTTACAGAGGGTCACAAGGTAGAAGGGCAGTTGGAAATATTCTTAAAAGAATAGATAAAATTTAGTGAGTGAATTTATTAGTTTTCATAAATGGTGAGGTGGTGATATTTTTAATAAATAGAAAGTTGGAATTTTGATCTGTTATTAAAATTCTAGTAGTTCAAATTAGTATTGTGCTTTCGTGTGATAACTGCGTCAGTTTGTACTAAATATTTGCTTTAAATTATTGCATAAACATTAAAAATTCGAATGACAGCAGTGGCTTTTACGATCCACCCAGATGTTTTTCGTTACATCTGTGGTAGGTGCATTTTTAAGGAATGTAGAAAACTCATATCTCCCTTTATAAAAAGGGCATATTTGGCGCATTTTGTGATCCAGTTAAGAGACCAGGATAAATCTTGGGCACCAAATTTTGTATGCAAAACATGCGTAGAACATATGCGACAGTGGATAAACGGAAAAAGAAAGAGTCCTAAACTTTAGACTAGCTACCATAGCTGGTATGGAGGGAGCCTAAAAACCATCATTATGACTACTATTTTTGTTCTGTCAAAATCAAAGGCTTTACTCTCAATAACCGGAATAAGTGGAGTCGGCAAAGAGACCTCTTCTTCATTCCAAGGAAATACCTATTCCAACGTTCAGTAAGTTACCGATGCTTCCGGAGGATGACTCAGATACATCGTGTGATGAAGTGCAGTTCCAGAAAAGTAAAGGTGATAATGATTTAGAAGGATCATCAGTGAGTCCCCAACGCTTCAGCCAACAAGACCTTAATGACTTTATTAGAGATCTGAACCTGAAAAGAAAAGAATTTACTGTGTCCAAGTGGTAACATTACATTTTATCGTACCTGAGAGGAAGATCTGCTGACGTATTTCTTTAAAGAAAACAACTTAGTGTTTTGCAATGATATAAGGGGTCTCTTGAAGAAAATGGGGTTAAATGAATACACGCCAAGTGAATGGCGTCTTTTCAGAGCATCTCGAAGTTTAAAAGGTGTACTTTTACACAATGGCAATGAAAATGGTTTTAGACCTATTGGACATTGCACCACTATGAAAGAGGAACACGAGACAATATCATTGGTCCCGAAAAATATCGAGTATGAAGAGCATCAATGGGTGATATGTGTTGATCTAAAAATGGTAACTTATCTCCTTGGGCAAGAAAGTAGGACAACAGAGCTAAGGCCCAGCATTGGATTAAACTGACCTTTAAGAAATGTGTTATTTTAAGGAGAACACAACGTTCTTAACAGAAACAAGATCATCTTTCCACCTCTGCATATATTTCCTAAATAGGTTCTGTGTTGGCGAGTGTTAGACTTGACGTAATAGAAAAATTGTAAAATTCTACGCTGATGTTAGTGGAGTCAGTGCAAATAGTGGACAAAGTAATTTGTGATGGTGCATCTGTTGGTTCGTTAATTAATTTCAAAGATTATTCTAATCAAGTCTGGGTTACGGTTTCTTAGAAGTATTTACGTCACACAACTTAGCCCTGTGTTTCTGGTGTCCTTTTCTTTGTCATTGCTACGATGTATTTAAATTTTTCACGATATTGACGCTGTAATAAAGTCATTATTATTATTAAAATTAAATTACAGTAACCGGAAATACAAATAGAAATTCGCCATTTTAATTTGGGAAAATCTCGCCTTAGATCACGTCCTACAAAATCCACAAGGAACGGCCCGTTATCTCGCCGTGCAATTGCATCTCTTTCGTACACGCCGCTTTTGATCTAGACGCGGTTGCATCGCTACCACCATAGCAGGATCAATATGTGTGTATGCCCCTGCAATTCACTTCGGCCATAATCGGCCTCTGCGCCTCCATCGGTTTCGACAGATGCGAAAATCATTTTTTTCGAGACGTTTCCCGCTCGGACTCGTCCCGAAACGTTAATTCCATCGACCTGGATCTAGTAGGCTTTGATTAGCCGTCGAAATCGCGTCGATATCTCAATTATTTCGCGTCTCCCCTGTCATCTTTTTCACCACCCCGCCTCCTTTCCCCCCCGTCTTGCACCGTGCACCGTGCTCAGCTGCACCGAGACTCTCGGTGCGATTGCATGTTTCAACGGTAGTAGCCGGAATTACCGCCGGGGTGCGCTGGCGGTGCGACACGGCGCATTGTGCTTCCTTATATACGTTTTCATGGCATTCTAGATGCAACTGCAATGGCGGTTGCATTCCGCACGTTAACGACACGATTCGCTTAAAATTGCATTCAAATCCGTTCGATTGGTTGTTCCGGCGGTTTTTTCCGGAAGTGTCCTTGTGTTAGAGTGCGGGATTTCTTCGGCTTCCGCATGGTACGAGAGGAATCGTCGATTATCTGAACTAATTAACGATCTAGGAAGATGTGGAGAATTAGGGAAACCACTGAGGAATTTGCGATGTCGGTAAGAGAATTTTGCTTGAAAATTTCGTTTAGGGGGGTGGTTCCCAAAAAGATTACCCATCGAAAATGTAGATTTCCTCTTCACCCTTTAATCCCCTCAAAAACCAATCGATACCGAAAAAAGAAATTTAATCCAACGAGAAAAAGTTATTTGAAGAGCTCAGATCGAAATTTAACAATCTTAACACTCTTCGGTATTATTGGTCTTTGATTTTTTAGGACGCCATTTTGTTTTTGCCGACCTCGCGGTGTCGTCCATTGTTTTTGTGGAGATGGAGGTGCATATATTCCACTCCCTGGCCGAAGAAAATGCCCTAGTTTGCTGCCGGTACGTTCCCAGGTCAAACGACGTCCTTAAATTTTGCGAAATTGTTGGTATTCAGTTGATGCTTTGGGAGTGTCTTTATTCCGAAGCTCGAATCGTGTGTTAAACGACGAGGAGTATGCATGGGGTGTATTTTTAGATTAATCAATAAAATTGTGTCCTTTGAGGAGATCTTTGTTTCTTCGTTTTGTGGAGATGCAATAGATGAAGCATATTTTCGTATCGATTTTAGTCCTTTAGAAATGTTGGCTTACAAAGTTTTCTAGGAAAATTTACCTTTGAATTAGGGAATTTAGTCATGGGAAGAATGCAAATCCAAAGTGCCTGCCAGAGAACATTTTTGTTTTATCTCGGAACGATATCTAGATCAAAAATTTAAAGTATACAGGAAATTATTATTAAATTAAAAAAATACGCTGGAATATCAATCAATTTTGTTAGAAAAACTCAGAAAAGGCAACCGAAATTATCTATTTTCAAAAAATTAGTCAAATTCGAGTATAGAATGCTTTGTGTGAAGACGTGATGAAACGATTGCCAAAACATTTTTGTTGAAGGTAAAAGCCTAATACCGTAGAAATTGGGCGACCTTTCTAAAGAAAGAAATTGAGTTAATTGTTAAGATGGATGCTTAAAAAAGCATTTTGACACGTACTAAATAGTTTTGGGATATTTTGACATCTTCTACGGATGTCCCAAATCGCTAAATTAAAACAAATCGGAGTCATATCTAAATTTGTTTGGATTTCCATCGGATCCAAAGAGATATATTTGTTTTGGGTAAAGTTAAATACAAAACAGATCTTTTTTGTGACCCCAATTTAAAGTAAAACCTTCTGGAATGTTTGTAAAATCGATTTTTTTGAAGACCTGATTAAAAGTAAATTTGGTAAAGCGATGTAATAAATTTGTAGACGCACAAGGAAACATTTTGACTCGTTCTACATGGCATTGAGTTATTTTGATCCAAAAACGTTTCTTTTAACCTAAAGCAAGATCTGATAGGTAAAAGTCTAATACCCTTGAAATTGGGTGATCTTTCTAACGAAAGAAATTGAATTAATTGTGGCGATGGATGCTTAAAAAAGCATTTTGAGACGTACTAAACAGTTTTGGGATATTTAGACATCTTCTTTGGATCTCCCAAATAGCTAAAGTAAAACAAATCGGAGTCATATCTAAATTTGTTTGGATTTCCATCGGATCCAAAGAGATATATTTGTTTTGGGTTAATTCAAATACGAAACAGATCTTTTTGTGGCCTCAATTTAAATTTAAATCTTTTGGAACGTTTTTAAATACGATTTTGTTGAAGACCTGATTAAAACTAAATTTGGTAAAGTGATAAAATAAATTGTAGACACACAAGGAAACATTTTGTCTCACTCTACACGGCATTGGGTTATTTTGGTATAAAAACATCTCTTATGACCTACAGCAAGGTCTGGAAGGTATAAGTCTAGGAAAATTTACTTTCCAGTATGGAAATTTGGCCAAGCTCAAGATGCCAAAGAACAATTTTGTCTTTGTTTTTCGAAACAATTTTTAGATCAAAAACTTTAAGTATACCGGAAATTATTATTAAATTAAAAAGATATGCTGGAATATGAATCAATTTTGTTAGAAAAACTCACAAAAGTTTTAGCAATCTTTTCACCCATTTGCAACCGAAATTATCTATTTTTAAAGCCGGTCAAACACAGCACGTGGTCTAGACCCGTACATGTAAGAAGGGGAAACCAATTCACTCGCTGAACTAGGAATGCATAGCTTCAAACTGCATTCTGACCAATGAAAAATGTACGTTAGGGATAGAGCCCAAAAACGGTATACAAAAGCCCCTCCCATCTTACATTTTGTCTACATAGGTCGGTCCCCGGGTATTCATCGTCCTTTACATCCGGAATTTTTACCTTCTTTAGGTAAATCCTACCTTTTTTTACCCGCAAAACCTTAATGGCTACTACGCTCGGAAAGGGGGTCTGTACCGTCGTAGATACCGTTAACGTCCACGGTCCGTTTTGAAAAGGCGAAATGCAATTCGGAACGTATTTGTGCGACGCAGTAAGACGCATATAATGTTCTTAAAAATGCTAGAGGAAGGAAGGGTATTGAGGGATCGTCTGAATAAAGGCGTAAGGGTTGCCACGTTGCTATTTTATTATTTTCGAACCTGTTTGTTGATGGAAAAAATTGCATACGCTTTGTGTAGATGCAATGTGAGTAAAATGCATGAAAAGATGATGAAACGATCGCAAAAAGTTTTTTTCGACTTAAAACGAGATCTCAGAAGTAAAAATCTAATGGCGTAGAAATTAAGCTACCTTTTCTAAAAGAAGAAATTGAATTAATTATTGAGATGGATGCTTAAAAGGGCATTTTGACACGTACCAAAGAATTTTGGGATGTTTTGACATCTTCTATGGGTGTCCCAAATTGCTAAATAAAAACGAATCGAAGTCAGATCTAAATTTGTTTGGATTTTCATCGCATCCAAAGAGATATATTTGTTTTGAGTTAATTCAAATACAAAACAGGCCTTTTTTATGACCTCAATTTAAATTTAAAATCTTTTGGAAAGTTTCTAAAAATGATTTCATTGAAGATCTACTTAAAATTAAATTTGGGAAAACGATGAAATCAATTGTAAACGTACAAGGGAATATTTTGACGGGTTCTATACGATATTGGGTCATTTTGGTCAAAAAACATTTCTTTTGATCTAAAAGAAGATCTAAAATGTAAAAGTCTAATACCGCAAGAATTGGGCGATCTTTCTAAAGAAAGAAATCGTTGAAATTGATACGTGCTAACCTATTTTGGGATATTTTGACATCTTCTACGAAGTCAAATATAAAACAGACTTTTTCTTGTAACCTCAATTTGAATTAAAATCTTCTGGATGGTTTTTAAAAACGATTTTTTTTTTGAAGATCTAATTAAAATTAAATTCGGCAAAGCGATAAAATAAATTGTAGACATTTTGACTGGTTTTATACCATATTTGGTTATTTTGGTGTTTATCTAGAAATGTTCCAAAATATTATATTACATCAAATTCAAAGTATTTTTGAACTTCCTTTGAAATTAAGAAAATATATTTGTTCTGGGTTAATTTAAATGCAAAGTAGAACTTTTATACGATTCACAAATAATGTAATTCTCAATTTAATTTACACCATAAAACTTCAGCTCCATTTTCTTAAAGCAGTCTATTCCATAGACCATCTGTTTAAAAAGAAATTGATGGTTAAACATGATTCTTTCGCAGAAGATGTGAAATGCTTTGTAGATAATCCAAAAAACATTTTGACTCATTCTATACAAACTTGGGTTATTTTGGTGTATTTCTAGAGACGTTCCAAAATGTTGTATTACTTCAAATCCAAGTTGTTTCGAAGTTCTTTAGAAATCAAAAGAATATATTTGTTCTGGGTTAATTTAAATGCAAAGCAGTGTTAAATTAATTCTTAATTTAACTTACACCATGAAACTTCAGCTATATTTTCTAAATTAGACTATTTTGGAGATCATCTACTTAAAAAGAAATCGATGCTTGAACATGATTCTTTCGAAGAGGCTATAAAATGCTTTGTAGATAATGCAAAAACATTATAAGTCATTCTATACAATCTTGGTTTATTTTGGTGTTTACCCCGAGATATTCCAAAATCCATTTTAGAATTTCGATATTAAAGAAATGCATTTCAATAATCTTTAGTTCCGTATTTAAATTAGTGTGGTTTCTAGACCATCTGTTTAAAAAGGAATGGGTTGTCAAACACGTTCCTTTTTCTGAAAAGATATTAAAGTTATTGTAGATGATCAAAAAATATTTTGACTCCTTCAACATAATTTTGGGATATTTTAATACTTACTTGGAAAAGTTCGAAAGCATCAAATTAAGTCAAGAATTCTTGTGATAATTTCTAACTAAAATCAGATGAATAAAATTCATAAATTTGATGCAATTTTTGAGCTAAGATTACTTAGGTTTTATTTTAAAAATTACCTTCACCAACAGGAAATAATTTTTGATTTATTTAAAGTAACTTTTATACAATTAAATGTATTTAAAAAAAAACTTAATTATAATTTTACTTCAATCTAATAGCGGTCTTTGTACGTAAATGGAAACTAAACCATTTTTGTCTGTATTTCTTTTTAATAAACCGACTCCACTTAAATATAAGTGTATAGATGCTTCAAATTGAAAAGAACATAGCAGCTTACATTCTTTTCTTTTACTTGGACGAAATTATCTCCTAGTTATAATTATCACCCTAGTTATTTTTGAATTCTCTTAATCAGTGCATAAAATATATTGTGTTATGATTGCGGTCGATTTCTTTTTTTCTTCTGCTCCGAGAATATAACGGAATGACGTCAAAGGTCATAAAACAATACTAATTTATATACGTTGGATAAATTGACTATCGCCAGCTAGCTGTTGGTGCATAGCTCTATCGATTTCTGCAGTAAGAACTAAAAAAATTATAATCTTTACAGTGTTAAAAACGGTCATAAATTTCTTAAATAATTATTGCATCTTGGCATATAATTTTTGCTATGTGTAACGGTTCTTTATTCTCCCTTTCTTTTGGTGTATAGTGCTTGATATATTTTTATTTTGCAACTGCAAAAAAGGCCTCCAGAACCGAAACTAGATGTTCCTAGCTGAGACAAAATCTCTGGGTTCCATTTGTTGAATTGAAAATTTAAATTAAATATTTAAACGTAGTAAGAGACATGTAAATTGTCAACCAAAAGAAAAAAAAACACACGCAATTCTGCATATTCAGAAGACATACCCAAATCCTTCAGGAAATCTCTCTATTTTGTGGTGTACAAGCTCTAGCATTAAAGTGACGATATCCCAAAAATCTTGAAATATCTTGCGATTTTTTTCTAAATATGAATGTTATATTTGGAGCTGTTTTAGTTTTAGATAGGTCACTTGAGTTTCCTTAAAGTTAGAGATTAGATAATCGACCTTGGGGACACCTTTTGGCACACGATTTCTAACTACAGAATATCCAAGGGTATTCGTGAATATCCAGTAAATTTCTTGGCCTAGCAAGATGCCCAAATCCTCCAGAAAATGGGCAAATATGACCCCGTTTTAAGGTGATGGATAAATTTGCATTTAGATGACGATATCTCAGAACCTTTGATTATCTCGCTGAATAGGATTTTCGTGCTCATTGCGCTGCAAAGATGGATTCTAAAGACCCTTCTCAGTACGGAAATGTGCTAGTCGGAGCCCTTTTAGTTTTAGAAAGGTCGCCTAAGGTTTCTTGATGTTAGTGATCGAAAAATCGAGTTTGGATTTCGAGTGAAATTTTGGCAACAGTTTTTGGACCACGATTCCTAAATTCAGAATATCTAGGGGTATTTAAGGATATCTACTAACTTTTTTCTTTGGTCTAGAAGGCCAAAAACTGGCTAAATATGTCTCCGCTTTAAGACGTGTCGATATCTCAAAAATCTTCGAATATCTCGTAAAATAGGATTGATTTTCGCCTTCATGGTTCAAAATCCATCAAAAAAGGTTGGTTAAAATATCCACTCCAAAAAAAAAAAAGTGAAATTCTGAAAATTCTTAAGAAATATCCTTTTAATTTTTGCAATATTTCTTCATTATCTTAACACATGGGCTGAAAAGTCCCGGGCCTAACAAAGAAAACACGGTTTTTTTGGTTCAAAATTAGCTTTATTCATCAACGTAATCTCCATCAAGAGCAACGCAATCATTCCAGCGCCGCTCTAACATTTCAATACCACTTTTGTAGAACGATTTATATTTTGCCTCAAAATAGGCCTCAGTTTCAGCGATAACCTCTTCATTCGTGCGAAATTTCTTACCGGCGAGCATTTTTTTGAGGTCTGCGAACAGCCAGTAGTCGCTGGGAGCCAAATCTGGCGAATACGGTGGATATGGGAGCAATTTGAAGTTCAATTCATGTAGTTTTGCCATTGTTTTGATTGACTTGCGACACGGTGCGTTGTCTTGATGAAACAACATTTTTTTCTTTGCCATATGCGGTCGTTTCTTTTCAATTTAGGCCTTCAAAATCTCCAATAACGCTATATAATATTAAATGTTGATGGTATTTCCTTTATCAAGATAGTCGATGAATATTACACCACGCACATCCCAAAATACCAAGGCCATAACCTTTCCAGCCGATTGTTATGCTTTCGGGCGCTTTGGACGAGGTTCACCAGTTGCTGTCCACTCAGTTGACGATCGTTTTGATTCCGGAGTGAAGTGATGGATCCATGTTTCATCCATTGTCACATATCGACGCAAAAATTCCGGTTTGTTACGCGTAAACATGGCCAAACACTGCTCAGAATCAACAACGCATTCTTGCTTTTGGTCAAGAGTGAGCAAACGCGGCACCCACTTTGAACAGAGCTTTCTCATAGTTAAATGCTAATGCAATATAAAGCCAATACGTTCTTTTGATATCTTTACGATGGCAGCTAACTCACGCAACTTCACTTTTCGATCATTCAAAACGATTTTGTGGTTTTTTTTATGTTTTCTGGTGTTAACATCTCATTTGGACGTCCACTGCGTTCTGCATCATCGGTGTCTCTACGACCACGTTTGAAGTCAGCAAACCAACGTTTTATTGTTGTTTCTGATGGAGCGGAGTCCCCATAACACTTTTCAAGCCATTGCTTCGCTTGAACGGTATTTTTTCCCATCAAGAAGCAGTGTAAAATTAAAACACGAAATTGTTTTTGATCCATTGTTTTGAAAATAACAAAAGTAGCGTGACTCTTAGCACAATAATTCACAAACTAATGAATAGAATATCATGAAATTTTAATTTATTATTTGGAGTCCTTTTAGTTTTGAAAAGGCCACCTAAGATTCGTTGAAGTTAGAAATCATAAAATCGAGTTTGGATTTCGAGTGAACTTCTGGGAAAATTTTTCGGGATGTGATTTCTAACCTCGTCTAGGGGTATTCGAAAATATCTAGTAATTTCTTTGTCGACTTAGAAATATGGCTAAATCTGCCAGAAAATAGCCAAGTATATTTCTGTTTTAAAATGGTGGTGATATTTTAAACGAATTTGAATGCCTCGTGAAATAGGATTGGTTTTCCAACCTCAGTGGATCAAAAATGACGGTCAAAATATCTACTTCAAACAATGTTTGAAATTGTGAAAATTTTTAAGGGGATATTGTTCCATTTTGGTACCGTTTTAGTTTCAGAAAGGTAACCTGAGATTCTTTAAAGATAAAAGTCAGAAAATCAATTGGATTTCGTTTGAAATTCAAGATTTTCAAATTCAAAGTATCTGGGGGTAGTCGACAATATCTAGTAACTTTTTTCTTGGTTTGGAAAGATGCCTAAATCCGCTAGAAAATAGCCAAATATGTGTCTGTTTTAAAATGGTGGCGATATCCCAAACACCTTTGAATATCTGGTGAAATAGGGTTGATTTTCTTCTTCAAAGGGTCAAAATATCTACTTCAAATATGATTGAAATTTTTAGTAGGGGGTACTGTTTTATTTTCAAGCCCTTTTAGTTTCGTTAAAAATAGAAGTCAGAAAATCAACTGAATTTCGTTTGAAATTTACGATTTTTAAATTCAAAGTATCTGTGGGTATTCGAAAATATCCAATAACTTTTTTATGGACCTAGAGGATACCTAAATCGGCCAGAAAATTGCCTAAAATGTCTTCGTTTTATGATGGTGGCTTAATTAGCATTTTAGTGATTTTGACACCTCAAAAGATCTTTGAAGATCTAGACAAAATGGGATGATTTTCATAATCAAAAAGATTTTACGTGGATATCTCATTTTTCTTTATATATTATATCTCTGGAAGAAAAAGGGCTGTCTTAAAATTTTCTATGTAGACTTTGTATCATATTTTGAGACTTTTCCATGGTGTAATTTAAAAAGGAAGAAAATTACTTTAATTGTGATGAGAAAAATGTTATAAATTCGATTTTGATCCTTAAAAAAAATGAACATAGATCTTCTCAGAAGGTTTCGAAAATAAAATTCCTTTTATAATTTTCCCAACGCAAGAACTGTCTATAGATTTCAGTATATCTAATTCGTAGATGATGACTATTCTTAGTCCAAAAACATCAGTCACACATATCGTTTCTTGAGGTTCATACTTTTGTAATTAAATCTCATTATAACTTACTTTTTAATCCCGAGCCTCATTCCTTCACGCTATTCAACTACCACAAATAAAAATGTACCGTTGATTCGGTTAAATATCGCCGATGAGAAGAGATATCGCATATGTTGCACGCGCCAGTAGTAGTGGTAACCAGTCCCAAGTGTTGGCAATTCTATTGACGCTACCAGTCCAACGACTCCCGACGATTGCCTAACTTTTAACTAAACAGCTCGCAGAACTCGCGTTACAGTTTTTTGGTAGTTCGTTGCACTTAGCATACATTGCTACATCATGGCATGATTAACTTTGAGGAAGATTGACTTTTACACTACCGTTCATAAGTTTAAATGTACTCAATATATTGTATTATACTTAGAATTCTTAATATTTGGGGAAATTCATACTTAGTCTTTCTAGCATGGCACTTATACAGGCAGGGACATAATTATTAGGTACCCCCAATTTTTTCAATTATCTTTAAGATAAACAATGGACAAATAAAACAAATATTATAAAAGCAAATATTTATTACTAAAAACTAGAAATTCAATATTTGGTTGGCCCCCCGCGGACTTTTATGGTAGCTTTAATCCTTCTAGGTAAACTAGCCACTAACATATGGCAGGTTGAAGTTGAAATGTCCTCCCAAACTCCTTCAAGTATTGCTTTTAATTCTTGTTTGGATTTGCATTTCTGTTCGCATATTTTTCGCTTAATAATAGCCCACAAATGCTCGATCGGATTTAGATCCGGGCTTCGGGGTGGCCGTTCCAAGGTGTCAATGTTCGCTTCCCGGAACCACGTTAAACTTGCAGCCGCAATGTGGCATGGTGCATTATCTTGTTGAAGCAAAACTTCGTCAGTATTCATTCCAAATAATTGTTTAATTGTGGGCAGTAAAACTTCATCTAGCGTGCTAGCGTAGGTCCTCGAGTTCATTCTACCAGTGCACACTAACATCTCTCTAACCCCTATCGACGTCATACATCCACCATGTTTGATGGTAGGCACCACACAATCGGCATGGTATTCTTCAGCAGGCCTCCGACGCACTAGCACGACACCAGGTGTACCAAAAGTCTGTAATAAACCTATCCAGCTAATTCTTTCAACTCACGTTTTTTTTATGACAATTCGTTTAAATTTCTATAAAATAGCTACCTTATACTGAATATAAAACGATTAATTATATTTATCTCTACATTACACTCATCGGTCCAAATCACGTTCGCCCAGTCCACGATTTGTGTTTATGACCCCATGCTAATCGTTTATTTTTACGTCCGACAGCCACGGTTTCTTTCTAGCTTCTCTCGATGATAGACCGATTTCTCTAAGACGTCTACTTACTGTTTTACGCGATAAATTCACATTGAGTTTGGACCTCTTCCCGGTCTTGATTTAGTATCCCCTGTTTCTTGGTAACGCTTTAGAGTTGTTTGTTCGGCGCACCGTGATTTTTTTTTGCTAATCATCACTTGGGATAATCCCTCGGCATGTAGCGTAATAATTTGTGCACGTTAAAACTCAGAAAGTTCTTTAGATTTCGGCATTTTCAGTTACATACACATAAACTAATCACAATAAGTATTTTTATTTGTATAACAAACGCACATATAATTTAAAATAAAAATACGGATGTTCACCGGTCACTTTACTGAACTATACTAACACGCAATTACTTCCGCAAATACAGCAATAAATGGATTAACAACAGTATTTCTCCAACCAACCCTTCTATTTATACTACAGGTATTTCTAATACCGCTATATTAAAATTACTAAAGGGTGCCTGATATTCATGTCCCTGGGTGTATTTTGTAATCTTCAAGAGAGAATCAATCAGGTTCATTAGATTAAATCATGTAAGTTAGATGCAGTAAATTTTGACATAAATATTTTTAATGTCTTGTTTCCACATCCTACATTCATATCCTTTTTTCTCTGCATAGTTTTAAAGGTGAGCATAAACACTTAATTCTCGAACCTTAAATGATGGCGCTTCCTTTTCAGAAAAGGAACTGACTCTAGAATCCTTAATATTTCTGAATGGTGAAAACAAGCAGAATCATTAAGTCTATTTTGAGCAAATCACCGGCCACACAGGAATACGATATATATCAATTAGATCGTGGGAAAATTTCTTAGTGCAGCAAGAACCTGTTATTTCCACTCCTCAAGGAAGCTAGAAATCTTACACCACGAGCTTCACGTATATATAGATCCATTAAAGAAGGAAAGCTCAATGTATTGTGGAAATAATTGCCCAATTAGATAGAAAATTGATACTATCTGTTGTCAGGACTTGGGCGAGATCAAGAGATACCTTTCTTCTGGACCTTTTTTTCTATTATTGAAGCGTGTAACATAATAGCAAACCATTCTTAGAATGCCTTAATGAAAACGCCAACATGAATGAAAGACAAGGAACATATTAAGTCGTTTTCTTTGTATAGGAGAAAAAGAAATAAGGAGGGATTTACTTGCCTCTAAAATAACAAAATATCTGAGGAGTAAATTTACGAAAGGTGAGTTTGAATTTACTATCATCTTGGTAAAATTATAGAAACCCATGAATCCTTGTTTCGAGTCTAAACAATAAATTTTTTGCTCGTTTCTAAAAAGAGTCCATGAAATGGGCAAAATTCTTTTCGTTCGAAAAAGCCAAACATCGAATGCTGTTTGACAGGCAAACACAGAAGATATTTACTTTTTGACAACATGGAAATTTCAAACTTGAGACTCTTAGAGCTTACAACCTATAATTTAATTAATTAACACAAATACCATAGGTGACTTAATAAATATTAACTTACGTTATAAGAACACGATGCATTTTGAAAATTTATGTTTTCATTAACAAAAATATTCGATAGGATCGTATAAGAAATCCTAAAGATTTCGTGACTAGAATTTCCCATAGAAAAGATAAGGTCTGCAAACGATAAATTATTATTATTAGTATTAGATTAGTAGGTTTTGATAACTGTAAGCAGCACACTTACGAGGGCGACCTGAAATCGACAAGAAAAACACGGTATTGGTGTTTTTTTTTTATTTTTATTTCTCAATGTAATGTTTCCAAACGGTTCCCCAGTCTCTTCAAGCCGTCGAAAAATTAGGATGCCTCGAGGTCTGCAAAATACCCATCTGTAGCGGTGATGACCTCTTTATTTGAGGCAAATCTCTTACCTCCCAGTGATTTTTTTTTTGATTTGGGAATAGGAAAAAGTCGCTGAAGGTTAGATCTGGTGAATATGGAGAATGAAGGGCTAATTCGAAGCACAACTCATCCAATTTGGATACGACGATGCGCGATGAATAAGTCGGTGTATTGTGATGATGGCAAAGCACTTTTTTCCTCTGCAAACGAGGCCGTTTCTCCGTCAATACTTCATTGAATCGGGTCAATAAATCGTTATAGTATTGCCCTGATTCCAAACAATAATCGCCATGACCTTTGCTTTCTTCGGAGTCGATTCTCCCGGAAAATTCCACTGCTACGACTGTTTCTTGGTCTTCGGTATGTAGTGGTGGATCCAAGTCTCATCCACGGTTAGGAAACGCATGAAGAAATAACACATAGATGACGCTAGTTTTATTGCAGTCACCTTTCTCTCAGTTAGTACTAACCTTCAAAAGACAGCTGTATAAAATTTCATGATATTCTATTCATTTGTTTGTGAGTTATTGGGCTAAGAGTCACTCTACTTTTGTTATCTTCAAAACAATGGATCAAAAACTTCTTGATTGGAAAAAATACCGTTAAAGCGAAGCAATGGCTTGAAAAGTGTTACGGGGACTCTGCTCCATCAGAAACAACAATAAAACGTTGGTTTGCTGACTTCAAACGTGGTCGTAGAGACACCGATGATGCAGAACGCAGTGGACGTCCAAATGAGGCGGTAACACCAGAAAACATCAAAAAAATCCACAAAATCGTTTTGAATGATCGAAAAGTGAAGTTGCGTGAGTTAGCTGACATCGTAAAGATATCAAAAGAAGGTATTGGCTTTATATTGCATGAGCATTTGACTATGAGAAAGCTCTGTTCAAAGTGAGTGCCGCGTTTGCTCACCGTTGACCAAAAACAAGAACGTGTTGATGATTCTGAGCGGTGTTTGGCCATGTTTAAACGTAACAAACCGGAATTTTTGCGTCGATATGTGACAATGGATGAAATATGGATCCATCACTTCACTCCGGAATCAAAACGATCGTCATCTGAGTGGAGAGCAACTGGTGAACCTCGACCAAAGCGTCCGAAAGCATAACAATTGGCTGGAAAGGTTATTGCCTCGGTATTTTGGGATGTGCGTGGTGTAATATTCATCGACTATCTTGAGAAAGGAAATACCACCAACATTGAATATTATATAGCGTTATTGGAGCGTTTGAAGGCCAAAATTACAAAGAAACGACCGCATATGGCAAAGAAAAAATTTTGTTTCATCAAGACAACGCACCGTGTCACAAGTCAATCAAAACAATGGCAAAACTATATGAATTGAACTTCGAATTGCTCCCACATCCACCGTATTCGCCAGATTTGGCTCCCAGCGACTACTGGCTGTTCGCAGACCTCAAAAAAATGCTCGCCGGTAAGAAATTTCGCACGAATGAAGAGGTTATCGCTGAAACTGAGGCCTATTTTGAGGCAAAAGATAAACCGTTCTACAAAAGTGGTATTGAAATGTTAGAGCGGCGCTGGAATGATGGCGATTACGTTGATGAATAAAGCTAATTTTGAACCAAAAAAAACGTGTTTTCTTCCCGACTATAGTATCCAGACTGCTTTGGAGAAACTGGCAATCTGGTGGGGAGGTTGTGGTGTTATAGATCTTTTAAGGTCATCTGCGTATGCAAGCACATTGCAGTCAAGTTCCTGCGGAAGGTCATCCAAATAAATATAGAATAAAGAAGGCGCAAATTGGATCTTGGGCATACACCAGATGAAGTAATAAATCTTAAGCATTCGTAGCCATCGTAGTGAGCGTAAACAGTTAAATGAAAATTTCGATAAATAGAACTAAAAGCATGGCTTTTCTGTGCAACTATCCAATTAGGAAAAAAATACCAAAAACGATACGGTACTGGAACAAGAGAAACCGTTTAAGTATTTAGGTTCATTTTATAATTAGTTTTTGCCTTGTCTCCGTAATATACTAAGGGTGGTTAAAGACTTATTGCCAGTAGTGTATACGTGTACAAAGAAAACTTGAAGGATTTGTTCTAAATAAGGGAAGAAAAGATCTTCCCATAGCCGTTGCATCGGATAACAACATTGATTTATTTCTAATCTAATTACTCAATTATTTCCTCAACACCTTTGGGTTTGGAAGTGTCCGGTTTCTTCCACTATCGAGCCTGTCTCATTAAGACATTCCCACACTCTAATGGATATGTGTAGTTATTTTCTGAAAATAGATTAATTAATCATTCCAAAGTACCAAGAATCACCTTCGTATTTTTAACCGTTTTCTCCTTGCGATAAAATTACAAATCTACTAATCATTTCTTATCTTATCTTTAGAAGGATGAAAATGGTCTACTTCGAAGGTGTGTAGGTCGAGTTTTTCTCTTATCGAATTCGCAGCGATAATTGGTTCCTATAGGTTCTGATTCCCGTCCAATAAGCTGGATGAATTTAATAATTTCTAGTACCTCAATTGAATTAGATTTTGGAAGATGTGGAATTTCGAACACCCAATTTCAATAACGTCTGAATAAAAATATTGTTCCCGTTGGCCTCGTTTGTCACTTGTTCTAATATTACCAACTGATAAAAATATATTATTTTTGCTTGGTGTGATAAAATTAACAACTCGCGTTATCTCTGGGGAGCTGTTGATCTTTTTAATTAAAAAAAAAAGAGGAACTGTTATTACACTGCCCAGCAAAATAATTTTTTTGTCGTGGTACCTGTAAAATACGAACTCTGATTTAGGGTATTTCTATAGTGCTGGTTTAAGAGACCTAAATTGTCTGTTTTCGCCTGAAATTAGAATTATAATATTATAATTTTAACCCAACCAACATCAAGCTTTAATCTCAATAAGGTCAGCAAGAAATACCTATTCCAACGTTCAGTAACTTAACTATGCTTCCATGACTCAGATACATCATCTGGCTTGGTGCAATTCCAGAAAAGCGAAGGTGATCGTGATTTTGAAGGATCATCAGCGAGTCCCCAACGCTTCAGCCAACAAGGGCTTAATGACCTTGTTAAAGATCTGAACCTCTCAAAGGAGTCGTCCGAATTGCTTGCTTCCATATTAAAGGAAAAGAACTTACTGTGTCCAGGTGGTAATCTGCTGACGTATTCCTCTAAAGAAAACAACTTAGTGTTTTGCAATGATATAAGGGGTCTCTTGAAGAAAATGGGGTTAAATGAACACACACCAAGTGAATGGCGTCTTTTTATAGACAGAGCATCTCGAAGTTTAAAAGGTGTACTTTTACACAATGGTAATGAAAATGGTTCTAGACCTATTGGACATTGCACCACTATGAAAGAGGAATATGAGACAATATCATTGGTCCTGAAAAATATCAAGTATGAAGAGCGTGGGCGATATGTGTACCAAGGAAGATGGGATACCCATTACTGTTGGAATATTTGCGAGACTGTTCCGGTAAACCACACACAAGGAAATCTTATAAAAGGAAACTGTTAACTGATGATTGAAGGTTTCTTCTGCACATTTTTCTGTTAAATAAATACCTCTTACACAGTTATCGAATAAAAAATCTAATTTATCTTAATTAGGGCGAAAAGAGTAAGAGACTTAAAAAATCCGAGACAGCAAAATGTGTGTTTGGCCAGTGTTATATTACATTCGCGATCTGGGAACTTTTAATAAAGAGTGGGGGATCGATCAGAAATTACTGGAAACTAAAAAAAATCAAACCAAATCCTTTCCCCCTTGCTCCTCCTACTTCAAATCGAAAACGTAACGGTTGCTACGTTCTTCAACTGTTCTTTTTTCCACCTCACACATCGAGAAGAGCCTCTCGCGAACTCCAACGCACTTAGTCACTTGCCATCCTCTTCTTTTACGTGACCTTACGCTAGAATCTACGGCGATTTTTTACGCATCGCACATATAATACTAGTTTTAGTTAGGTGCATCATCCTAGTAGGCTAGGAGAAATCACCACGATCTTGTAGCCTTGACAACAGCAAACTGAACTTGCTCGGCACGAGCCGGCGAAGGCGTTGCATAGCAACAGCCAGTCTCTAAATGGGGGCGTTACCGCGCGAGCTCCGCCCCCCCTCACCCGACCCCAAATCCCGATCTGCCATCTTCGTCGTGCGGACGAGCGTAGCCGATATATGAACCTGCAGCTGGCGTAGTTCGTGCAGTTGCAACTAGAGTGCGTTATTGTGCAGGGCTGCATTCGGCGACGAACGATGCCTGCATGTAACGCGTTCGATTTTGAGGTTATGTCCGTTGCTCCGACGGTTCTCGGCGTTTGTTTTGTTTTGGCGTCGCAGTAGGTGTTGGAGGAGATGGAGATATACGGCTGCGCGCGTATCGGAGCGAGATAGGACGATTATTGTAGAGCGTCGAGTGTGGTGCGTGGAAATTGGCTTTTTTTTTTTTTCGTCGGGTTGTTTTTTATTTTTAAAGGCCCTGCGCTTTCGTGTGGAGATTTCTGGTGAATGCGTTTCGATGGTTTTTTTTTTATTGTGATTTTGTGGATTTTTTCCTGGATTTTTTTTATGGTGTGCGAATTGGACCATGTAAGTGGCTTCTTTAGATCCTTTTGTTGCTTTTAAAATCCCTTGTAACCTGATTTTCTAATTTTTTTTTTTCGAAATCCCAATATTTTTTTTTGGGCGAGTGTGGGACTACAGGGGGGAGAGGGATATACCAACTTTGTTTGTGTTTGTTTTGTCGAAAAAAAAAAAATTCCTCCTAGATCCCCCCAAAAGAGAAAAAACGATCTTATCTCTGATCCCATTCTCGACCGCATCCTTTTAGCATAACATTCCAAGGCACACTTAGAATAACAAATGATAAAAGGCTATTGCTACCTCATTCGCTAATAATACATCCTCTGACGTAGTTACAATTACAGTATATGACATTGACATTATACATAACCTGACCCAATGTGAACTGTGATAGTCAACTGTTTCACAACGCAAACGCCGACTGCATGTGTGCGTGTTTAGCAAACACCGCACACTATGATGCGGTTTTCGCTTAGTATACGTCGACCGAGATGCATCGTGCGATTTGAGCGAAATTTATCGCTAGATGCGTCGCGAATAACTTATAGCACCGAAAATAGTGCCTCGGTTATTGGCGAGAGCAGCGAAATTCGGTTCGAAAGTCGCCTAGGAATGGAAAAAAATACAGTTAGGCGTGTTTACTTTTGCGAGAGACTGGTTTTTTGGCCGAGTGTTTTGTCTGATGGACGTCTAAGAGAGAAAGACGGCTATGAACGCTGAGTGATGTATATAAAAAAAAAGAATAACGGTGGTTTTTAAGAATAGGAATTAGATTAGGAGATGCTAATATAATGTACAGCTTTGGTCGTGTATTTGTTGACTCTCGGGGATCCGAAAGGATTTTCCAGAGTTCCTTTTTTTTCTAATTTATCCCAGAGCTAATGTACAAAAAAAAATAAAAATAAGAAAAAAATATTCTGATACGCTGAATTCCTGCTAGAATTTATAACCTTGTTTTGTTAAGGTTTCGCCAAGAAAAAATGTACGTTACCGAAACAGCTACGTCATCTCACAACACGTTCCTAAAAATAATTTTTGTGACTCTACTTTCTCGGCTGGAATTCCACGTATTTCTTCGATATCCCAAATTCACGGTTTTTTAGAAACTTTTTTTTTTTAATATAAATATAATTGCGTTTTAACTGGATCATAACAATAGCACGTTCATTTCTTTTCTGATATCCAATCGCAAACTTATCGGCTTTTTGAATGTACAGGAAGTAACCCAGACATTAGATAAATATTGTTATATGTGTTATAATAAAAGGAAGTTGGAAGGGGAAGTATATGTGAAATGGAAAAGATTTTGACAGACAATATTATGGGGAATACATGTTCGATTTTATAGTGACAGTAAAGTTTCGAACAACCCCAGCATCTTAACAATAATAATAGTAATCTTTAGTACCCAACAGATCAAATCCAATTATAGGGCAATAATAATATGATATAACATAATACAGTACAGTATTCGAAATACACTACCGTTCATAAGTTTTATGGCACTATATAAAATGACGAAATAAACCAGATATATCTAATAAAATGCATTCTGTTATACGAGGGACATCTCTATGCTATACCTCTGTCCCTCTTACAGTAAAACTACAGTGGCATTATATTTTTTATTTTTCCAACATCTCAACAGCCTCCTGGAAGAATTGCTTCACTTCATAATTATTGGTAAATCTTGTCCCACGTAAGATTTCTTTTAATTTGGAGGAAAAGCTGTAATTATTAGAGGCTAGATCCGACGAATATAGCGGGTGCTCCACTAATTCGAAGCCTGCTAGGTGTATAGCCGCCATAGCTATACAAGATGTAAGGCTGGGAGCATTATCTTGATGGAGCAGCACACCGTGTCTTAACTTACCTCAGCGTTTGTGCGTAACAGGCCTCTTTTGCAAATAATCAGTCAGGATGACTCCTAGAACATCCCAGAACATAGATAGCAAAACCTTTCCAGCAGATGGTACGATCTTAAATTTGCGTGAAGAAGGAGAACCGTGTTGTTTTCACTCTCTACTTTGCACTTTGATCTCGAGATCATAGTGCATGGCACATCCATGGTCACATACCGACTAAGAAAGTTCTAGCATTGGGAGCACCCATCTTCTTCACATCTAATTCTTTAGTCAGTGTGTTGCGCGCCAGATGATATAAACCAGTATCTTCCACAAAATCCTCTGGTGCGTACTCGTCGGTCTTGCACTACGATATCATGTACCTTTTTAATGTTTTTGTTGTTTCGGGAGGAGCACCCGACAGATTGTTGTCCTTCCACATTTAAAATCTCAACACCAGCGTTTGACTGTATCATGAGAAACTGTAGACACACCACTAGTTGCCATGATGTCTTTATGAATTTCTGTTGGTGTCATGGTGCCCTTTTTCTGGAGGTATTTTTATCAAAGCTTTTTATTCTACACGATCCATTTTTATGAACAATCACGACAGACAATTCAGGGATTAGCTACAGCACAACATTTTGAGATACAAACTTGATATTATATAGGTATGATCTACATCTAACCTATATTAATCAAACAACCAATTAGTAGCAAAGTAACCTCCTATTACTTTAATAATTGCATGACAAATACGTGGCATACTTAGAACTAATCGCTCCAAATACGATTCGTCTGGGATTCCACCCTTCCTGCAGAATATATGCTGGTGATTTTTTCAGGACCTCACGATCCAAGTGATCATCCTATTAGAGCTCAATGGAGTTGCAATCAGGTCTCTGTAGCAGCTACTGCATTATGGATTAAGTCTCCTTGAAAGTAAGCTTTAAGCACTTTTGCAGTGTGCTTGGGGTCGTTGTCTTGCTGATGAATGAAGTCTTTTTCAGTTAATTCACGTTCAGTTAGTACCGCATCCTTTTCTAGGTTACCGATTTTCCAATCCTTCTCTCTCTAAAACAACCCCATTCCATGATGTTTCCTCCTCCAATGCTTCAGTGTTGTTTTGAAATAGACTCTTCATAGTACATCTTCCTTTTTGCAATACACATTTTTCCAATCATTTACTCTGGTGTTTCTACTATTCGAGATTTAGAATTGAGTGAAAAAGAAAGCTAAAATTATTCATTTATTTTAAATTCTAAAGCACCCTGGGATACTGCACCAACATTATTTAAAATAAATGTGACGACGGTATTGAGGGATTGGGAAAAGAAATATACACCGATGGGGGTGAAGAATATGCGAGATGGAGTTTGGAGATCGATATTGATAAGACAGAACACCTAGTAATCGGTTTACAAAAGGAGTTTGTGGAGGAAAAGTGATGAAGACGACAAACGCGTATAAATATCTAGGAGGTTCATTAACTTCCGATGGTAGAGATGACAAACATACAGAATAAAATAATAAAGGGAAAGACTATAATTGGACAACTACACCCTGTGATGTGAACGACAATATTTCGAAGAGAATAAAAACACGGATGTTCCATTCTTTTGTTGATAGCTGTGTTACCTATGGAAGTGAATTGTAGGCGCTGAATAAGAAGATGGAAAACACTGGAGACGCTGCTGTTTGAAGACATTAGTAGGCCATGAAAAAATTAATACATGAAATAGAGTGGAGGCAACTATTGTGGTATGGCCATATGAGGAGAATGGACCAGGACAGACTACGACAAAAGGTTTGGAAATGGAAATCTGCTAATAGAAGGAAAGAAGAAGGACTAAGAAGAACTTGGGAAAAAGGAAGACTGATGGGGGAAGATGGTTTTAGGGATAGAACCGCTTGGATATTGGGATGCAGTAGATTATGCTGAATCAAACCACATCAATCTAACGCTCAAGAAACGAAACTGAATTAATGTAAAACCAAAAACTAATAAAGGAATACACAATAAACGGCAGTAAAAGTATTTTCTTTAGGGTAACAATAAACACTACACAATATGACTTTCTTCCAATTATCGAGCTTTACCACATCCAAAGGAACCCAACCATTGCAATACACTCAAAAAATTAGCGGGGAGTATTCTCCCTCTTTACAGCTCTTATCTCTATTGTGTCAATTGCTCATCCTCAACCACTATTTCCTCTTCGTTCGCTTCCGTCTTCTCCATAAACCTTTGTCTCGCTTCCTTCTCCTCCTCTCCATCTAGCAATATGCAGAAATCAGACTCTTGTCGATTCAGAAAAAGAATGATGATAGCAAGTTTAAAGACTAACAGAAAAAGTCTATGCCATTCCAATTTGGGCATCCAAACCATGTCACCTTTACCCCTGACTTTGACAAAATTCCTAGCATTATTAGCTTTATTCGACCTGGCCTAAATCGCTGCAAATCCTTTTGAATTACTAGTAATCAACACGAGCGATTTATACGCGAACTTTGAAGGAAGGGATCTCAAAATCCATAGAACAAACGTCAGATACACCAGATGTATACATAAGTTCTTTCCTCTTAGTACGCAGCGCATTACTTTGACATATGTCATTTTGTTCGTCTGACGTTTAAACTACCAATACACACAAGTTACGTCCACCAAACACTAGCGTCTCTACTTTATAGTTCCAGTGATCATGTCGAGTTTTGTGGTTGAAAAAGAACCCTTGCGGCAGGCATTACTTAAGAAGACTGTTGAGTCATCGGTTGCTGGTAGAAACATCTGGTGAACACGCTCCATCGATTACAACATGAGAGACATGGTTTCAACAATTTAAAAGTGCTGATTTCAATGTGAAACACAATGGTCGTTTTGATAGACCATAAAAATGTGAAGACAAGCAATTGCTGGGGTTATTGGATGATGGCCCAAATGACTCAAACAGCAATTACCAGAAGCATTACATGTGTTACAATAAACAATTATGGGGAAGATCAATAAACTCACTAAATTAAATGGATTTATTTCGAAAACCCGAAGCGGAAAAAATCATAGTTTTTCAACACCAAAACCAAAATGCTAGTCTTGTGGTACCAGAACGGTGTTATGCATTATGAACCCTTGAAGCCCGGCGAAACCGTTAATACACAACGATATCCAGAAGACATAGCAAAGTGATTTTGTTAAACAATAATGAGCCTCCTCACACGGCAAAACCAGTGAAAGACAGCCCCCAGATCTGGCGCCAACTGACTATCACCTCTTCGTATCAATGGGGAACGCCTTCACAGAGCAGCACTTCAGCAATTTTGAGGAACTTGCAAAATGGGTCGATGAATGGTTTGCCCAGAACGCAAGCATGCATAAATTATCTGAAAGATGAGTGAAATGAATAAAAAAAATAATTTCCTTTGAATATTACGTGTTTCCTTTTAGCAAAAAGAATTTCCGTCTAAATTTTTGCATATCTCACTTGTAACCCCCCTGAAATCACACCCTTATCCATTCAGAACAAAAAAGATCACAGCAATTTTGAAGGTTAAAAAAAGTCAATGTCATGATTAATTGAAATTAATGACGTATATCTAATTTGGACATTGGAACCATGTTAACTTTAGCGATCATTTTCACAAAATTCTTAGCATTGCTATCCCTAATATACCAGCCAGAAATCGCTGCAAATGCTTTCGAATTACTCCTAATTCACACGAATGATTTACGCGCTAACCTTGAAGGAACGCATTCCGAAGCCCATGGAACTAAAGTAGGTGGTTATCCGAAAATAGCCCACGTCATAAACGAAGCTAGAAGAAATGCCGAGCATCATTTGGGTCCGCCGGTCCTATACTTAGACGCCGGAGATATTTACACGGAAAATTTATGGTCAAATCTATTCACTAGGAAGATCCTTATTGAGTTCTCGAATCTCCTACACCCTGATGCGGCCGTCTTGGGTTGCCACAATTTCCATAACGTGGAAATCATCGAGGAATTCCTGCAGAAAATTAGATTCCCCATCGTTGCATCCAACGTCCGCTTCACTAAAGGTATCGAGAGATATTCCAGTAAGATTAAACCTTACTTAATCATCGAAATTAGCGACGTTAGAATTGGAATTGTTGGATATATCACGCCGAAAATGCACCTTTTCAATGATGAAGGCAATGAGACCTTCGTCAAGTTGGAAGATGAATTGGAATCCGTGAATAGGGAAGTGGGAAATTTGAAGAGGAATAATGTAAGCTTCGTAATTGCCTTGGGACACTCTGGGTACCACACCGATAGATTAATAGGTCAAGAAGTCGAAGGCATCGATTTGATAATCGGGGGATTATCCCACGGTCTCTATTGGAACTCCCCTGAAGCTCCTAGCGATGAAGAAATTAAAGGGCCGTACCCTTACGTCGTTCAGAATTCTCGGAATAAAACCAGGAAGGTTCTCATCTTACACACGTATGGTTTCAGCAAATACTTAGGGAAAATCTTGTTAAGATTCGATTCCCAAAATAATCTCATCGATTACACCCCGGAGCCTTTATTTTTACATGGTAAATTCCCCGAAGATCCTTCCACAGCTAAATTGGTAAGGATCTATAAGCGAGCCGTGAATAACATCGAGAATTTAGACCAGGTCCTCGCACAGTGCATAGTTCCTTTGGACGCCAAAGACATCCGCACGGAAGAAAGTAATCTTGCTAACGTAGTTACCGATGCTTTAATCTATCACATGATTCTAAGGCATCAGAATTATCCGAATGGGTTTTGGACCAGCACGGCGATTTCACTGATAAACGCCGGTGCTATTAGGAAAAGCATCGGCACCTCGAGGGCTAACCCTAATATAACTCGAGGAATGATCAAAGAGATGATGCCGTATCGCCAGCATCTCGTCCAGCTCAAATTGAGAGGTAGCGACATCATAGAATCGCTAGAGACTGGTGTAAGGTCCAATGGCGAGACATCCAGGGGGGAATTCTTGCAATTCTCTGGATTGAGGGTGTTTTACGATTATGATAGACCAGCTGGGGATCGGGTGGCCTTCGTTAGAGTTAGATGCGCCGAATGTAGCCAGCCGACGTTCGGAAAACTCGAAATGAACGACATCTACAGCGTGGTCCTAACCGCTTTCATAGCGAACGGTGGCGACGGCCATATCACAATTAGATCCCAGGGGATTAGGCGGAAGTTTTTGACCGACGTGTACGACGTTGAAACACTAACAGGATTATTAGAGAGCATCGGGAAAATTAGACCGGAAGCCGATGAGAGGATCCAGGAATTCACCAATGCCCAGAAGAAACGCTATAACCGAGGGTATCGTTTCAAAACCTGTTGCTCCTCTGGCCTTTTATTAATCGGTATTTGGTGCGAATACGTCTTTATTTGACCGATTTTTACGTCGATTGGAAACTAAAACGGTCGTTTAAAATTTTTTGCCGGCGTTGTATAATAACATTTTTTTTCTTATCCGTACGGCGCGCTGACATAATACTTTCCCTCAGTTCGACTCGGTTGTCGCCTCTACAGAACAACCACACGCACAGAACGTTGAGAGAAAGATAGCTATTCGCAGACATGGCAACAGCGTGTCTGGGTACTAACGCCCTTGGAATCCAAGTTGAACAACCCGACTCGGCCTCACCATTCGTACTTAAACGCGTTGATCTACAGTCGTGGACGGGAGAATAACGCCGGTATCGAATACGATGGGATATAGACTAGATAACGTGGTGCTTTCGTTTTTATTTTGGTGGTAGAAAGTAATTGCGAATTAAACAATTGAAGTAGAAGAGAGTGGATGTGTTTTTTTTTTTTTCGATAAAATTGGGTAATTTGGTGATTGTTTTGGTAGGAAATTTATTATTATTATATATTTCTTGATAATATAGAATAATTATATAAGTTACACATTTGAAATAGTAGGCCATGGAAAGTTTCGTTTCGATAAAATCGGTTACAACAAGTTAATTTAAAGACTATTTTCACACTTACAACGCGAAATAGTCATGAATTCATTTACTTTTATATGAAACACTTACACTGTTTAAATAGTAGGCCATGGAAGGTTTTATTTTGACAAGATTGTTTAAAACAAGTTAATTTAGAGACTATTTTAATCTTTACAATATGAAATAGCCTTGAATTTATTTATTTTTATATGAAAAACTTACGTATTTAAAATAGTAGGCCGTGGAAAATTTTATATTGACAGATTATTGATTAAAACAAGTTAATTTTAAGACTATTTTAATCTTTACAATGTGAGATAGTCCTGAATTTATTTATTTATATATATATATATATATGAAAAATTTAGGCTGTTAAAATAGTAGGCAATGGAAAGTTTTATTTTAATAAAATAAATTAATCTAAAGACTATTTTAATCCTTACAATGTTAGTCTTTTATTTATTTTTATATGGAAAATTTACGCAGCTAATACAGCAGGCTGTGGATAGTCTTATTTTGACAAAATTGATTAAAACAACTTAATTTGAGAAACTATTTTAACACTTACAATGTAAAGTAGTCTTGAATTTATTTATTTTTGTATGTAAAATTTATTAAGCTAAAATAGCAGGCCGTGGAAAGTTTTATTTTGACAAAATTGAGTAAAGCAAGTTAATTTAGGGACTATTTTAACACTTACAATGTAAAATAGCCTTGAATTTATTTATTTTTATATGAAAAACTTACGCTGTTAAAATAGCAGGCCATGGAAAGTTTTATTTTGACAAAATTGATTAGAACAAGTTAATTTAGAGACTTTTTTAACACTTATAATCTAAAATAATTTTGAATTTATTTATTTTTATATGAAAAACTTACGCTGTTAAAATATTAGGCCATGGAAAGTTTTATTTTGACAAAATTGATTAAAACAAGTTAATTTAGAGACTATTTTAACACTTACAATGTGAAATAGTCTTGAATTTGTTTATGTTATTTGTAATCGTCAGCCAGTGTTGGTATCCCTTGCCAGAGAAAAGAATTAGATATCCTGAAGCATTAAATTAATAAATAGAAGAACGTATTTACAGCAGAATAATTGTGATAGTCTTTAGACCATAATAAAATTTCAAGTTACGAGGGTGGATCTCTATTCTGTACCCCTGATCACCTTTATAGTAAAACTACAGTGGCATTATACTTTTTATTTTTCGACTTAGTGTCCCTCTACACTAATGCACTCCAATATTTCAACAGCCTCTTGGAAACATTTTTGCCCGACCTCTGCAAATCACCTCTCTACAGCTCGCAACATTTCCTAATTATTGGAAAATTTTGTCCAACGGAAGATTTCTTTTAATTTGGGGAACAGGCTATAATCACTAGGGCCTCATCCGGCGAATATGGGTTTTTGTTGTACAGGATCCGTTTTTATGTACAAGCACGACACACAGTTCAAGAATTAGCCACAGCACAACAACACTTTGAGGTACAAACTTGATATTACGTAGATATGATCTACAAATCTCAGTTAACTAAATGTGAAAAACATTAATCAAGCAACCAATCAGAAGTAGGTGAGGGGTGGCGCGTGAGGTTCCGTCCTCGTAATTGTCATAAATAATTTATAAATGTAATCACTACTTCACACAGATCAATATCCCAGTTTCTATTGAGCAACCTTCGTATATCCTCATACGGTCAATCTATTTTCGTCCACGACTGTAGACGCGTGCAAACCTCATACGTGTAGTATAAACACCTCTCTTTTGTGGGACTATCTGTCTCTCGACTCGAGCTACATAAAGCGATCTTTTATCTCCCTCGTCCGGGTCAAAATTTCGCGTGCCTTTGCGAACTTTTACTACTCAACCATTCGGGGCACCCAAATCGACTAGAGAGGTGTAAGACCTCGTTCGCGAGATGACTAATTACATAAAGACGTTAAAAAGTAAAATCCAAAAAAAGATATTCCAATACGTTGTGATTTCTTTTCTTTATCAAGGGAATTAATTAAAATGCCGCTACGTCCTTTGACACATATTTTTCTTGTTCATTGTTTCAGATATACCGATCGAGTTGAAATGGGAAAGACAAGTGCGTCTAGAGAAGATTCTGCAGGACATCTTTCGTAAGGGGTAATATCTTTCATGTTATTTCTTGTTTTTATCTATCTTGTAATAACGTCGAAACGCCTTGCGTAAGATTCGGTGTCGCGCGAACGAGGTGTATCGTTCAACAAGTGATCGGGCTTTCGAGGCATGGCACACTACGTTTATTATTGCGTAGGTCCGCACGTATCTCGTCTAGATTTTCAAACGCGTTCCTAACGTCTAGTAAAAGCGTACCACAACGTAGGAAAGCGGTTTAGAGGCGCGCTATCTCCCTCTATACCCTGTCTCGCTCTATCAGCGTCTATCTCTCAGACGTGTCTAAAAAAAGACGTCCAAACAAAAACATCGTAGTAGGCTTCGCTTTTCTACGTGTATATACATACGTATGGCGACCGGATTTTTCGTGAATGCTCTCGCCTGTTTATTGTGTGTCAATTGTTTCCGTGACGTATGCGCTGGTTGGTGTTATTGTCCTTTTTAATTTTTTTTCTCGCCAATTATTTTAAGGTGTACGTTCACATTTACAGTTGTAGATAAAAATAATCGGCCGAAATAGATATTTTACTTATAAATGAAGGATTTATAAGTATATTTTTTTCCTCTGGGCTTCAACAACGCCATGCGAGGGAAAGTAGCTCTCTATCTCGAATCTGCACGAGAGCGTACAAAAAAAAAACAAAAAAAAGATCGCAGCAGCCGTGTCGCCCCGAGAGGAACAGCAACAGCTCGATATTTTTGGCCAATGACCCCTTCTTTCCGTTCGGTTACTACCGTGCATCCTTGTCGTCGCGCGTATTACGCTGACCCCTAGCGGACCGCCGACGTAATAGCCCGAGAAAAATGGTGTTGTGTCCGTATTTAGAGCTTTTAGTATATTCGGATGCGTAAGCTTAGAGAAGTTGCCGAATATCCCGCGACCGCATCCCCCCCTCCCGGATACAGGACCGGTTTTTGAACTTTGTCGAATTCGTTCGGGTTCGAAAGGAATAAAAGAATAAGTGATTTCTCTCCCACGGCCGCGCGACCTCATCGCTTCGATACGCCTCGAATGCGCTGTCAAAATCAGCTGTTTTACGCGTGCACTTTGCGAATTAGGTGATTTACGCAAATCGACGGAGCTTACGCATTTCGGGCTCGCGCGAATCAGGCGTTAATTACGCAATTTTACGCAGTTCGGTGTCGCGCGAAGTACGTTTTATCTAAATGATGTTTGAATTTTCTTTTTTGAAATTTTGAATTTGTTCGTTGAACCTTCAGTATTTTTCCGCGAAATAATTAAAAAAAATCAATTATTCGTTTGTAATGTATGCGTTATTAATTATTATGTATTCACTAAATCGTGACGTTTTGTTAAGTTTGTAACTCTAAAATTAGCACATTTTATATAAGATTTTTACCTACTTTATAAGGCGGATTTTGTTTAAAAACAAAAACACGTAAATGATGTCATTTTTTTGTACTATTTCTTGCCATTGCTTTCATTTTTTCTACCTTCTTATCTGGTGGTTTATCGTGGTCATGTCTGCATCATTTTTCTTGTAATTCTGTCTTAATCCTTACTCTATGTCCGTATCAGTTTAATTGCTTCCTCCTTATTTTTTTTTATTGGTTCTTGCTTTATTTTTCTAACTTCATTCTTCATCCTAATCCATTTTGTTCTCCCCGTCATTCTTTTTAGTTGCTTCATTTACATTTCATGTTCAGTTTTCACATGCATACGTTATTACTGCCTCTCAAGTACGAGGGCAACCTGAAATTTTTCCGGAGTCGACAAAAAAAAATACGGTATAGGTGTGGTTTCTTATTTTTATTTTTCGAACGGTGTTTCAGTCTCCCTTTTACAAATAGAATTCCTGTATGTAATCAATTATTGCTTTTATTTAATTCCCTTTGTTTCCTCTTAATTTCTTTATTCTTGTCCAAAATTTCCTGCTGTCGAAATTCCTTCCATAACTTCTTTTTCTGTTCCTTTAGAATTTTCTTTACCAGCTTTTTCTTCCTACAGTAATCTTCTTTATCTTCTATTGTTTTGATTTGTATATAAAACGTAAGAACAAACAAACGGGAAAAATAGTGAAAATATAAATTATTATTAAAATAATATACAGCTATGGTCAAAATAATCTGTCTATTTGTAATATGCAATTGAAATTTTCCATTTAAAACGAAGACTGGCATCGTCTCCATCGAAAGGAGGGAAAATTCATCGTAATTAAAACGATTTTCAGTAATAATAACCCGTAGATCCGAACTTGTGTGGTATTTCAATCACAAGTTCGAATGAAGCGGGACTTATTGTTGAAAAAGATCGACTCGAACGTTAAGACGTGCATCATTACACCGCAAAAGAAGAAGATGCAATTTCGTGACACCTGTTACGTCAGTTCTTTTATATTCACCGCCTGGAGGATCATCAGCGAAGAAAGCAATGGAATTATTTTGAAACGAAACGAAAAAATAATCGAAGCTCTAAACAAAATAAAAACTAGCAGTAGATGTTGCTTCATGCAATATTTTCTAATGGTCCAGTTTAGTTGAGGTAGTAGGTTGTATAGCAATATTACAACGTTTTGGAGTTCTGTACAGCCTGCTAACTTTCCTAGATTGTTGCACCGAAAACGTCAGAAACTCATCAAAAATTATTGTAACTTTCCACTGAGATATACAGCTAAAGCCTCGTAAATATTACGATTTTACTGTGTATCTTATGTGTTAATCTTAATTTTTTTTTATTGTGTGAGGAATAGCACTTTGTATATCGTCTCATTCACATTACGTAGATTTAGTTTCATATGTATAGGTTTTGTACATTGGTGAGTAAAATTTTCCGAACTTTCGCATCTATACTCTGTTTTCTTTTTTAATAAGTTGGATTACCTATAATAAACTCCCATTTACACGACTCAATTTTCAAATTAAATATATTCGGGAACGAATTTATATAAATTTTAGAACTATATATTTTTTTTAAAACTTAAGAAATAAAAATGAAATTTCCCCTACGTGTAACTTTAAGAAGATAATGGTCAATGCATTAGATGGCTTGCAGGCAACCAGTTATACACCAGTGAAGGATTTACGTATAACTTCATGATTCCTGATTTTTTTTATACATACATGAATCTTAAATTAAATAAATTTTATTGAAAGGTAAATAACTAATAAGTAAGCACAACAAAGATGAAAAGGTGGTACCAGAAAAATAATAGTTTAAGGTCAGTTAGGGACGTGTTCCCAAATTAATTATCCTGACAGGCCTATTATACCTTGTGCCAAAACAATTCTAAATTCTTATAACAAATTCAAAGAAGATGATCGTCTTTTAAATTCCCACAAAAAAAAAGTAATAAAGCCAATCACGTTTTAACTGCAGACTTGAAATTGAATATCCTGTGTTATTTAGAGAAACGGTGTGTACCTTTAGATGTAGTCAGGGATTTTGGAGTATCTTACAGTTCGATGTACAAAACTCAGAGAATTTAGATATTAGCGATACAAGATGTGAAGCCTTGAAGAGATTTTCGAAAAAGACAAAGTAAAGGGAACTGATTTTTGAGAAATGAAGAAATTTGATGATGGCAACACACAACGTAGATTGCAGAAGACCTTATGGTTCTAAAGTTATTGCAAGAAATAGCCAGAGGAAGAACAGATAGCTTTCAGATCAGAAAGACAAATGAACGACAGGAGAAGGAGAAAAAATGATTGTAGTGTTCATGAATCTGAAAGCAACCTTTGATACGATAGATAGAAGGGAGATCTGGGAAAGCCTAAAGGAAATGAAAATCCCTAAAACTCTGCTGGATGCCATCAGAAGCCAGCGTGATAGTAAGTAAAACTGAGACAATAGAATCAACAAAGAAATTGAATTTGGGAATTGTTAACATAATAACTAGAGTTGATGTTTATGCTATTTCCATCGTTGAACTTGTATAGTCTGACGTTTCGGCAGTTTGTCTGCTGTCATCTTCAGGGGAGCCGTGAGAAAGGCTGTTGCCTGCCAGAGCAATCATGCTTCGATCATTTTTTATCTGACGTATTTGTCTACCCTATTTTTTTTTTATTAGCGAAAGTTATTGTGCCTGGGGATCGAACTCGGTTATTTTTTCTCGATTTCCGAATTCCACCTGACTTTAACCACTAAGCTAATATGGGGGACCTCTCATACTCATGCAGTTACAGGAATCAATAAAATCGTCGGAATTTACCGGGTAACTTAAAAGATGCTTCCCTTCCCTCCCCCCACATTATTAAAAGGAAAACAGAGTATAAACACTTCAATTTAAAACTAATTACTTTTCGGATACTTTTGCTCACATCCCTTATATATATTCTTTTTCCGTGAAACTTGTTCAATGTGAGATAATAAAGAAATAAATAAATAAAAAAAGAAATGGGGCTTTAACCAATAAGCCACTTCCCTGAGACCCTAACTTGTGATGTTAAACTAACTCTCACAAGGTAGCGACTCGGGTATTGGCTATTGGCAATCTACTATTTGAATCTTGAGAGTCAAATGGTTAATTTTTCGTTGCAATGACGATATTTATCGTCTAGAGTGCCTCATGGATGACTGTCAGGCCCTATACTGTTCGTAAATGTAAAGAATTTCTGCAATATATATATAGAATTTTTATTTGTTTTTTTTTGCTTTTACATTATATATACATATAAAAGAAATTAACTTATCCTATGAGATTATTCACGAACTCGCTGATACCTGATATCAATGAAGAAGATCCGCCAGGCTTTGGGCCGCTGCTAGAGTCGTTCATTGCTGTACAGTTATACATATTTCTTATTTTTGTGATGTCACCCACGCTAAATCCATCTCTTTGTCCGATCCTTGCCTTCTTGTCCTTTAAAGGTATAAATTTGGAGGTTAAATTTTGGAAAGATGGTGTAATATACAAAAAAATAACTAATGGATATTATATGTTATTGTAGACTTTCACATTTCCAGGTTGAAACCACGTCATAATTGCATGAGTTTGTCGACGTTTTGGTATTGTTCCCATGGAACTTCTTCTGGACGACACGGGATACGGCATGTAGCAACCCAGAAGGGCTGAAGAGCGAAATGTCTAAAATCCTTTAAAAGACTTATTGGATATTGTTGATGATCAAGCTTCTTTGTTTTATTTTTAACATTGATACTTTGTGGATGTGCCTTATCCGTTTTTATGAGGTAGGGGTGACATCTTACCGGTACTTAGAAAAGGAAAAAGCACAATTTACCATCATAATTGCAAATTTCAATGCCAAGGTTGGAAGCTGAAACAAAGGCAATACACCAAACATAGAGAAATTCGGACTTAGTTCTGCAGATGAAAGAAGGGACATATTACTTAACTTTTTACAAAAAGAGAGCATGTACTGCATGAATACTTTCTTCTTGGAGAAGCTCTGATGGTCACAATGAACGAGATTGATTACATAAACTCTGACAAAATATCCGTTATAGAAACATTCACCATTTACTTCGATGCGTTCAGCTAGATTTAGCGGAAAGAAATTTTTTTTCGCTTCGATCGGCTGAACGCACAACGTTTAAAACTTCAAATTTGAATTTCTCTTAAACTAAAGGTATTATGGCAATTCTGACTTCATAATCGTGCGCAGCACGTCCGGAAGTACGATTTTTTTCGAAAACTTTATGCCCTCCGAAACGTTTTCAAATACGCATGAATGCAAGCACCACAGAACGTAGATTGCAGAAAAGCCATCGGTTCGGGGGAAACCCTTATGGTTCTAAAGTTGTTGCAAGAAATAGTTATGAGCGGACATCGATCTATTTCGATGCGTTCAACGAGATTTAGCGGAAATAAAATGTTTCGCTCCGATCGGCTGAACGCATTTTAATCTTTCAAACTTTAATTTCTCTTCATAATCGTGTAAATATTCTTTGAGAAAACATTGTTTCTAAAAGTTAAATGCAATGCAATCGGTGATGTGAAGAGGATGTTCTTGAAGAATTACCTTTTACTTTACAAAACTTTGCGTACGAAATCATTTTTATATAACATCCATTAATTATTTGAACAGAGTATAGACAGATCAAAAGTACCTTAGTAATTATGGTAGGCTGATTATTCACACTGAACGCGTGAGATGAATAATGCATTACAGAACCGTAATCGTATCTAACTCCAAATCCATAAGCTGCGTCTTTTGGAACTTTCGCAAAATTACCTTCGTGGCCTTGTTTTAAAAATCAGATTCGTTTTTAATGACGCAAACTAGCCTCTCAAGTACTGTAACTTACCCCTTTTAATGTTATTCCAAAGTATATCGACAAAATCATCTCGTTCATACCGTGTTTGTTCATGATGGAAACCCAAAGCGTGCATTAGTTCGTGGACTGGAGTGCCAAGCGTCGATAAACACCCAGGGCTTTGCAAATTCACCTCTTGCGGACCTCCTATCTTTCCAACGCTTGACCAACATCCAGTTCTAGTGTTTACGATCTTGATGTAATCCTTATCTTCGGGTTGTTTGCGTCTAAATCTAAATGAATTGGATCGTTTCGTATTATATACCGTTTTCTCGGCTTACCAGGGCGAGCTGAAATCTTTCCGGAATCGGCAAGAGATGTTTCACGAAGTTCTCTTATGGCAACCGTCAAAATTTCAGACGTCTACTGTCAATAGTTGTTACTTAAGAGTATCTTTTGTGTAGCAAGTCAGGCGATTTCCGGATGGCTGGGGAAACGGCCACGGAAATTCGAAATATTTTACTAGAGATTCGGATGTACTCCATCATTTTCGACCATTAGCTTGTTGGTGAGTGAGCTCAAATATGGCTCCACAAGCACAAGTGACGAACCACGTGGTGGACGCCCAAAAACCTCTACCAACGATGAAATGGTCGACAAGATTCGTGAAAGAGATTTGACTCAAATGTGGAGGTCATCAGCGCTACAGATGGCTATATTGTAGACTTTGAAACATCCTACTTTTCAAAAAGCGTATTTATCTTCGAGGAAAGTACATCGACAAATAAAAATAAAAAACCCACACCAATACCGTGTTTGACTTGTCGATTCCGGAAACATTTCAGGTCGTCCTCGTCGTAGGTTTAATTTGATACCTTATGCAAGTATTATCGTGGTATTGTTTAATTGCCTTATGGATTACATCCATTTCTTCATTATTATAAGGACCTACTATCACGTAGGGCACCATACCACCGTCCCATTTAGCGCTGAAAGCCAATAAGCCGTTCTTTACCTTGCTGGGAAATAGTATATCACCTTCTAAATATTCTCCTAATTCCTCAGGATTGACTTCTGACGATTTGGAGTCCCATTCACTAACTTTTTCGCCAGTCTCGTTATTTGGGCTTCCAAATAATGCGGTTCCATAATGAGAGATATCGATTCCAACATTTTCTTTGGTAGGAAAGCTGAATGTAACGCCCAAAACGTAGAAAATTGAATACAAAATGAATAACATGGTTCTTTTTCGAATCTAACTTCGGTTAAGTTAGACGAGGCCTTATATACGTATTCTAAATATGCATTTTCATTATTTTCTATGCATATTTTATTACTTATTTCCGTTTCAGATAACGAAGTATGAGTTTTAAGGTAATCTTTGTCCTGGTTTTTAATGTTTTCGCCGAAAATTTTTTATAATTATATATAAAATTAGTTAGAGGAAGTTTGTAATTACGACAATGAGGTTCCTTATCGTTGTTTGTTTAAATAATTTCCTGAAACGGCGCGAATACGATAAGGACGATCATTGAATAGAATATTTACTTTCCTTATTTGACAAGAAAATTTATTTTTGTACGTTAGCGTACATTTTGGCCCCCTGATAACTTAATAGACGTGTATAAGATTATTATCAGAGATTGTCGTGTTTAAAAAAAAAGATTACGAAATCGATCGTTCTCAAGATGTAAACATGCAAAAAAAGTTATCTCTCTTATCTTGCGATTGTAATTTGCGCGTTAATTTTCCTTGAAATTGCTTTAGAAAACCAAGAAAATTGAAGTTATTTAAAACAGCACCCCGCCAATCCACCCCCAAAGAAGAGATCTTCTTTACCAACTTTTCCCCAAACATTCACCATTTTGAATGTCATTGTTTTCGCGCCAATTCTAACCTCTTCTTCGCCTAACTTTTAACCCTCATCAAATGCAAATGTTGCAAAAAACCTCGCTGTGTAATTTGTTTACTCATCGTTTCGCCACTTTTAGTACTAATTACGTATTTATTGCGCCGTAAAATGTGCTGATTATTATTTATTATGCCTTTTCGAATCGTGTTTACATTCGACGCGGCTTCAAGGTGCTAAACAACTATCAGCTCTGATAATTGATCTACCTAATTAGCGTAGATATATTAGGATCACGAATTACGATCATTTAAGATGTAATCGGATTAATATTTAATCTTTTGCGAGGTTCGACCGAGAACGGTAGCTAGGACGATGTCTTCGTACGAACTAGATTTGCTACTAAAGTATCCCATGATTATGCAGAGATCGACCTGCGATGGAGAATATTTCGGATATATTAAAGTTAAAGTAAGTTTTCTTTAATTGACAATAAATTCCTTTTCAACATTTTCTGTTCTTTTCGAAAGGGGGATCATTACAAGATACGATTAACTAGAAATCTGAAACGATTCAAACTGGAGATCAACGAAGATCTGGAGAAGTACGAAAGAGAAATTAAAAGACTCTCGAAACAATCGTTTATGGATCCCGTGGAGTACTTAGATAAATTAACGGAGATTCTATCCGTCGATTTACCCCAACAAAAAGACGAAATCACCTCCAACTACACCAGCGTTTACCGCAAAGTCTTACAGGAATATACAGAGCTGCGCCAATTCTATTTTAACATCCATAAATCGTTTATTTCGAGTAATTTGAAGACCATCGATATTATCCAACTCGACGAGCAGATGAGACAGCACCCGTTGAAGATTAAAGTGAACTACTCGAACGATGGGAAATTATTTAAAATTGTCAAATGCGATTTACCTCAAAAAGACGATGAAAACTTGTTTGAAGAAGAGGATTCTTTAATCATCTTATACGAGAAATTCATGACTAGGGTTGATTGTCCAAAGTTGCAAATGGTCTTCGATATTTTGGATGAAATTGATAGGAATTGTTGGGTTATCGATCCGGAAAAGCCGTGTCGGAGAGATTTGCATCGACGTATTATGTTGGGTAAGCTTACCAGCTTTTTAACCTTTTATTTTCTAGGAGTAATTTTGATTTGTTAATATGTAGATACGAATTTATCGATTGTGATAACGTTTAACCCATCGGGGATGCGAGACTTGCCGCAGATTAAATTTCTAGGTCCTCACGGTGCTGTTAAGAAATATAAGGAGATCGTCAGTAGAAATTTTCTTAATTGGAACCCAAACGAGGATATTTTTAGTGAACTTCTAAAATTATTAGGTAAATGGGACTTGTTTATATCAATTTCTTTGTTTTCATTTTTCCTTATCGAATAGCAAGTTTAAAAATTCAAGATTAAACAACGTCATATCATAATTTATGATCCTATCATTTGAGATGCCAAGATAATCCTACTAAATCCCTCGTTATTGGTTCTTAAATTGTCTGTACATCAAATAAACTGATCGTTATTCATGATTAAACCTTTATCTTGCTTTGAAAATATCTAAATTAATCTTTTATTAGAGATAAATGCGTTTAATTGATGATAAAAATCGTAGAAATCGAGAGTTTCATGCCGAAACCAACACAGTCCCAGGACGAGGAATTGTTAGTGAACGATGGTGAATGCTGCATCTGTTTCTCGCTGCGATTGAATGATAAGATGCCTGATATAGTATGTCCGAACAGCTCCTGTAGCCAGTACTTCCATTCCGAATGTTTGTACCAATGGTTGTGTTCTTTGAATTCAAGGAAGTTCTATTATGAGATCTACGGTCAGTGTCCGAATTGTGAGAAGGTAACTAATGAAATGAATCACTTAAGATCGATCTAAAATCTATCAATATTCTCTTTCACAGACTATCCAGTGTCCTTTAGCCGCTGCTAAGTAAGGAGTAACTTCTTTGTCGGAGGTGAAGCACAGAAAAGATATTGTGGCGGAAAAGTATATTGTTTAATTTTTATTGAACTACACTTATCGATTTTGTAAATATTTTATGATTTTTAGGGTACATACTTATATATTTTGTTTTAAAAGTATATATGGTCTATCGTTACTATTATTTTGTTTTTTTTTGTTGATAACAAAAAGAAATTATCTTTATTTCTTTTGTTTTGATTTATATGTTTCTTACATTTTTGTGATGCAGCATATAATCTCATTCCTGCCATAATTCGCTTTGTAAGCTACACATTTCGATGGTTTTGCGTTAAAACATGTTTTCACATATTAGGGAATCGGGAGTACCTCAAGGACCATAGGATAGGTCCTTTATTTTCCGTAATAATTACAAATCAAACGAGGATCGTGAAATTAGAAGCTTTATTTCGCGTAAAGTGCAATAAACAATTCAAATCAAAAAACAAATACATCTATCCCTTCCATATTAAGTAAATCATCCCCTACATCTTTGGAAAACATTTCACTCCCGCATATTAGCACTTGAACGCCATTATCCTTTTTATCGTCCAAATATGACCAGATATCGCCTCTATTTAGCTTCCCATAATTTACCACTTCATTATACTTTACCTTAACATCATCTTTGGTGCTTAGAAACACTTCGTAGGTGAAATTCCAATACGCTAAGCATTTATATAACTCCTCACGTAACAAAATATCTCCTGAGCTGCGACAACAGAAGAATAACTTGATAAATGTATTGCACTCATCGTTATCGAGCATTTCTTTTAAAATAGAGTACAATGGAGCTATCCCAGTCCCTTGCGCTATCATTAAAATGTATTTGTATGTATAATTTATGGTAAAATCACAATATGGACCTCTCCATAGAGTATCACAGCCGATTTTCATATTACGTAAGTACTTAGACATCATTCCACCTTCGTATATTTTGACTAGGATGCAAAACGATAGAGGATTTAGATTATCGAAGGGGATAGGGGTGTATACCCTTGTAAAATGGTCTATGATTCCATTAAGAGGCGTCCGCAACATGAAATGCTGTCCGGGTTTGTATTTTATGCGTAATTCGCTTCCATTTTTGTTTTCTGCTTTCCGAAACGGTTTGCAATATTCGAAAATTAGAAAGTAGGTGTTCTCAGTGTGTTTTATCCTTTCGATTAGCTTGAATACTGTATAACTTGTCTCGGAGATGCAATTTTTTAAAGATGTTCTATCGGTTTTGCTTGTATTGTATTTTTTTAGTCGTTCCTCGTAGATATCAAGGATGCAAGGGCTGCACCCGGAATTACAGCAATCCGCTTCGTCTGGAGGGGTTGGAGGCTCCATTTGTCCATTCGGAGTAATAGAAATGATATGATTTATAATTTTATATACATTTTGAGAAATAAAAGCGTTAATTCTATTAAAACTTGTTGTAAATTTACCTTTTTCCCACAAATAATTCTTTATCAAAACAAATTCAACGAAAATATATTTCTTGGAACCAGAATGTTACCATTTGAATAAATTTCTGGTAAAATATCATTAAAATCTGAAGAAAGTTAGGTTAAACTCCCAGTGACAGTATTAATTCGTAAGTTTGCTTACTACTAGTGGCGCCACTTTCGTGTACGAAGTTTTGCTCGTCGGAGAGTTTTCGAACTATTCGAATCGGTTTCTATTGGCCCAATAGAACAGACCTACGTAAATCAGTAAATTTTTATTGCGTAAGTTCGCCGCCTATAAACACATTTACGAACTGACAAGGTCCACTTTCTAATTGAGCGCCATCTAATGGTGGAAACGCAAACTAATAGTTTCGGGTGCGGTATAATCAGTCAATCTTAAATATAATTCAGATACAACTTTTTGGTGTTTTTCTCCACACAAAACGGTAAAATTTCCAAAAAACCATTAACACAATTTTTTCGATGTTTGCAAAAATTTAAACGTTCAAATTATAACTAATAGTAAGAGAGAATTCATCGTGGCCACATAATTTATTATAAAATCATCGTTCTGTACTTAACGAATAGATAAAACAGCTCTTAAAACATAACAAGATATATAATTGAGATACATATTACACTTTTGTTCTTGAAATAACTCTATATATCTAAAATATATATTTTAAACATTAAATAATGGCAAATTAGTTAGGGATATTAATCAGTTTGGTCGACGAAGATATACCAAATATTACGCAGTGACATTTTCTTTTCTTTTCTAAAACGTCGAGTTCTTTCCTTACATTCTATTGTCCGTTATACCTTTGATTCAATTATGGTTGACTCTCAGTTCTTCCAACTGCAAAACAACATCGCCAAATATTATAGACCATTACGATAAGGTAGATCAAGTCTACTTACTTCACCTTCATCATCTACTGACTCGCATTCATCATCACTGCCATGCACCGAAGCTGCTGGTGTAGTAACTCTGCTGGAGCTTGGACTTGGAGGCTCCGAAAAAGGTCTGGGGTATTTCAGAGAACCTAATCCGTTCACCAACTCCTCTTTGAACTCGGGGAAGACGCATTTAAGCGCCTTTATGCGGGCCTGCCTGTAATATATCCCCAAATTCCTCCAATCGAGCAAGTCGCTTAAACGTTCTGTCCTGTTTCGTTGGATGATCCTCTGTCGACGGTTCAATCTTGCAAAGTCGAACATGTATTGAGCTAGTTGCTGTACGGAATCTTCTAGGGAGATGTATCTTCTATCTATGACGTAGATTCCGTAGGACATGGGGTCTGCGATGTGTTCTTGCATGAAACAACCAAAACCTGTAACGGAAAAAATTAGGATTGTTTAAAGATTGTTTATTTTCTATAAATTGTATATACTACATTGGATATGTATGCATTTCTAGTGATATTTTCGTTTTAAACGGAAACGAAAATTGAGGTTAAGTTGTTGGCTCGACAGATTCAAAAATGTCAATGTATTACCAACCTTAAAGATACAAATTTCTATGGTAATACACAGCCATCCTTGATATATGAAATTTTACCAATAAAGCTACTACATTCTTAACTTCATTGAGCTTCTTTACTAAAAAAAAGTGAAAAGATTGATCACGCCAAATCTTACCTGATAAATTCGTTGTTATACTTGGGATTCCCATCACAGTACATTCAGCCGGCGTATAACCCCACGGTTCGTAGTAACTTGGAAACACACCCAGATGACATCCACGAACAAATTCTTCATAATCGAGGCCAAATAGAGGATTTGTCGAGCTCAAGAATTCCGGATGAAAGACGATTTTAACACGATCATGTGACAAATTAACCAAATTACATCTACGAACTGCATTCAACACAGGATCGTTCCAGTCGTCCTGGATATTATGAGTGGTGACTGGAGGTAAGCCACTTCTCTGTAGTGAGTATATACACCGTTTAAGACGAACCATTTCCTCCTTCTGGAGAAGATCCGTAGCTTCTGGTAACCGTTCGCTGTAAAATACGAGCACCATCGTAAAAAGAAATGTTGAGAAATTAATTCGTCCTACCTCAAACACACTTCATACATCCTTTTTCCGATTTTCTGCTGGATATCGTTGATGGTATCCCTTAAACTCTTAGTGACAGCGTGCCCACGTAAAGATTCTACGTTGAAGTTGTTGGTTTTTGTGGGGAATATCAGGAAAGCTACAACCGTGACGTCTGGATGTGTCGACTGTTATAATAGAGTGGAAAATTATCTTCGAATCAGTATTTTCTTGAAAGGTAACCTACCTTTAAATAATGATTTAACCTCGCTAAAGCTTCGATGAATATATCGGCACCTTTATTACCAAATTCGTACCTACCCGCAATGAAAAAGTAGAGCGTTTTATCTAAATCGAAGTCGTAATGGCTAGAAAATCAAAGAAAAATTATCTATTGTTTTGATCTTAAGTAGAATACTAACCCGTAGAAGTGTCCTCGAACAAATTCATGTATTTTATCTTTCGAAACAGCATGTAGATTCTGAAATTCATGTAAGGCGGAGAATTTTTTTACGTTTAATCCATTAGGAGTGATTACATCAGGTTTTCTTTTCAATAAGTGCTCAGCTTCGTATCCTAAAACCACTTACGATATTAAAATCCCAATTATTACAACTTACATTTTAGAAGTAACCTGTAATATCTGATACGGTTGTAAATACGTTAGCAAGGTGCGAAGCAGCTCTTTCCAGACAATATCGATGGTAAATTTGTCTCTTTCCGGCTTCCTCATCTACGTTGAACTGTGAAAATTAATCTTATCAATCGAGAATAACTCCTACATTGAATTCAACGATTACCTTATTTAAATTATTGTAAAAATCTGTATTGCCAGCGCAAAGATACCTTCCCAATAACGTAGCATGAGTCGTAAATACGGTAGCTACGTTTATATGCCTGATCTTAACAAATATCAAACCTACTCCAGCTTGCCATTCGTGGAAGTGGGCTACAATCTTGGGAGTATTACCATCACCTAGATCGGAGATCTTTCTAAACTGAAATGGTATCGAAATGAAATGGATTTATCGATGGCTTCCAAGGATTTACCTCTGCAATAAAGTTAGCTACAACGCAACCTAGGATTATGGCATCGTTTGTTTCTATATCGAGATGTGGTATTCCGATATTGCACTTGTCCCATAGTTCGAACTTGAATTCGTCTAATTTCCATGCAGCTGAGCCTATATCGATTAGAATTAGTTGCGGATTACCATCGACCAGCCATCTTCCAGTAATTATCTTGAAACAAACGCGTAAAATATATTGTAAAAACACTTGGCACTTTTGAACAAGGCAAAACTTTATTTCAGCTTTAAAAGATTATTTCTTACTTTCTAAACAGACTTTATCTAGAAATTTACGCCTTTAAGGTCAATATAACGTTCAATTGAATGTTTCTTGATAAAAATGCATCCGTAAAATCGATTTCCATCACTTACATCGGGTTATATCACTTATATTGTGAGCTATGCCCCGAAGATCCCGACAAAAATAATTTAGATGAATAAATGTGAAAAGACACCCACAATTTGTTTTGAATAAATTTTAAGTAAATACTTTGATCAAGATTTCTGGCAGATATCGACTCCCATTTATCGAAGTAACATACCTTTATAGCAAAAAAAAATTATCTTATTACAATCATATTTTGTGGTCCAGAGAAATACAACATACTTAAAGCAAGCAAAGATAAAGTTAAAGTAAATACTACACATCCTTATCTAGCACACAGAAAACCAAGCTGAACATCTTCCATCATTCTCTTTGTAGATTACCGTAATTTTTGAATGAGATTTAATAACATAACATTTTTTAGCTTATCAATTTAAATATTTGTCTTGGAACCTTTCACAATTTTCCTTATCAATGGGAATCCAATTTTTTTACATCATTTCGCAATGAAATTGAGTTTATTTACTCGGTATTAAATGATAGGAAGTTTTATGACACTCATGATAGAGACCTTGGATGTAAATAATAAGAAAACATAATAAATCAAATAGATATGTAGCAGGAACCATCGATAAATGATTAACGAGTTAAATTATTCTATTTAAAACTGAATTAAAATCAATTACAATGAAATGTAAGAATTTACGATGATTCTAATTTGGAATTCTCTTAATCCCAATCCAACTTTCAAAATACATGCAAGAAAAGTCAACGAAACGATACCCCTGACCCAAAATAATAACCGTGGTTAACTTTACGTTAAATGAAAACACAATTTTGTAACACAACACCCTCGATCGAGATCAAATTATTTAAAACATTAGAAAGTCACCAATGATATTGAATATATCTGGCCTAATTAGATCAAATTTCTTCTTCACAAAGTAAAAAATGAGCCACGACTCACCTTAAATCCTTGACTACGAACTGCATTCACAGCATCGTTTAACAGGGCTGATCCTAAAGGTCCTTCCTCAACTTCCGTTCTAGCTGTAGCTTCCTTGTAAGGTCCGATAAGACAATATTGATCGCCCATTTCCTCCGTTGAGACGTATGCCTTCGAACGGATCACCGTGTAAATTCCTCCGACTAAAAATTAGGGTAACCGATAATATTACAAGTGAAATTTGAATTTCTCCAATTAGAAGACGGATAAATTTCCATTGGTTGGAAGTTAAAGTAACATAATTCGAATGAACCAATCACGTTTGTATGATTTGTTTTAAAAAAGGACATTGAAATTGTGAATAATATGACTAAAAATAAACTGTTTGCTTATAATTAGCTGCCAAAAATTATTAGATAATTTCTAAGTTAGGATTTAATATTTTGATTCGAGGCTCACCTTTATTTGCTGCTTCCCAAGCTACTTCGAAGGTCCATCTATTCTCCTCCTCGGCCTGCATGCCCCTATCCATACATGCCCATAAATTATTGCTCGTATCACCCCTATAGAACCTTCGACTAAATGATCTTTCTCGGGACATCTTCTCCTTCGACATTTAACTCCTAAAATTGTCTTATATACTATTTTTTCCAATGGAAATTGGTTTCTTAATCTTTGCAATGATAAATTGAAATTATTGAAAAGAATATTCAATATATAGCTCTAGAAAGGGTTAAAAAGTCGGTAAAAGCGTGACGAAATCACCTTCGATTATTAGGGCATCAAAAAACGATCGTACTTACATATATTTCAGTCAAAATACACTTTTTCTTAGCGACAAATACTTCTTACCAATTGAACCTGGTAAAGGATGAGCTCGTACACGAAAAAAGGAACACCAAAGTTGACTTTCTGTCTTTTCCACACGTGCAATAGACAAGAATAAAACATGCACAGAGGGGTCAGATAAAAAAATTTATATATACGGCGAACTCTTGCCCGTCTAAACGTAAAGCCGGTAAGCCTGCTAGAAGGTGACCTTTTGAGAGAATAGCAGGGCCTTATCACCAACATACGTCCTTCTCTATCCATTGTACGCGTTTATTATTCCGATTCGGGGTATAAAGAGCGCGAATTTAACGTAAACCGGCGTTTTACGTCGTACTAAGAAGCTTTAAGCGATTTCGTGGTAAAATTCGCGTAAAAAATACGAGAAAAAGCTTAAAATTCCAGATTGAAAGTTCAGATTGACAGAAATTCAAGATGGCGGTTTCTCGAATATACCAGGGTCTCATAAAATAAGTATTCAGTGACTAACAGGACTGAATTTATTAAGATATGCGAAGATTTGTTTATTTTTAATCGAGAAACATATAACTTAAATCAAAATCGATGTTATTATCAAATAAATTCGTATAATAAACGTATAAAAAATATCTCTATATTTTATTGTACAAGGAGCAATTTATAAGTACTCCTAGGGGAACCAGATGATACGGCAAGGTTAAACATTATTCTCAGTACGAGTTCCAAGCACAAGCGACAGCACTTTCGCTTCAATTTCGTATTTAAATATTCGCGCGTTATAATATTGCCTGAAATCTTAACCTACGTGTAACAAATTGGTAGTAAATTGTCTGTTTCTTTTCTTAAAGTGATCCAAAGCGTTTAATAATCATGGTTCTAAAGCGTTGTTCCTTCTTGTAATAATATGTGCAAGCAAACGAAACTACATCATTTCCCTTGCAAAGATACGAAAGGTAAAATATTTTGTATAATTTTTTAAACTTAATGCACTTTTCCGAATGTTAAGTGTGTGAGTTATGGCAGCTGTATAGGCAGTGAAAATTTACATTGTTGCTATATGAGCATTTTCGAGTGTGTTATATCCATTTTAGTATTTTTTCAAGAATTAGAAGTTATAGAAAACATTAATTAGAAACTAACGTGTTTCAAGACAAACCATTTACTTGATATACAGGTTGAGTCATTCGGATATTTGTATCGACATGATAGTTGTTATATCTTACTTATTTAACCTACAAAATTCCATGATAAACCCACTGAACAGAATTCGCTTTTGACTAAAGAGAGTTGTTCAGTTAGATCACGATTATACTGTACTCCATCATGCTAGTAAGCATATATTACATATGTCAACTTTTCAGATGCCAGTGGACGACCATTCTCAGGTCCTGAACCGAGGTGTGGGACTACCTATGACTTATGTTAAGTCCAAGTTCGCCGTCAATCACCGATCCTACTAGAACGGTGTAGACGGTTTGAAACACTGTAAATCAGTCGGGATTTATCCAGGTGAGGAAAGACTATGCAAGGCAGTCCTTACGAGCAGGACCAAGCAGAGAGCACTCACATGCATCGCGTTGGTCTAGTAGAGTATCCTTCATGTAGAAAGTGTGGGAGAGCAGAGCAAATTTCTGTGCATTTTCTTGTCGACTGCGCGGCAGTCTGCAGGAAAAGACAGGTTCACCTTAGAGATGCTCAGTTTGACGAACCCAGGTTACGAAAATTACCACTCGTGCGAATTATGGACTTTAGTTGCTCAGATACAACCCGGTCGAGTAAATTGAAGTCACAAGCAATAGGCGAGGTACTGGCCGAGTTGCTCTTCAGGATTAAAAGCCCCTCCCATTGTTAAAAATAAAAGAAAGTACTATAAATCGAAAGAAAAAAACAAAATCTTACAATTACAGTCTTTTTTATTGACATCTTTTTACCATATCTCTTACAATAAAATATATTTAGCTTGTTTTACGAAAAACTTGCCACTCTCGTCATCAATAGCAAATCCGATAGGGTTTTAGCGACATCTGGTGAACCGTTAATCACCTTATTCCTAGTAGCCATCGTGCTAGTGCCCTTCATCAAATGATACAAATCCGCATAAAACTGAAATCAATACAATTTTCTATTTAAGAATTCACTTCGACATACTACGTCACTACGTCAAAATTGACACACCTTCATTCCTTCCGTAGGAGTATCGTTGAAAGTCGGACTAACCTCGGTCGTGTCGATAAAAGTAGCTTTTAAAGGCGTTACCAATAACATGGAATGGTTTTTCTAAGAAAATAAAGTCGTTTTAATCCGTAGTTATTAGAATTTCACCGCTAAAAGAACCTGTTTAGCGCTGTTGAACTTGTATTCCCTCATTTGCAAAACAATATTTCTCCTTTCAGCTTGACTATTCCATCTGGACCAAGCGAAATTGTAGCTTGGACTTAGCAGTGCCATGTTGTAGTATAGATGGCGTTCGGTTGGCCAATGTTTTTCGCAGGTGCCTTTGATTTTTTCACTTTATCATTAGTATCGATAAAGTGGGGTAAGTTACAGTGCGGCGAGGAGAACAACATGGGGTATCAAGGAGAGTGTTCAGTAATGTTTACGTAACGTAAAAATAGACATCTACAGAAAAGAAACTAATTCCAACAAGTCCGCGATTAGTTTTCTGGTCAATAAACTCGTCAGATTTCCGCTAAGCAAGAGCAGGTACGAAAAAGAATTAAAATATATCAAAAATGTAGCGAGGTACAAAGGTTTCTCTTCTACGGATATTGACCGTATCTTAAGGAAAGTCCAATACAAACAGCACATCAGAAATTCCACAACTTTGACATCAACAAACACCGTTAATAGGATATTTATAACACTTCCTTTCAAGCAAACAGTACAAGGGTCAAGTAAAATTTTCCGCCAACAAAATATGAACGTGTTTTTCGTATCAAAAAAACAACTTAAAGAATCTCTTAGGCAATTCCAAAGATAAACCGGAGATGATGAAAAGATCTGGAATGTACCAAATCAGATGCAATGATTGTGATAAAGTAATTGCACACTCGAGTCTGATGGATTTATTACCATGAGGCCCTGTTAAGGATACGGTTCGTTTTTGTTCCATCCTTTACTGAAAATACACAGATATCCGAGACCACCCATAGATTGTAGTCATATGTCTTAAGAAATTTTGGGGCCTGCGTAGAAAATAATTTGCATGCGCGATACAGTTTTTACATTCAGTCGCCCCTCCGCGTTGTTCTCCGCACGGCACTGAAACTTGCCCCCCTTTTCCGAGACTAATTATCATTCAAAGAATATACTTCTACAAATAAAGAAATACCTTCGATATAGCAGAAGGCATCGCAAGCTGGAAACAGATCGACACCTCCAGTCTGAAGGATCTAAAAGTATAATTTTTACGATTATCAAAGGAAATTGATGGAGGGGGAGATGATTACAAACGTGTACGAGTTTAGGGAGTTTGAAATAGGTGCCGACGATATCCTGGAGGGCGTTATTAGGGCTGTTTTGGAGCTGGGTCAGACAAATTCTATTTTCTTTTAGTTTAAATTCCACCATTAAGATGGCGCAGGTTATTTGGAAGGTTACGGTCCCGCTAAAATCGGTGAATATATTAAATACTTCAATATGAATATCTTTTTAATATAATATAATATTCACTCGGGTTCCGGCTTCAATTCCCAGGCTTGGAAGGGAAAATTGAGGTATCTATTGACAGCCAAGGCGAAATGCCCAAATCTACCCGTTCTGAAAGTCATATAGTTCTTTTCTTCGATGTGCTTGACATCGTAGACATCCGCTGTGGTCCAAATCTTCCGCTTCTTGTCCCAATGACACACAGTAGGCAGATCCAAGAACATCACGTGATCTGGAAGGCTTGAAAATAGGGTCAAAACCTGATACGGTAACGTCGCTAGCTACTTACGTCAGAGTTACCAACATTAATTTATCTAATTCGACTTCCTGCCGTTTAAGTTCCTCCTCTAGTTCTTCGGGGGGTTTTTTAACGTCATCGGATGAACCGGATTTTTCTGGGACGATGTAGAAGGGTACTTCACTTAATCTCTTAGGAATCTGCACTATTATAAAAGACGTCAATATAGGTGATGATATTTGTAAGGTAAACGGAAGGTTCTTACACGCTGTGATTCGAATATCAAAGGCGACTAGATCGTGCGGTTGAGGAGGTTGGTAAAACAGATCTATGCAGTAAACACCTCCGATTACCAAAAATTTACGTAAGTTTAGGACATTTTCCGACACATCAATGCAAAGTTTGCGATGCAGTCTCTCGTATAGCGCGGCTGAAATTAAAGAAAATAGATTTTTATTTTATCATCTCCTATCATATCTAACAAAATCAGACAACAGAGCAATATCAATGCAGTTTGTTCTATAAAGATTTGATCCCGCTCCATTTTGTTGTGTCATCATGCTTGTACACCTGGTATATGAATATACAGGATGATTTTAATATAACATATAAAATTATAGCATAGGATTCCTGATAGAAAGGGAAATAAGAAATCCCTATACAATATTTTCATACGAGCAATGGTTCTTAAGTTATAACAACTGAAAAAGCTCAAATCAATTACTTTCGGCGTCCACGCCAAATGCGCTCGCGGTAACGTCCAATTTCTGCCACGGTACCGGGGGAGGCAACTCATCCTTAGGAACTTCCGGTTCTGGCTCCACCACCTCAATCAGGTTTCCCGACGAATCCTCGACCATCTTCTTCGGCGGCGGTTTGCGATGCTCCCACTTATACCACATCTTCTGGTGCCATTCGGCGACCACCGATTCATAAATATCTGCGCAAGATCGAGATATCGTTAAGAAAAATTCAATTTTCAAGTCGAACTTTTCGACGTAAACCTTGATCGATCTCTTGCGGTATCGAAGGACGATCGAACGTGGCGCAGGTGTCGCTTAGATGGTCGTATTTCACGTAGGTGACTCGAATCGCCATACATTTCGCATCTAGCTCGGCCGGAAACAGGACCGTAAGTCCCATTTTTGGGAATTCGATCTCCAAACGTTTCCTGTTTCGTTTTTATTTCGAATGAGGATAGAGAAATGGTGGGGATACGCACGCTACCTAATAGGAGCTCTTGGATTGTACATGGGTGTAGCTAGTTGAACGCAAAGCCACAACGAGAGGTTAAAATTTTGTTCATCGATGTGGAAATCGGCTGTTGGGATGTCGATTCTGTTAAGACGGCTGTCGATGTCGCGTAATAGGCGATAGGTGGCCATGTCTAGGTTTTCTTGCTGATGTTTGCGACACAAGTTTCTAACCTGAGGAGAAAAATTGCTAAACAATTTGAACGAATCATTTACTAGGTGTATGCATAAGTTTCCCCGGTTTAACTACGAGATGGCGCGAGCGAAAAGTACCGATTTAATCATGGAAAATCAAAAATTTATTTGGAATTATTTTTAAATTTTCGGCCAATTTAATATTTAAGAGTTGATAATTTCATCCTAAAATTATCAAAAAATATTTTCCGAAAGCAAATTTCAAAGATAATTATCCCAAGAACTTGGATAGAGTTGAACGAAATTATATTCAAGTTTTTGCTGCAATTTGGTTTTTGGCAAACTACCAGGTGTATGCAAAAAAAACTTATGCATACACCTAGTAAATTGATTTCTGTAGATCATTTTAAAGGAAATCGACGAAATGACCTTAAGATGACGCTGTTTAAGACTGCCCAAGTGCATACCCATTTCCAATCGGTGACTAAAGATTTTGGGGCATCGAAGGGATCGTCGATGAAATCCTGCAACACGCCTAAAAGCTCGATAACCTCATTGGTCCTTCTTTTAACCTCCTCAACCGAAACGTCATTCAAAGTTTGCTCCCATAGATGGAGATACGTGTTGATTTCGGCCGGTTTAGTAGGATCCGGTAAACCGTCGCATGTCAAGTACTGCTCCCACTAGATTTCGAAATCTTTAACGCTGGGAATTCGAAGAAAAGCTGACTTACTTCGAAGGTAATTTTTTCCTGGGCGTTGGTGTTCCAATTCGAATCCAACATATTCTTGATCAGATGCATGGAATTACATAGCTGTTCGATTCTCAGTTGCTGTTCAGCGGACTCACGCTTCTCCTTGTCCCTGCCTTGTTTCCTCTCTTCTTCTTGTCGTCTGCGTTCTTCTTCTTCGGCATTTTTCGCGTCGAGTTCGGCTTGTATTCGGGCTTGTTCGGCTTTTTCCGCTTCTAGACGCAATCTTTCGGCTTCGGAGATTTTCTTGACGAAAGGTTGTGGCTGTGGAATGGAGATTTTCGGATTTTATTTGAGGAGAAATGAAAGAGCATTTGATAGGTGCACACCTGGCCTACTTCTTTCTTCTCTTTTTTTTCTTTTTTGCCTTTCTTTTTCTTGGCTTCTTTCTCCGACGGTTCCTCGGCTATCATTGTTGTAATTAAAATAGATTTATGACGATTGTAAGGACTGTAAGGTTGTATAATTCACAGTTATCGTGGTATATATATATATATATATACTTGGGGCAGGCTAAGTTCCAATGCGACGTACATCGGAACTTAGTGACAAGAACGGTCCCTTGTTACCGTGGACTGCTCTCAGAGGGGCAGATTATATTCTATTTCTGCATACACGATAATAACGGTATAAAGCACTTGAACGCTTTTACGTATTGTCAGATGCTTCTTACTAAATTCTGTAGTGCCGATTATTAGAATTTTCTAGTTGATATACCATAATAAATAAAGTAATAGAAATAACATTAAGAGAGAGGACGGGCTGTAACTGAATCGAATATGAACAACGGCACTGCGCGCATCTGGTCACGATATTGGCGCTCGCCGCGCATGCGTGCAACGATTCAACGGAGCTGAGGAGCATACTTAAGCCAGTATCTTTGAAAATACGAACCGCAGTTATTCGCGAAACGTCAGGGAGAAGAAACCTAGTGACACGGCGAAACCCGACAACCGTTACGACTCTAAAGTGATAGAAGTTAGGTTAGGTTTGATAGCGAGTTTATGTGTGTGTATATCCTGCAACGGCGTAAAACCTGACGTCACGATTTATTGATGGCGTGCAATGGAACTTAGAGTGCCTCTACTATATATATATATTTGTATGGTGTGGAGTCTTAACATGATACTTAAGCAAGATGAAAGGGGCACCTGATGCAGTAGTTGGAGGTGGTGCAGCTGCTTGAGCATCAGCCGCGGCTTTTAATTTCTGTATTTGCGCCATGACGCTATCGACTTCTTCGGGAGCTCCCTCAGCTTCCTTTTTACCTTTCTTTTTCTAACAAGGACGTTAGGGAAAATTCTTAAAGAATCGATAAAGGAATTTTAGGGTCCAAACCTTTTTCCTTTCCGTTTTCACCTTCTCAGTTACAGCTTCTTCCTTCTTTTCCTTAGGCCCCGAAGATGGTGTTGGTGATACAACAGGCGATGGTACCGGTGACACGATCTGTGACGTTACAGGCGATGGTATAGCTCCTTTTTTCTTCCTCTTCGCTTTCTTAGGTTTCTCCATGTCCAGGCTATCTTCGGATAATTCCTCCACGGTGCTCAAGGACGCTACGCCTTTCCCTTTCCCTTTACCCTTCTTGGGAGATTTTGGACCCTTTCCTTTCGTTTTCGACGATTTGGGCATGAACTCTTCCAGGGATTCTATGATCCTCACCTTGCTTCCTTCTGAACTAGATTCCGAAAGTTCCGAAGCACCAGACTCCTATGATTTATGAAAGTTTAGTATCAATGCTTTTAGTGAAAACTCAACACATCGTGCGAGACAAGGATATAAATATGCAATCGATTAAATGTTAAAAATTGCCTTAAAGATGATAGTTCAGCTGAAATGTAGTGGTATAAAATATAGATGAAGATTATATTGAATACACTCAAACCGAGACGACAAGAGGGATCCAGGGATCAAGAATATTAATGTCATGATGAACAAGGTGGAGTATCACCTTTTCTTTTTTCACCCCCCCCCTTTTTTTTCTTTCGTTTTCTTTTTATTTCTTTTTCCTCTTACTCTTATTACATTTTTATATCTCATCATGGCACGGTCGAATTCCGGAAGTAGTTAGCCGTGGAAGCCTATGTATTCATGAAGAGTATTATATTATACATACTTTCTAGATTGACAATAGATGGCGCAAAACGTACCTTAGATATCACACTACCTCTACTTCGTGTAAGCGATTCCGAATTAAGTAAAGAGCTTGTGCTTCTTGGTAAGCCTTTCTGCATCGTTGACTTGGTAAAGCTGACTGTCTTAAAGGGTTTTTTCGATTTCTTCTTCCAGTCGCCGCCTTCAGATGCTAGCGAAACTAGTTCAGGTTCATTATATGTGGAAGCTTTATCTTCTGAAGAAGCTGTCGACGCAGTATCTGCACTTTGGCTGTCAGCTTTCTTCTTGCCTTTCTTCTGTTTTTTATCCTTCTTATCACCGCCGGCCTCCGGAGGTTTCTTAACTTTTTCCGGAGATTCGTCGTCACTTTTCTTCTTTTTTTCCTTCTTCTTTTTGCCCTCGCTTTCTTCTCCAGATTTTTCACCTTCAGCTTCTTTATCCTCCTTCTTAGCATCTTTTATATCTGCAGATTCCTCTTTAACTCCTTCTTGCTTTGCTTCCTTCTTTTTACCTTTCTTCTTAGCATCTTTCGTATCTTCAGATTCCTCTTTGACTTCTTCTTGCTTAGTTTCCTTCGCTTTACCTTTCTTCTCAACAGGGACACCTGTTGACGCCTCTTCAGCTGATTTATCTTTTTCTTCCTCGGAACTCTTCGATTCAGCTTTAGCTTCCTTCTTCTTACCTTTCTTTTTGGCGGCTTTTTAGCGGCCTTTTCTTCGGCTGTTAACACCTTATCGAAACTTACGTTCTTAAACTTTAACGGGGCGTCATCTAGAAGATGCTCGTAACTTTTGGTAGCCGGTTTCTTCTTTTTAAGCTGTTTTCCGTTCAGATTTGCATCGGATTGATCCCGTTTAGTGTCGCCAGAATGTGGCGCATGTTCTTGGGCACCTTCGCGGCTACCCTCTTCAACGGTACCTTCATCTTTCGACGCTACCGGGTCGGCCATTTTGAATTTATCGCGCTATGACATTTAAGTTCGCAAAAGTGACGGTTTGAAATTGTCGTTTAGATGGATGCCAACAATGCAATGGATACCTCGATCTCCTAATTATTCGCAATAGACAATAAATTAAACATTTAAATGCAACATTGAAGATCTGAACTGCAGAATCTCCTAGAGAAATTAGATTTCCACTTTGCTGGAGCGTCTTCTCGACTACTGCATACAATTAAAATCTAAACGTCGGCAGACTGATGCAATTACTGTTGTATATTTTATTATTTAAATCAATAGTACTAGATACGTACGATAGATGTCAGTAGTATAAGAATCAAGACACCGGATGGGCGCTTTGATACGGAATTTGGGGAAAAACTGATTATGAAACTGTTTAAGCTTTCCAAAGTCCGCAATAGCCGTCAGGGGGAGCCACTATGATCATCATGTGGTACTAAACAGCCAGGACGCATGCGTTAGTGTCTCTTTCCGGAATGTTCATTGCTGATTCAGAGTTTGTCTTTAAATAATCCAAAATGGTAGCCAAAAGTCGACCATGGCCATCAGGAGGAGACACAATGCAATTAAATCTTTTTTTTTGCCCACAGCTTAAAATCTCTTTTTTATCCATGCAACAGATATACAGATATCACTCCCAGATAAAGCTCCTGAAATCTAACGTGTTCCCATTGTACTTATAATTTAGAATATATTAATAATTTAATATAATAAGTTAGAAATAAATATATGCCTATTTTATTTCAACAAATATAATAATTACGATGCTGTGTCAATTCGAAAACCTAAATTCTTTAAAAGAAAATAAATACCGCGACCACATCTTTCAAACAAACGCATAACAGGTACAAATCAAACTCTGAATAAGCGAGGCAAAAACTTGGGAAGAAAACCATACGCTTACCTTCCAAATTTATAGCATATTGACTCGCAGTAGGATCCAATTTCTTATAAGGGACAACCGGTGGAATTTCACCATCTTCAAATTTTGATAATTCAATCTCCGCAGCATCCTCATCCTCTCGAGCATTTCCACCCCCTCTCTCAACAATCCCAGACTGCCTTCTATGGTTATCCCATTTATACTTCATTTTAACGTACCACTCTCTGCACGTTGACTCTAAAAGATCTAAAACAAGCACTACTTAGCAAAAGAAGATACCTCGTGCCTTCGCAATACCTTGATCAATATCCTTAACCATCTCAGGTTTATCGTATGTTTCGCAATCATCGCTTAAGTGATCGTATTTCAAATATATGGCTCTAATGACGATGTCTTTAGCCTTAAGAGTCGTTGGGAATAGGATATTGAGTCTGGTCTCAGGAAAATTAATCTCCATACGCTTCCTGAAGCAGGATCTTCAGTTAATAACGATTGAAATTGATTAAATTCAATGATTTACTTTGCTGGAGCCCTTGGATTATGCATTGGTGTCGCTAAATTTACAGTTAAGCAAAGGCACAGTATAAAATGTTCGTCTGTTATCGTAAAATCGGCTGTTGGAATATCAGGACGATTCATACGAGCATTTATGTCACGTAAAAGACGATAGGTGGCCATGTCTAAGTTCTCGTGTTGCTGCTCACGACACTGAGTACGTATCTGTGTGATATTAAAATTATAGATTTCAAGATGTAGCAAAATAATATGACCGATACCCATTTCCAATTTTCGATTAAGGCCTCCGATGCATCGAATGGATCTTGTATGAAGTCTCCGAGTACTTCTAAAAGCTAAGAAATATTAAGTTGAAGCTCCGTTAAAGGATTAGTGTAGAATTCAAGGTAATACCGAGATTATTTCGCCGGTTCTTCGTTTAACTTCCTCAACTGTGACATCCTCGCACATTTTCTTCCATAAATGCAAATACGTGCTCATTTGCGGTGGATTTGTTGCGTCTGGTAAACCGTCACACTTTAAGTATTGCTTCCACTATAAAAACACATCGATAAATAATTAATTTGAGAAATAGGACGTTCAAAACTTACTTGAAAATCCCGTTTTTCCTTACGATCTATCTTCCAACTATAATCCACAATATTTTTGATTAGTAAATTTGAACTAGTTAACTGTTCAACTCTTAAAGCTTGCTCTGCGGTTTCTCTTTTTTCTTTCTCCATTGCTAATCTTCTTTCCATCTCTAATCTGCGCATTTCTTCTTCGATGGCTCGTTGGGCTTCCAATTCGGCTTGAATACGGGCCTGTTCTAACCTCTCCATTTCCATACGATTTCTTTCGGCACGAGTTAATTTCTTCTTTGGACCCTTAAAATCGCAGAAAATATCTAGAATTTCGCTTAAATACATGTTTTCGTCAAAGATTATGATAATAGATCAAATTATTTCAAAATAAGAATCTATAAGAAATAAGGTTATGTTACTCCAATGATTGAAGATAATGACGATTTTTTCCTAAATGAAGCAATTTACACATGAGAAATGGTGAGATTTTAATTGAATTAAGCATATTAATCTAGTAATATTTACTTACCATGTTCGTAATTGCGTTTCAGCCTCCTAAAATATGGTTTTATTGATCAAACGGGTATGGATCAAACGAAGTATTCTAAATAAAATACAAACAGTTTTTTGGTAACTGTTTTATTTTAATTTAGACATTTGAATACAAAATAAATAAATAAACTAACACTCCACATAAAATCTTTCAATTTAACATGCGTTTCATTCAATACATTATTAAGAAACAAGGCATTACCACTTTCATGTACCGTTCCCAGGTTTTCTTGAAATCCTCCTCCCTTATGTCCAATTCTAAGGCGCATTTTGTGAAGGCGTTCAGGAACGACTCGAGGTCCTGCATCGTCCAACCACCTTGCTTCCACAGTTCAATAATTAGCGAGAGTTCAACGAATAAATTCCGCATCTCCCTAGTTCTATGCAACGCAGCAGCTAAACCTAGAATTGCTCTTGAGTAGAAACGGAAATTAGTTTCGAGTTCATTATAAGTTTTTTGGAGAAACGTAGGTCGTAACGATGTACAAACTAAGCTGAAACCGAGAAAATCAAGTGGAAATAACATTTCTATTAATCTTATTAAAGTTGTACTCACTGTTTATGCTCCTTTTCTTTCTCAGACAAGATTCGAAGGTCTCTTAGATCAGTTAGGAACTCCTTATCCATTTCCGTATCGAAATATTCAGTATTTGCTAAGAAATCAACATAACCTAATATGTATAAAATGATGTATTATACTTGTATACCTTGGACTGGATACGTCCAATTATTCATGATGATCTCAGTACACTTCTTAAATGCACCGAAACTCACATGCTGCAGTTTTCGTTTGGAGGTTTCGAATCGTAAACATGCTAGAAAAATGACACAAGCATATCGTTTCGCTAATTCCTCAGGTAGGAAGAACGCTTTTCGAATATTCTGCACCATCGAACCAGACATCTCCTCTACTACCTTAAAAACCCTCTTTACGTTATCGAATTGCCTCCTAGAAGAAGTATAGAACAAAATAAGTTGATAATTTTCTAGGTTAGACTTACCGACAAGACTTTAAAGCAACTTTAGTCTTCTCAGCTACTTCATCTAGGTCTTTTCTGTGCTTCGACGACAGCTTTTTACCAAGCAACTCACGCATTACCGAATCGTCAAACTCGTAATACCTAAAGCGATATGTGAATAAGCATTCTTCGTTGTTGGTGAGATAAAGTTCGCAATTACTTCTCAATCAGTAACTTCCTTGTTTGTGGTTCGATTTGGAATTCGGATTGTTCTTGGAGCTTATTCGGGTTACTCAATAGTTTCTCTAATAAGGAATAGGTTCGGTAGTGGTCTAATACATCGCTTGCTATTAATTCTAGGGAAGCTCCCGTTATCAGACCTAAACCGCTTTGATTGAGCATCCTTACCGCTTCGGAAGCTAGAAAATTGAGTTGTTTCAAGCTGTTATTAGAGGTAAATAAATTACCTGGTAGGCCGTCTATCCAATGCTGATAGATTTCTGGATCCACCAAGGTGTAATTACTGATGAAAACGTCTATTTCAGCATGCATTTTCTTTATTCTGTTCAATATTTCTTTGAAATTATTTTGGAAATTAAATCTGTGGTGGATGTTGAATAAATAATAACTGCGCAACCGTATAATACCACTTACACTACCGCCCATAGAAGCTTGGCTAAGGAAGAATGTTTTACGTTACTTTAATGTGATAAGCTTTACTATTTATTTTATTATTACGCACAAAAGAAGTAATTAAGCACTTTATGACCCGGTATTCTCATTTACAGCAGATTATTCTAATCTATTTATCTATATAAGTTTTTCTTTTAATATTACAGAGGCTTCAAGAATATAAATAAAACTCAGGGTGGGTGTTTACTGTTTATATAGTTTTATATATTTTATAGTTTCTCATTTAAATGTATATTGAATTTAGCTTTTGACTTGAGAGTTCTATCTAAAAGAAAAAACTAATAATTCTGTTATTAATGTCAATTGATTAAATAAATCGGCTTCTGAATAGTTTTAAATTTAATTTTCGAAATAAATTTCAACTAAATACATTTATTTTTTGTAGCATCAATTGCCTTTCACTTTTTGATTTTTTAAATTTTTGTTACTTGTCCAAACTTCTATGGGTGGTAGTGTCAAAGCATTTGAATAATTTTTAATATTACAAATGTTCCAAAAATATAAATAAAATTCAGGGTGGGTGTTTATTGTTTATAGTAATATTTTTATTTGTATATTAAATAATAAATTAAAAGAAAATAGAAAACAAAAAATAAATTTGAATTTAGCTTTTGATTTGAACAAAGGTTCTATTCGAAAAGAAAACTAGTAATTATTAATGTTAATTGATTAAATAAATCGTTTTCTATATAGTTTTAAATTTAATTTGCGAAATAAATTTAAATTAAATCGAAATATATATAAAATAAAAATTAATAAATAAGACCCAAGCTAGATTAGACGATTTGTCGCTAGATGGCGCTAGTTGTACAAAAATCTTTCAAATAAGTCACTCAGAAGCATATGGCGTTCGTTTTCTATTTTTGCATTTCGCATCCACTCAAGAAGCATTAATTTCCTTACAAACGCATACCATTATCAACCGAAATTAACAACCGATTAGGATTAGAACGAAGTCATCGTTTATCATGTATGGTGCGATATCAACGTTACATTCACGAAAGTAGGAACAGAGAGAACGTAACAAGCCCAGGTGTTCCTGTACAACAAACAAGGGGAACATAACGAAGAAGTGCAGTTCTTTTTTTGTGCGTGTCCTCCCCGAGGAATCGTGTATAAATATTCTATTATTACGATTTTCCGCGCGTTATTATTATTATTTATATGTAGTGAGATGAGTGAGTGCTGATTATAAAAGTGTCAATTCGGTGAGTTTGTATATCCGTAAGTTGTGTGGAAATCCTATTATTATTATTATTGCTATTATCATGTTGTATTCCCCTTTTATCAATCTTTCGATGATCTCCTTTCGTGCGTGTTAGAGAGAGAGATAGGAGTGAGAAGTGGAAGAATCAACCCCCGCGAAAGTATTGAGAGCTCCCCCATTCATTAACGTTTTTCGTAAGTTTTTCCATTAGATTATTTACCTTTACGCGAAAGAAAGGAACGTATAAGAGAGAACAAAAACCAAAAATCTGTGATATTAGGACGATTAGGAATTACATTACTTGTAAAAAAAATATATACATATGTATACACGTTAGGATCTGCTGGGGAGGAAAAGAAAGGACTCATCCGGATCGTTTTTCGGAAGAAAACATTCATAATTTCGCGAACTCGTTAAGATTTCGATTCGTTTCGTATCAATCGACGTGTACATTAGGAGATTAGCGGCCTTTTTCACTAAAAATCCGCGACAAATCTAAGATACAAAGAGCTCTTCCGGTTACGCATTTGGGATGTCTTTAAATCGTACAGTCGAAGCCGTTACCGCCTCCGATGGTATTCCCGAAAAGACGGGCAAGATACAGGATAAGGCTAAAGTAGGTAAGTTCTTTTCCTTAACTAAATATTCCTTTCGCATCTTTGTAAAGATCCTTCTCTCATTCACAACAGGTATCTGGTACGCATGAATTTTATCATTTCACCCCTCTCATTGATGGAGTATCTCGTATTTCTCCCCCTATATAATACTGCAGCGGTGGTCTCTTTAAACAGCTTCCAAACGTGTTCGAAATTTCGCATTGTTCGTAGTTATAACGATGATTATCGCTAGATAATTCGATAACATCGTATAATCTAGACGGCTTTGAATAGAATGCTTTAACTATAAATTGAATGACGTCTAATTTAATTAACATAGATTTTTTTTTGCGCTGTTTGTTCAACAAATTAATTATCAAAATTTAACGCCTTTATTTTTAAATTATTACACTAGCAGGCGACGTATAGTGTGGTCAAATGCTCAAAAAACGGGAAAAATTCAATAGCTAGAGGACAGCCAACATACATTTTGGTGCCTCGGATTTTTTAAGTGTGATTAAGCAATTTTGTCTGGGGTACTTAAACCAAACATGCCGTTAGATTTGTTCTATCAGTTCTAGTTTTCGAAATTCACTCTTTCTGCCGTATTTAGGAAAAATTCGCCGAAATTAGATGTAATGTTTTGTTATGTACGTGACGTTTTAAATATTATTATTTGATAACTGTTAACTGAAATATAAAAAAATGTGTAAAACAGAAAAATATGTACACTACCGCTCAAAAGTGTTTAGGTACTCTCACTGACAGCAAAAATGTATAAAAACTCAGCAAAAATGTTAATAATATTTATTTTTTGTGTACAGATACACGTACATGAATAAAAATATATTAAATAAATGTGAAAATTAAAACGTTTAATCTAAATTTTGCTTTCATCTATTTGACCTCCTCTTGATTTAATAATTGCAGCACACAATCGAGGCATTCTCGCAATAAGTTTTGCCAGAGTTTCTTGTGTTATTGAGGTCCAACTCGATTGCAATTTGTTCCACACGTCAGTAGCTGATGTCGGAGCCGATTTCCGTACTTCCCGATCTAGTTCTTCCCATAGTAACTCGATTGGATTCAAGTCGGGGCTCTGGGGAGGCCATTCCATAATTTTGAGAGTTCCTTCCTCTTCTAAATGGCGTAAATAGTCTTTACATAATTTAGAGGAATGTCTTGGGTCATTATCTTGCTGGAAGATACAATTTTGACCCAAAAGTCGAATTCCGGAAGGTATTACGTCGTTCTCCAAAATTTCGCGGTAGCCTTCTTTTTTTAATATACCGTCAATTTTCACAATGTCCCCTACACTAGTGCCAGCAAAACAGCCCTAAATGATGATAGAACCTCCACCATGTTTCACGGTAGCAGCAATACACTCTTCTCTTGCACGGTCACCCACAGATCTTCTTACGAATATGCGTCTTCGGGTTTCGAACAGCTCAAATTTGGACTCATCCGTCCATAGGACGTAGCTCCACTCTTCTATGGTCCAGTGTTGGTGATCACGAGCCCATTTAAGTCGCTTTTGCTTGTTTTGTTTGCGTAGTAATGGCTATTTCATCGCAATACGTTCATGGAGCCCGGCTTTCTGTAGGCGACGTTTGAGTGTAGAAACACCGACTAGTTTTTGGCGACCAACATTTAATTCTGCGGTGATTTCCGGGGCTGTTTTGCGTCTATTTAACTTGCTGGTAACCACTATTCTGCGATCATCTGCAGATGTTGTCGCTTTTGGCCTTCCACTCCGTCTTTTATTAAGAAAACTGCCAGTTTCCCGATATTTTTTACGTTATAGTCAACCGTAGCGTGGTGTATTTTCATTTTTTTGGCAATTTGTCGATTATTTACGCCACTTTTATGGTAAGCTATTATAAGCGCACGTGTTTCCGTAATAATTTCTCTTCGCGAAGGCATTTCAAAAAATTGTCAGACGATATTTCGCTCACGACGTGAATAGAGTAACCTGTACCACACTGCAACTGACAATAGGTCACATATTTCATTATAATCTTCTAGGAAGGTAATTTAAATATTATTACCTACAATTTAACAGATGACTAAATTTACTCAGTAAATTCAGAGGGATTGTTATTGTAATTGCACCGCAATAAACAGTTTATGGTAGTCCGACCAAGTGCAGGTAAATGATAGTAAACCTTATGCGATATAATAGGTGTTTATCTTACTGAACTACATTTTAAATACGTATTTCATTTTATTATAATGTTTTTTTGGTAAACATAATACTATATGAATAATCCATGAAAACAGTGGTGCCTAAACACTTTTGACCGGTTGTGTATATACAACTTTCAATAATCAGTTAAAAATTTCCTTTTATAAAATTTCCTTGTGTGAGGTTTCTGGAACGGTCTCGCTGAAGATTCTAGCAGTAATTGGCCATTAATATTTAACTATTGCTATTTTATTTATGGGCCATGTTTGCTGTCTTGTGATATGCACAGAATCCAGAAGGTTTCAACTCTTGTTGAAGGTTGGTTTGTAACCTTCGTAGATTTGATCATGTGTCGGAAAGCATTAGGAAGTTGAAATGGCTAAATATGGAAAACCGTCGTAATCTGCATTTAGTTGGTTTTGTTCAGGGTTTGATTCTGCGGGCCTCCTTGCCTGTGCCTGTTAAAGGTTTTCTAATCCCACGTCACTTCATTCATGTTTTGAATACTAGGCATCGATATCAACTGACCATACCTCAACATTCTACATCTCTGTTTAAAAGATTCTTTAGTCACAATGCTGCTGTAACTTACAACTCATTGCCTAATACATATAAAGAAATTACTAATTTGAGAAGGTTTAATACGACTGTTAAAACTTATCTGCTTTCTTTGCAGTTTGATTTTCTTTCTTGTTGTCTCGTGAATGGGCCCACGTAATTGGTAGTTTCCTTTTCATTATGTGATTGCTCTAAATTTTGCTTGCATTTATGATTGCGGTTTCTTTTGTTCTGTATTATTTTGTGAGGCCTAGTTGAGTGGAGTATCATTTGCTGCATTTCGCCAGTTCCCACTTTTGTAACTTTTTCTCCATAATACTGATGTCTTTGTTAAATCTTTCCCCCTGCTTCTCATTAACATTACCTAAGTTTTCTGCGAAACGATCTAAGTGGCTGTGAAGATGATGAATCTTGATGCCCATGTTACATCCGAGCATACGTTCTACTAATTCGACGTAATTTGCTGCTTAATGATTTACAAGAAAATTTTTAACTACTTCGACAAAAGAGCACCAGGCATTAGACTCACGTTCATTAATTCCGAGAACTACGGGTTATTTAAAAGTTGCCTTATCTGAGGACCATGAAAAATTCCAGCCTTCATTTTTTCTGTGCTAAGTCTTCGAAAGTTTTCTTTCAAATACACAAAACACGGTCCATTTCGTGGTAAAGCCTTAACAAATTGCTTCATAAGTTCCAGTTTAATATGCAGTGGTGGAAAGACGATTTTGTTTCTGTTAAGAACGTTGTGTTCTCATTGAACTAAAGCATTTCTTAAAGGCCAATTTCTAGTAATCTAGTGCTGGGCTCTGCTGCCCCAAAGGATATTTTGCGTACCACTTTCTTGCCCAAGGAGAAATTTTACTATTGTTAGATCAACACATATCACTCTATACTCTTTATAGTTGATATCTTTCAGGACAAATGATATTGTCTCGTATTCCTCTTTCATAGTGGTGGAATGTCCAAATGGGTATAGAACCATGTTTATTACCATTGTGTAAAAGTACACATTTTAAACTTCGAGATGAACTGTCTATAAAAAGACGCCATTCACTTGACGTGCATTCATTTAAACCCCCATTTTCTTCGGGAGACCCCTTATATCATTACAAACCACAAAGTTGTTTCCTTCAAAGAAATACGGCAACAGATGTTCCTCTCAGGTACGATAAAATGTAATGTTACCACCTGGACACAGTAAATTCTTTTCCTTTAATTTGGAAGCAAGGAATTCGGACGACTCCTCATCATGATGGTCTTTAGGCTCCCTCGATACCATAGACCCTCCAAATTTTAAGCTCTTTCACTTTCCATTTGTCCACTGTCGCAAATGTTCTACGCATGTCTTGCATACAAAATTGGGTGCCCAAGATTTATAAATACGCCAATATATATTATATAGTCTAAGTACAGTTATAAAATTTTAAACAATGATTTACAAAATTGTGGTGGTGGTAAGCCACAATGTGCTCAGTGTTTTGTATGAGAAAAAACGAGTTTTGCTTATTTAAGTAATAAAGATAATTCAAAAACTAAGTTTAGATACTATCAACCCTAATACAAATTGTTCGTAAATGATACGAGATGTTTAATAAATCGATAAAAACTATACCATTAAACATAGAATAACGTTACGCTGAAACTATTTTTTTTTTCAAATGGATTATCCACTAGGGTGACAGAATAAAATAGACACCTACTAATTAAAAAAAAAAGATTCTATTCTCGTTATATATACAAAATATTTTAACATTTTTAAATTAGACTAATATTTTGTCGATCCACCTTCACTTGCGTGAAGTGCTGCGAGTCGTTGTGGCATAGAATCTATTAAATGATTAATGGTGTCTTCTGGAATATTTAACCACTCTTCTGTAACAGCCGCCACGAGTTCTTCCTTCTTGCTGGGTTTTCGGAGTCGTTTCGCCATAATTGTCTGGATTATGTGCCAAACATTCCCTATCGGATTCATGTCTGGTGATTGGCCTGGCCATGGTAAAATCCGAATCCCCTGTTTCTCTTTCCATGTGGTTGTTGTTCTTGCTTTGTGGCAGGGTGCTCCATCCTCCATAAAAGTAGCGTCTTCTTTAGATAAAATGGCGTTGCCGAATATCGGTAGTAGTCCTTCCGTTAATATTTGGATATATTTTGCCGCATTTAATTTCCGTCGCAGATTACTAATTGCGATCTTCCGCCATACCATATCGCTCCCCACACCATGAAGTTCACACCGCCGTATTTCACCGTCCGATGCAAAAATTTGTCGTCTAGTTGCCGTGACGAACGTCTCCATACCCACGTACGACCACCATCACTGAATTGGCAGTATCTGCTTTCGTCTGAAAAAATGACAGACCGCCAAAACTCTTCGGGCTTCGTTCGCATTTCGATTGCCTACGCCATTCGGCGCCGTTTTTGATACGCCGTAAGGAGAGGTTTTTTCTTTGCCACCCTTTTATACATCCCCACACTGTGGAGGTATCGCAGAACGTTGCGCTGACTTTTCTGTGAAGTTGCCGCAAGCTCGGCAATACTTTTTCGCGGTTCTCTTAACACTTCACGCACAAGCACCTTTTTACTTCCTTCAGAAGGTCCGGCACGACCTGGTCTCGGCTCCACTGTTGTTTTTTCCTTGCGCTTAAATTGTGTAATCACACGGTTAACTGTGGGGACAACGGAATATTTAAAAATGTAGTTATTTCACGTCGCGATGCGCCGCGTTCACTCTGGCCAACGATGCGATCCCGGGTGAAGTCGCTAATATCACTCGAACCTTGTAAGCGAGGCATAGTTGTAACGATACTAAACTATGACGAATTCCTTCCGATACATCTACCCCTACCCTAATGACAAGAGAAAGTTCTTAATTCGTTTTAGAATTTAGCTGTTTACATATTTATACCGCTTTACCTGGTGTCTATTTTATTCTGTTACCCTAGTGTAGTTCACCACAACTACACTGCAAGTTTCAAAATCAAATTCGCGCTAGAAGTTCGAAAAATTTTAATAAGAAAGTTTGAAGGACACCTGTATAGTTTGTTATATAATACGTGGTTATAAACAGTGTAACACCAATGGAATATATTATATATGGCGTTAAAACGTTTAGATCCGTGTTAAATGATGAGAATTTCTTAATAGACAGCTTCAGATACTTCACGATTGTTTGCACTAATCTAATTTCTAACTTAATCTATGCCAATTTAAAGCAGGGTAAAGCCTTTTTTAATCCAATTATTTGTAGTATTTACTCCGCAAATTGATTTATTCACTTGTTATATGTTTTGTTCTAGATGTTCATACCTAATTGATATTCACCATTTTAAAACTAGAAATCGGTAGTATTTGCCTTACTGTATGACGTTTCATCGATATGCGCCCAAAATCTCGACTTATAAGAAGTACCCTTTTTCCCGACGCTTTTTCCTAAATTTTTTCGGATTTGAATACGACAAATTTTAACCGAGGTATTTATAACAGTCTATCGACACCTTCGTAAAAGAATTATTCCGATAAATTCTCTTTAGATTCCATTTAGATTAATTCGAAGTATTTTCTTGACGGCTAACGGCGAAATTTTACAAATCTCTCTAGTTTTCCTCTCCCCATATATCCATTTTGACGAATTTGTTGCACGTGCATCGTTCGAGTCCCCGTTTTTTTTTTTTAGACTTCCGCGATAATTTTTGGACGGATCGACTGGATATTTTCGTACTTGTGTTAATTAAGCGTTTTTTGATTGTTTTGAGGGTATAGTGTGTAGTTCGGTCTCTTTTTACTGTAGTTATACGTTAAAATTTTCGCGGAATATATTATGGCCAAGACCAAGGGTATACGACGAAAATCGCGGAGTTGCACCCGAAGAGATAACGGCTGCCCGTATAGTCCGAAAAAGATTAAAAGGGTGTCTTGGAGTAAGTGGTTTTCTGTTGTTTCTTCATTAATTTGATGTATAACATATACAGGGCCGTTCGAAAGTAACGTTATAACACGGAAGCAACATGAAATCTTTCATCTATTATAACTGTCTTTTGTTAATTTCCAGATTGTTTAATTTATGTAAAATGAGGTAATCTAATCAAAACGATGAATTCATAATCGCAAATACACAAATCGCGACCGGAAATAGATAAAACACTATTGTTAAATCCTTATCATCTTATTATCATATAATAATAGAATTTTTGTTTCATAAATGCGTCATTGATTGATATGAAACTAATTTTATTTGACGTTAATATTAAGTTACATATTTTCTAAAAGGAACTACAGGTTACAGATATCCTTTGTTCCAATGCCTTCTTATCTTTTCCATAATATTTATTGTAGTAAGCTCGAATATCGCGTGGTATAAGCACGTTTTATCTTGTTTAAATTAAACAGCTGTATTTGGCGGGTTCAAAATGTTTGATAGACGATTACCAATATTAAACTAATTTAAATGGATCCTGTTCAAATGAATTTCCCTTTCCGATTAACGAAAAAATTATATTTATTCGTTTAAATTTAGGGGGCCGCCCCCATTAAACACGTTTAAAAATTATTTTAAATTATTAAAAATTATATTAAATTACACACAGGGGAGGAGCACAGTGCGCTGTTAATACTAAATAAATATAATTAATGAAGAAATAGCATTTATTCGTTTAAATTTAAGAGGCCGCCCCCACGAAGTACGTCTAAAGATAGTAGTATTAAATCGCTACAAATTGTATTAAATTATTTCCACGAAAACTAAGGGGGGCATAGCGGATTTTTTAATACTAAATAAATTTAATTAATGAAGAAATAGTATTTATTCGTTTAAATTTAAGGGGCCACGCCCACTAAGTACGTCCAAAAATGATTTTAAATCGTTACAAATTGTATTAAATTATTCCGACTAAAACTAAAGGGGGCACAGCGGATGTTTAATATTAAATAAATTTAATTAATGAAGAAATAGTATTTATTCGTTTAAATTTAAGGGGTCGCCCCCACGAAGTACGTTTAAAAATTATTTTAAATTATTAAAAATTATATTAAATTACACCCACTAAAACTAAGGGGGGCACCGCCCATTTTCCTTTTTGAAAACCGGAAAAAATATATAAAAATTCTCCCAATTCCAGAAGATGAAGAAGTGGAATTCGTAAGTTCGCGTTCACCATCCGTCGAGATGCTGGACCTCGCCGATCCTGCGATATTGCAAGTCGGTCCGGCCAAAGATTGCCCGAGGAAGTACAAGTACAGCAAGCGGGACCTTCTGAAGCTCAAGGAGTCGCCGTTTTCGCTAAAACGTCCCGATTACCTAGATTCGGCCTACGACAAGTAAGTTGTTCCCTTTCGATCTTCGCGATACGCAATGTAGATGTCGCTTTTGTTCTCGTTTCGCAGCAATAACGGAATCTGGGACCCCGAACGTTGGCATTTCGACAGGAAGAATTCGGAGACGTCCGCGGAGAACGGAAGTAAAGGCAACGACGTCGATAATCACAGGGTAATCGTCTTAAGATCGTTCTGATGGTTATTTTTGTTTTGTATATGGTTGCAGAGGAGGTCCGGCGATCCCAAGGATAGGATACGTAAAGAGCACGACGGGATAGTCCTTAGCCCGCAGAGGAGGAGCTTCAATTCCGGTTGTTACGTTCCTGTCCGCGAGCTCGCTAGATCTAATCGATCTCACAGCCCGCTTGGAAAAGGTGAAGCCCCTTCGCATATCGGTCAGTATAGTGTGGAAAAAGAGACTTTCGGCTGTGTCTACTAACACCAGGGAGTTGTTATTGTACCATTCTAATTATATACATTCAAAAAATATTTAACCCAATGGCATTTGCCGCATCTCGCACTTCAACTCGTCTCATGGCTTTCTCGATCCCATCACTTCATGATGTCTTCTCCTTCTATATTGTGGTGTATAATTTAGTGCCCTGTTTGGCCATCTATCTTCATTTAATCCACCCATATCCACTGCAGAATCTGGGTGGATCTTATTATTTCCTTTGAAGTCGAAAATATTGCAAAAAACAGTATTGCTCGTAAAAACTTACCTTGAGAATATTCTACTAATACCATGAAATAAATCACGTAATCCAAATAACTTCAAATACTTACTTTCACCTTTCAAATTAGGGCACAGGGAGATATCCCAAGGTCCTTCAACCCGTAGGATAGGCAGTGGTCGCGTTCTTTTCGAATATCTAGAAAAATCCGAGGCAGACAATGATTTTGGTTATCGTAGAGAGAGGAGAGACACTGATCGTGAGAGGGATGAAAGGTATTAGTTCTTCGTAGCATCCCTATCGAACCATTTTAATGCTCACCTTACTCGATAGGTATGATCGGAGATCTTTCAACAGGGAAACCGATTCAAGTAGGCCTAATAAATCCAAGGAAGGCTCGTTCGCGCGTAATGGGGCCCGTTACGATCGTCGCAGGATATCCAACGAGAGTAGGGAAGAGGAACCCGAATGGTATTCACCTCGGAGATCTAATATCCTCAAAATAATTCACTTGTAATCTTTATAGGTTCTCCGAAGGACCAATTTCTCAGCACGACACCATCGAACTGAGAGGTTTCGACGATTCGGAGAAGGCCGGCGTCGGGCAGGGCCCTGGTGGGAAGAAAAGGATGTCATCGGCGCAGAAGAAGAGGTCCAAGGAAAGGATGGCCAACTTTCAGAACGCAAAGAACCTCGCGCAGAATATGACGGCGACGCAAGCGCCAGCTAAGGACGGCGGTAACGAGCAGAACGGACCCGGCGCTAGATCGACTCCTACGCTGCTGGACGGTGGAAGCGGCGAGATGGCGCCACATTCGCCTATAGGGGACAAGGGTGCCGCGGGCGACAGTTCCGAAGGTGCGAAACGCGCCCACAACTCGGAAATCATCGAAGATCCCCTATTTACCATCGAGGATATGCTGAAGAGTGATAGTATTAACATGTTGCTGCCTGTAAGTGTTCGATTAATACGGTTTATAGTAAGATAGAGACAAATTTTCTGCAAATTCACTTTTTGTGTCGTGAGCATTGTAATTTATTGGAATTACAATGTTAAGTTTTGGGACATCCTGTATATCATCTTATTTCTGACAAAATACGAACCCAGCTTAAATCGGTATAACATAATGTTATCATAGTGTTTGATTGTTGAAAGATAAAAATTTTAAAGGAAAACAAAGAATAACATGTCTAAATTTTTTTTCTCTCTTTAAATAGAACGGTGTCGGACTAGAAAGCGGCGATGGATCCGGTTCGAAGTTCAGTCGCTGGTTCAATCGTGAAAGAAGCCCTCCCAATATCGTACCTAAGCTATCCGAGGGTAGTAGACGGTCCTCGATGCAAGACGAACACCATCATCTTATCAAAAATATCTTGAACGATATTTCAGAGCCGTCGTTGACGATTCCGTGCGATTCCAATTCGTATTTCGCGCCGATTTCGCCCGCCGCCAGTACGGGGGGCGCGGCTAACAATCCGGGACATCCCCAGGCCGCCGCGCAACCGATCAACTTCATGGATATCCTCCAGCGAAGCAGTAAACTTCAGGGCGGTCCACTGCACGCCGATCTTCCGCCCACCATGAAGAATATCGGTAAGTTTTTCGATTGTTCGTCGCGTCTTCGTATGCTTTACTTGAGTTTTCGCCGTCGACAGAAGTTCCTGGCAAGTTACTATGCGTGGAAGAGCTCGAAACTAGAATCAGACAAGGTGATACGAGCAATCCGAATGATATCTCCAACAATGTACGAATGAACGCATCGAAACAGCTCAATAAGTCCAAGGAGGATAACACCGCTTTCCAAAAATTGGTAAATATTGCATCGATAACGCCGGTGCTTGTGAAATACGAACTGATTTAGGGTATTTCTTAAATCCGAGGCACCCAAACGTGTGGTGGTCAGTGTAATTATTTAAAAATTTTTTATTTACCATAGTTGGCACAAATGCAAGACGGTCACGTCATTCAAGCAAGTAACGGTCCCATTCCGCAGCAAAAGACTCAACCCATGAGCATCATGGAGGTATATCTTCGCCCCCTAAGCTAATACTTGGTTAATTTACTTTACCCCCCTTAGATGCTTTCACATTCCCAAAAACAAGAGGAGGCGGCTCGACTCGCTCAGATGATGAACTCGTCGGTGTCCCAAGCCCACCTCGCAAACGATATAAATTATAAATTACAGCAGTCGCAAGTCCAAGTAAGTTGCCGTCGATAATCCTCCCGAATCGCATCATCCTAACCAATATTCGCTTCCAGCAAAGACAGATCGAAGCGTTTTCGAAGCTATTCTCGTCCAATGCCCGCCAGCAGCAAACTAGGACCACGCCTCCGCTCAATGATATCGGCTTAAGTGGAAGGGATTTGCTGAATAGACCCGAAGCTCAAGCTATCTTACAAGGTATGTGGCCAGTCTTCTGGATAGTTTAGGGATTAGCGATTCTCGAACTTTAAGAAAAGTCTTTTTATCATAAAGACTTTAATATATAACTAAAAATTCGGAATATACATGATAAGGGTGCTAAAATGTACATCTGTGTCTCTAAAATATGTCTCTACAGGTCATAAATTATTAATTTCGGAAAAAATCGTTGTTCAAAGTATTTCCACCGGAAAAATCCTGTTCGAAACGTTAACATTCGATCGAAAGCACGGAATGTAAACAGTAAGGGGCCTGAAATATGTACCTGTGCGTCAAAAATAAGTCCGAATCACTCCCAGTGAAGTGTTGAGTGAATACAAAATTATTTACGCTCGCAAAACAGCATAATGAATTGTTAATTTCGTGTGATCGAATAAAAAAATAATAGTGCTGGTATACGCTCCAGTACGCTAAAAACGATCGAATCCAACTCGCGCGGTGTCTTAAAAGATTCACGCCCCACAATCCAGTTGAAATTCGATAAAAAACGCAAGATATAAACAATAAGGAACCGGAAATACCCACCTGCGCGTTAAAAATAAATCCCTTTCGCGCCTTGAGAGATTTTAAACGGTAAAAACAATATGGAGCATCTTGAAACAGCGTAAAGATGTAAATTTCGGGAAAATCCTGGCGTTTGAGAAAAAATTATCATTTATCAAACAATAACGGCCCTAAAATACCCACTTATGTTCCCGAAATCAGCTTAAATCTTAATTGGGGCGGTGTTCTCGAAGTATAAGGAAAAAAATTGTCAATTTCGACAAAATTGCGTCATTTAATTAAAAATAACAATTTAAAAGTTTCACATCGAAAGAATTCCGTCCGGAACGCCAAAAATTGAAACTAGGGCATCGTAGACGATAAGGGTCCTAAAACGCCCACCTGCGCCTCGAAAATAAGCCTCTTATCACTCCGTTAACAGGTCTGAAGCGAGGCGATATCACGCCGCAGCATCTCTATCAGCAGCTAGCGAATCCCGCGATGCAGACGCGTCACAGGGAGCTGCTCCAGATGATCCTCAAGCTGCAGACTCCGGCCGTCGGCCCCGGATCTCGCGTCCTCAGTCCGGTCCCCCCTCATCCCATGTTTCAGCAGCAGCAGCAACAGTTGCGCGTCTCCCCACTCCCGCCGAACGGTGAGTTCCCGTAGCACACGAAACAAAAGAGTGAAAGCACACTTCGGCACCCCGTACACACGTATCGCACGTAGGCTTTCACGGTTGCGTAAAAAGTCGAGATGTAAAGCTGTTGTTTTAGGTTGATTGTTTCTTTTCTGCACTGTATGAGTTGTCTCTGTTAGGAAGTGGAAAATGTAGGCCTTGTGTTGTACGTTTTTTTTTTGTTTTAATTTCGTGGAGTATCGTTCAAAATTCTGTTTTTACAAGTTATGCATGTTTGAATATGAGGAACAAGGTGTTCATAGTGGAAATTAAAAGAAAGAAACGTACTTATACAGTCTCTAAAATAAGAACGTGTACGAGTTAATGTGTAGAAAAGAGTATTTTTGGTGGTCTTTAAGTACAGTCACAGGCATCAAATTACATTTGAATTAACCGCTCAAGCTGTTCCCATTTAACAGTTTATTAAACTAACGTGAGAGTCCCCGAGAAGGTTGCGTGTACTTCCTCTAGCTACGTATTCTAGAACAACAATACAATATCCCCTATCTTACTTGCTCCCAAAAGAATTGCAAAATTGCAAATTTAGGTCAAAAACCAAATATTCTGAGTAAATGGGAACATACACTAGCGCCTTTCAAGTAGAGATCAATGCGATTGGAAGACAGGAACTATCGAAGGCAAAGCATTGCAATTTTCTCCGACAGCCAAGCAGCTATAATGGCGTTGAGCTCTAACACCATCAGCTCGAAATTAGGGAATGCCTAGAAGAACTAAACAACCTAGGCGGAGAAAACAGAGTTGCACTATGCTGGGTACCAGGACACACTGGAATTAGCAGCAATGAGAAAGCTAACCCATTAGCAAAAGAGGCCGCCACAACTTCGTTTGTGGGACCGGAGCCGTTCTGTGGTATAGGAATGAGCACCTATAAAAAAGAACTTAAAGACAGAGAGGAAAAGCTCCTTGAGAGAATCTTGGTCTGAGACATTCCAAAGCATTCCTTGGAAACTTCGATAAGCAAAGAGCTAAGACTATGCTAGAACTGAGTAGAAACAGACCACGTGTCCTCACAGGTTTTCTTACAGGGCATTGTCACCTTGGGGAAAAAGCATTCACGACAAAGACTCCATCTATCGGCTTACAAAGGAACTAGGACGATATTTGGAGCCAATTACCATTTATTCTGTACATGCTCTTATTTTACAGACTGTAAGTGGCTTTAATTCAACGTTGTTTCGACTTTGTAGATGTTTTGGAGCCTGAAGAACGAGTTTGTTTCTGCTTAGCTTTCTTTAGTTTTTGTAGTTTCGTAGCAGCGTATTATTTATTCGTAGTTATTTTCGTATAGATTCGTTTCTTTTAATTTGTGCCATCGGTAGTTCGATTAGATTCGTAGGATTTATCATTCGAATAGATCTAAATTAAGACTTACCGTTGCTAATACGAGAGATGGAAGAAACATATTGTTTTCCTTGTTATTTGCTTACTTTTACAAGCAGCCTACTGCGTCTCTCCAATACTAGCGACGAGCCCGAATACGCTGAATGTACCAGGTGAGTCGACAGAGCAACCAAGGTTCAAAGTAAAGCACCTCCAATCGTTGCCAAGCTTCTCGCAACCACACCCGTTTCTTTCTCTATCGTTTTCTGTCGCATCTTTTTTGCCGAACAACGCAGTACAAACTTCCACCGCTAGAGGGCTCGCAAAATCTCCTTCTTTCTCTTCTCTTCTACGTTCTCTAAGTTAGTTTCTTCTATATAGCGATGCATCAGCGGATCCCCTCGCCCAGGGAGCTGCAGGTACACACGCAGAACATCATGCAGCGGGCGCTGATCAAGAAGAAGCTCGAAGAGCAGCAGGAGAATTTCCGCAAGAAGCAGGAGTTGCAGCAGAGAGGTCAGAGTCCCGGTTAGTAGAGTTGCTCGTATCGCTTTTTCCTTTTAGCTCTTTTGTTTCTCACTCGGAGGCGTTTTGATGTTAGGTGGTATCTCGCCGGCGAAGAACGTGGCGTCACCAACCCAGTTGGCTTTCACGCCCACCGCTGTCTTGCGAAAGATGACCGCTGATAAGGATGAAGGTATTAGATCCGCTAAGCGACACTTGGTTTTCTTATTGCGTCGTTTATCTGCTTGCGTAGGGAGCAAAGATGCGTCCTCGAAGGCCGGCGATTCGCAGAGCGGCAAGTCGCATCAACAGGGGCGTGCGGTTACCGGGATGAGGAGCCAGCAGAGTCAACAACAAGCTACCTCGCAGGCGCAGCAGCAACAGCAGCAGCAACAACAACAGCAAGCGCAGCAAACCGATACTCAAACGCAACGCCAGTCCCAACAGGCTCAACAGCAAGCGCAGTGGAAGAACCAGTTCCAGCAGATGAGCAAACAACCAGGTGAGAAATGATTTAAAATCAAGCGATCGCTTACAGAAAGTACGTCTTGAAATCTAGGTCGTCCGATCGTGAAAAGCAGCGCTAATTTCCAACAGACGCAGCAGGCGCAGCAACAAGCTCATTACGATCAGCTCATATTCCAACAGCAGCAGAGATTGTTGAATCAACAGCAGCAGCAACGTAAGCAAAGTCAGTTCGGCGCTGGCTTACCCGGGCAATACGGCGGTCTGCAACAGTTTACCAATAATCCACAACAATATTCACAGCTTCCCCAACAGCTGCGCGCGCAACATCAGCAACAGCAGCCGCACGTCAGGGCGCCGCATCAACCGCAACAACAGCAGCAACAACAAGGTTTCAACCAGCAATGGCAGCCGATGATCCAACACAATCAGAGTTTCGGTGAGTGTAGTTCTGTTAATAACCAGTGTTCTGAAAGCTTTGGAGTTCAAATGATCCTTGAAGCATCTTCCACAATGTCCGTGATGCGTAGCTGTCGGTCTTGCAGTACAATATCGTGTACCTTTTTAATGTTTTTGTCTGTTGTTGCCGTTATGGGAGGACTACCGGCATGTTGCTTTTCACAGGATGTTCTTCCGCATTTAAAATCTCGACACCAGCGTTTGACTATATCATAGGAAACTGCAGACTCGCTACTAGTTGCCATAATGTCTTTATGAATTTCACTTGGTGTCATGATCTTTTTCTGGAGGTATTTTATTACGGCCCTTGTTTCTACAGGATCCATTTTTATGAACAATCACGTCAGACAATTCAAGAATTAGCCACAGCACAACAACACTTTGAGATACAAACTTGATATTATATAGATATGATCTACAAATGTCAGTTAACTAAATATCAAAAATATTCGTCAAACAGCCAATTAGAAGTTGGCGAGGGGAAAAATAAAGAATATACCCGCGTACTTATACTATACCACCCAATCTGATATGTTCATGTTATTGTAGCAACTTACATTGAACTCTCTATCTTGAAACAGAATGTACATAATTAATATATCCGATTAAATTGGGACTATACAGGATGTTCCAGGAGTAATGTTTTATACTTCTCTATGTTAGAGTTTAGGGAGTTCTAAACAAAAAAACTTAAATGAAAATGTGCTCAATTCTAAAATAATACTGAGATAATAGCAGTTTTTATGTGGCTGTCACCATAAGAGTTTAAATAATAATTTTCTCGTAGATAACAGGCAATTAGGACGTAGCGGCGGTAACGACAGTGACGTCACACCGACAACCAACCAATTGGCGCGCTGGTTCTCACCGGATCTTCTCGAAAGGGCCCGCAAAGGCAAGCTACCGAACATGCCTACCTCCGGACGGGCCCAACACGCTCTCAGCCTCGAAGAGATCGAGCGCCAAACCGCCCCTGTCGCAAATAATTAATCGTTCTTGTAGAAAGCTGTCGTACCTGTCGTATATACTACTTCAAAAAATTTTTTTTTCAAGAAACAGATGCAAGCAACAGTGGATTACGGTAAGACCTGTTCGAATGGGATTCCTTCGTAGAATCTTTGTAGATTAATTCATCTTCTTCGTTGCAGGAAAACACGCCTAGTTGCCAACGAAGCGAATATGAATTTGGGGAAAAAAAAAGACACTGATTGAGCTGTACTTTCCCTTAAATTAGTTTTTTTTTTTAAATAGTTATTCGATGATATATATATTTTTAAAGCGAACACACACCGTTTTGTCTATGAGAAGCTGAAGAAAGACTAGCACTGCAACGGAAGAGGGCCCTGCACTTCTCGATTGTAAATTGTAAACAGAACGATGATGAAATTCACTTTTCACCTGTTCACGATGCTTCTCCACATGGAACGTACGAACAGTTAACATCGTTATTGTTTTATTTTGTGTCGTATATGTGAAACATTAAGTTATTTCGAAGGTTTGAACGGTGAATGGTGAATTTGTAAAACTCGACAAACATTGAGGAGAAATGAATACGTGTCGATTTCATCCAACCTCCTCCGAGAGATGTTCTCGATGTCACTAGAAATCTAGAAGTCGATGTATTTCGTTATTTGTATATTATCTAGAATTATTTTTCAGTTTCCGAAGTAAACAATTATTGCGAACCGTGGTATAAATAATATTACATGTGTAACGTAACAGAGATTTTCAAAAACGAGAAGAAATTTAAAAAAACAAAACAATCAGGCAATAGCGATGGAGAAGAAATTTTCTTTTTTATTTGGTGTAATTGGTGTAACCACTTTCTTTTTTTCTATTTTAATGTAATCAAATGTATGCCTACCTAATTTATCGGCCGAGAAAAAAATAAAAGACAAAAAAGACTGTTACGAAATTAAAAAAAAACATTTTGAGATTTGGTGAGAAAAGAAAGGAGAACGTTTGAAAAAGTTATATTGTAGAGAAAGAATATTTTTGTATAGTGAAAGATTGTGCTTATTAATGTTAAAATTCGATCAAGCAGGCCGTGATTTGCGTAGAATCGACGCTCATTTGTTATATAAACACATTCTGACAGCTGTCAAATTTTCCAAAGGTAACTAAGACGGCAAATTCAAATTCGACAGCCGTTAAAATTCCTCGTGGATCGTTTAAAATTTTGTGTGTCTTTTTGACTCCTTTGCGAACACGTTCTTTTTTTGTTTTCGAAAGCAAAGTGAACGGAAGTAATAGTACGAACATTTCCTATCAACGCAAGGCACCCTTGATATTTTGTAAATATTTAAAGATTATGTAAAAAAAAGAAGCGATGTTGAAGATACAAGGAAAAACAAAAAGAAATAAGCAGATACAGCATTAAACGAAAGATTGCCCTATACGTGTAAAGTAAATTTAAAATAACAGGAAAACGAAAAAAAAAAACAATTGAAATTATAATTGCGTAAATGATGAAATTATGACAATTCTTTTTGTTCTATTGAAAATAAATTATGAACTACTGGAGTTTGTTGTGTTTTATTCTTACGCCCTCTAGTTAAATGTGGTGTAATGAAGTTAAGTACAGTGGTGGTTATATAATTAAGTCTTGATATGATATTGTTGACGATGGATTCTCTCTCAGTTGGACGAAGCATTTGAAATAGCCCAAACGACAACTCTAGTTATTATATAGTTAAGAACGATGACACCTGTATATGAAATTACCCCGCCAATGTTCGATACACTTTCACTCCATGAAATAAAATAAAGCCGGACTAGCCGTTATTGTTTTCAGGATGTCCTTGGGTATATAATTAAGAATTGTGGGATGATATAATGCGAGGTATAAAGCAAAGGAAGTAGCCAGTAACTTTTTGAAGAAGTCGTGATAACCTGACAAGCTATTTCTCAAGAACGTTAGCAAAGTTATAGTTGAAGGTATGAGTAGACGATGTGAAGAAATTAAATAATTATATTCCTGATTATAAAATGTCCGGTGTTAATTGCTTCCTTAAATATTAATATTTTAAGAAATTATTTTACAAGCAAACTGTAACAAATGTGTTAAAAAATATACGTATTATTCTTAATCATATGGTCATCATTCTATATACAGTAGTGGACAAAAATTAAGTAACTCGAGAAAATGTAACTTTTTAGGGAATTAACAAAGATACCAAAATAAAATTGATTTCAAACATTATTATTATCATATGAAGACTTACTTTTTTTTAACTACAATCACACTTCTGGGAATCCCCTATTTGTATATTTTTCCTAGTATGCCATAAGGTTGAAGATGTGCTTGACGAGTTTGTAAACATTTGTATCAATCATGCCGGGGAATGTGTATCACAAACACAAATGTTGATGTAAACAATAATTTAATTAAGGTTTGAAATTGTTTTTTTCTTCACAAAATGGATAAAATTAAAATTTAAACTAACTTCCTTAAAATATCAAATTTACCCTATTAAGTTTTTTTTAAATCTCCCATGTTTTATTAAATCATTTATTTAAGATATTCTCTTTCAAAGAAAATACAGTTATAAATTACAAATTTAAATCATAATACACGACCTTTAAGAGTTTAAAGCGTTAAATTCGGGTCCACCCCTCCGTATTTTCCCCTCAATTACGTATACGTCACGTTTGACTGTATCTCTTGACTAAAACAGGCGTCAAAGTCAAAATTTATCATAGATTCTCAATTCTAATGTCGAAACAATCAAAAAGCGTCCTTAACTTCCTTAAAAATATTAAATTTACCCTATTAAACTTTTTTTTAAAATCTCATGTTTTATTAAAAAAAATAAACCAAATTTCTTATACGTTATTTATTTAAGATATTCCGTCTTTAAATACGAATTTTCCCAAAATTCTCATTCTAAGAAAATTCGATTATAAAAGTACAAATTTAAATCTTAATACACGATCTTTTTAGAGTTTAAAGTATTAAATTCGGGTCCCCCCCCCCCCATATTTTCCCCTCAATTCCCTATGCGTCACGTTTGACTATATCTCTCAACTAAAACAGGCGTCAAAGTCAAAATTTATCGTAAATTCTCAATTCTAATTGCGAAACCGTCAAAAAGTGTTGAAAAATGAAAAAGATGGAAAACAAAATAACTAACAAGAAAGTGAAAAATAAAGTTTCCAGCGCGATGAACGCCATTTTCAACAAATCTAAGAAGTTGTTAGGAATATCTGTGAAACCCGAAGGCAACACTACGGAAAAAGGTGATTTGGAAAGGTACTGGTTGTCAGATTCCGTAATACAGACTTATATATGTGGAATTGGTACAGTTGAATCTGAAATTTTATAAGAAAAAGAATTTTTTTGGTAATTAAAAGTTTATTTAACTCACAATAAATATTATTATCGAATATATAGTGTTATTCTTCAAGATTTGGCTCAGTCAAAAGGATTCAAATAATTTATAAGAATAAAATTGAAAAATGCAATTTATTCCGAGTTGTCCCATTATTTTGACGATCCCTGTACATAAACTCTCTGAAAAGAATTACAACACGCAATCTTACCTTTTCATAACTCAAGCTCAAAATCAAAAGAATAACATACGAATCTTCCCAAATAAACTTTATTAATTGTAAGAAATATAAAATAAAAGCATTTACACATAACTAAATAAACATTCCAAGACGTATAGTCCTTTCAGAACATAAATTTTACCGCCTTAACGTATCTCGTCTTTTGACAGATTGTACGCGTTATGATTCTAAGATTACACATTTTTTTATTCCGATTTCACCATTTAAAAGGAAAGGAAAATTAAACGCGATTTTTCCCGATTAATCTCCAGGATTTCGATTTAATAAAACGAAAATAAACCAAAGTGTTTTAGTGTGTATCAGCCTACGTGATGTTTATCATGAAAAGACGATATTAAATACGTTTGCATTATAGAGTAGTGTTGGGAATTAAGAAAATTCGAAGTGGTGTTGTAATTACTCGTATAGAACGTAAGATTTACGTGTTACTTGAGAAACAGTTCCAATAAAAATCGTGCAGGAATGTTTGAGTGAGTATCTTGCTTACTTACATTCGATGTTATCACACTTTTAGAACCTATAAACATAGATAATAATTCGATTTTAATATTTAAAAGTTATTTTTCTTTTGAACTCGTGTGTATAATGTATTTTCAACAATATTCTCTCAATCGGGCAAGGCACGCCTAGCTAGTCTATTAATAACAAATCGATGCCACTGCAGCAAAATATGACGTCTGAATCTCTTATTATTACAAGCAACAAACACGTTTCAACTAGTTTTCCGACGCACAAAGGATGTTAATCGTAATGTAGCAAGCAGACTGTGTACCTAGAATGAAAATTCACGGACGTTCTACAGCAAACTCGATTTATATTTCGCAACGAAATCGAGCCACACCCTTTCATTTTATACCTTGGAATATCTGCATTCGTTTTTGATTCTCTCAAGAGGTATCTGCGATTTATACACGATTGACTTATTGATTTCTTAATTATGCCGTTGTTTAATGTAGGAGTAGTATAATCTAGGCGAGGTTAGAAATGGTACAAAAAAAAAAAAACGTTAGGACAGCATTTCACATCATTTAAACACGTCCTTTCTCATATAATTCCTTCAAATTTTAAGCTTTAATCAAATATATATACAAATTCTCTTTATTGCGGTGGTTCTAACAGAATAAAAAAGCAATTTACATGACGTGTGTTACAATTAACAATAAATTGACGTCAGTAGGCAGTGATATTTCTATTATCACGATCTAGGGCATGGAAGCTAGAAATTGACGCATTTGTTAATTCATTTTCTTGTATACATCCACGTACGTGATTTTGGGAACGGGAAAGGTGTTTTTGTAAGGTATAAACTAGATTTCTGTCGATTTCTTTACTGATTATCGTTATTTATACACTTCAAACGTTGTATATGCAGGTTATCCGAGTGTAGGTCTAAATTAGTACTCCATATTGTTAGTCGTCTCCTATGGGCGTGGTGTTGGTTTTTTAACTTAGTTCCCGTATAATAGATGAAGGTTTAAAAGGGATATTTTTTCGCACTTTTGTTGAGATTCGTACACTATCCGAGAATGCACTGGACGGGTATCGTTGCAACGTTAATGCTCGAGTTATCGACTGACAACTAAACATTTACACTGCGCCGACTGGTAAATGTTCTCTGCCTGTAAGAACCGAGTCGATACTCGGCTCCTACCGTCATAAAATAATACGGCTAGAGAACTGCAGCCTGTAGCCCGTTTCCCTACGTATAATGTGTATATGTATTTCTCTCTGGCCTAACGGTTTACACTCACAAACATCCACGATTTCGTATATCCGTTCCGTTGAAGAAAGGCGTTGAATAACGCCATGATATCGAAAAGATGACGCGTACTTTCTATATTACGCCGTTTTTACTGCCATTCACGTGGAAATACAAGCCGTAGAAGAAGAAATCGTAATAAGGGTGATCGCGTTGTGGTGAAATTCGTCCGTCGTTACGGGATTTTAAATTGCTGGCTAAGGTAAGGACGTTGTACCGATGAATCGAAGGGAAAACGATGTGTATTGCTTGCTGTTCAGTACCCTACGTGCTAAGATATAAAAAATATGGCGGATCGTTTTTAGTACGCAGTAGGGAGGTTATTGAAATGACATCATTACAAACTGTAATTGTATACAACGCATATAGTTTAACGGGAAAATGGGACGATTCTTTCGATAAAATAGCATCTCCTGCGTTACATCTTAATAATTAAACAATCTGGATACCAATCAATACGTTGTATTTTCGTTGACGTGGTATTTCCGTTACATCACACAATCTGGAACATTCTACGCTGAATTCAACGATGTGCTTGGAAGTAGTGCTTAGTCTTAATGAATCTTCATAATTTTTTTCTTCGGATATGCTTACGTTATTAATTTAAGTAGATCTCATCGAGAAATCGGTAAATAAGGGGTACGTATTTCATTTAATTTATACATTATAACACGTTTTCACTCGTCTATTATACCTCTGAGTTGTAACCGAACCCCCTTTCTTTGTTATAAACGAATAAATGCATATAACATGTGGCTCTCAAGGTCAACGTAACCCAGAGACGCATAAAAGTAGGTTTTATTGAGGAATTTTAGCGAAAATCGAATTTCACATAGAATTCGCATTTTTTTCACTCGAATCAAGGCAAATCTCCACGATTTTCGTGCAAAATTCTCCGCACAATTCCCTAAGGTGCCTAGAAAATGTGTTTAATCCCACATATACGTCACAAACGAACAAAACTCAACGTCAACAAGATGGCCGCCGAAGCGTAGCTTCCCTGAGACAGTCCTTGGAATTTTTGAAGGTTTAATGGCGATTTTCACTAAAAACTCTTTCATTTCGTTTAGCTAAAACGTTCATCGTAACGTTTCGGATCTTTTCAAGGGACGGAGTAGCGAAATTTTCGCGTAAAATGTAAATTTGTGACGTGATAGTGAAAGTGTCATTCTTTTTTACGTTGCAGGTAAGTGATAAAAGGGTTTACGCCGTTTTTTTAAACGGAATTCGGTTGAAAACAAGGATTTTTGCGGCTTAAATCTGTGTCTGTGGGGGTACTACTCGCAAGCTTCCAGATGCACGACGTGTTTACAGGTTATGTGATAGTTTTTTGCTTTATAGGATGTGATTTGTATCCGGATTATGTCAAATCTATGCAATTTTTTTAATGGGAATCTGTTCTAATAAATTATTGCACACATGCTTCAAGTCAATTGCCTGAGATTTCTAATTTAATTTCGTTAAATATGCTAAGAACTACATTATACAAACTGTATAATGCTTTTCGTGAGTTGTGTGTTAAAATAGCGACTTATACTTTATTTACGTAAATATTGAGCAAATTTCTGCTTGAATTTTCGATTTTAACTAAGATTAGTGAGAACAAGGGTATTGTTGACCTAATTTTTAATCCATAACATCCGTTAGATTGCACAGTTCCCTTTAAGTCAATGTTTTAAATAGTATATTCTTTTATTCAATAAGAACTTTTGATATTTCGTTAAAATATAGCAGAAATATTCGAAATGTTGCGTGTTTTTTTTTGACAAATAAATTTGCAGTATAAAAGTACTTTTTCTGGTATGCGGATTTCCTGGTAGACTTAAAGGTTAAGTAAGTAAGTAGTGGAACTTGTGAATACATGTTTATAGTGACTATTTGAGGTGGAGCAAAACTACCACAATGAATTCTGATGAATTTTGTATATAACGACTCTCTCTTCCCAATAGTGACTATTTTCTTGGTCAACATTTCAGTCACTGTACTAAGTGTATGCATAATTTTCAAAGGAAATAATTTTTTTTTATATTCAACGCACTGGCCTACTTCTGGCCTGGTTCTACATATTTTACCCATCTTTCAGGTAATTTATAGATACTCTGCCGGAGAAACTGCTTGTCTTTTGGGGCGAATCAGTCGTCGCACGCGTGCCCGATTGATGCGAAGAGGTGGTTGCCAGATGGCGCCAGGTTTGGGGACTACGGAGGATGCGGAGTGATGTCCTATGCAAGCGATTTCAAGGTGTTTTTCACTGGCTTTTCTATGTCGTGTAATAAATCACCTTGCCGTGTCTTCTGGTCGATTTCCGGTTGCCTTTCAATTAATGCATGGTTTAAATTAATCATTTGTTGGCGATAGTCGGGTTTCAAGAGTTCATAATACAAAATGCCTCAAAAGGGACCACGATTTCTTGCGCTACGGGTTTTAAAAATAATTCAATTTTCGATACAAAAACGATTTCCTTTCGTTGAAGCAGCATTTCACAGGTTAACTATTCAGTGTCCATTCAAATAGTTTATTACTGAGGTTATTGATGTTCCCCATTGTTCGCAACCGATGGCTTTCAATAGGTTTTTTCTTTTTATTAAATAAGAAAAGTAATGCGTCCCGCAAATGTTTTTTTTTAGACACAAAACTCGACATGATCACTGAACGATAAAGCAGAGTGTTTGTAGTTTCAATATTTAGCGCCATCTATCTAGTTAATACGGAAAAAACTTACGCGTGCACCTGGTATACAGATTTTGGTGTATATTTTGACTCATAGAGAAAAATCGATTATTATATAGATTTGAAGAAGTATTTAAGTTAATTTTGTAGTTATTATACAATTTTTTTCATCCAATAAACATATTATTTCTGAATCTTCGTTTTTTTTTTTTTTTGGTGTTTGAATAGGTAAATCCTTTTACTCTTATTTATAAAAAAATATGCGATATTTTACGACTTTATTACCTTAAACTCGACAATTTCAGCGATTCTATAGTTCGCGATCAAGATGGCCGAAGAGGTTTACAATCGGAAGCTCTCGGATCTCCAAAAGCATATTCCTTTCATGGAGAACATGATTACGCAATTGAAGGACCCGAAATGGAAACCGAGAGAAGCGCAATTAAACAAAATGGAGTCCTTATACAGTATGATTACCGACAGGAATAAGAAGTAATACAACGTTTACTATTCTAAAATTAAAAAACGATTACATCCTTTTTCCTTTGCTAGGTGGAAATATGAGACGTTATTAAAATGCGAAGAGGTCATCCTGAAACTGCAGAGTAAAGTGGTAAGTCTTAAGTTTAGACGTCCTGTTCGGTATTCGTTCATTTTGCACGTGTACAGTTGGTTGTTTTCCAGAAGGCTAATAGGCCGATTTTCCAGGCTGAAAAGAAGGAACAGTTTATGAACCCGGAACGTCCAGAGCCTCTATCAAATGCGGTCTCTGATATTATGAACGCTTTAAAGTTCAGTAGCGCCAGGGCTAAGTTAAACAGTGAAATAATGTCAACGCCTAAAAGTCCCAGCCCGATCAAGGAGGTCCTACCGCAACATGCACCTAAAATCATACCATTTGAGGCAACTAATGAACCGATAAGGAAGTCAACGTTAGTTTTTCTTTTATCCATGTAGAGTTCTTAGGGGAAATAATTGCTTTCGGTCGGTTTGTGGTGGTCCAAATTCTTTCGGAATGTTCGAAGTTATCTGGTGTGTTTTTTTAAGGATCTCGAGTTTTTGAAACTTATTTTCGATAATATTGAGAGAATAAAGAAGGGTTTTTGGATAGAATTTGTTAGTTAAATTAAAGTTTACACTATTATCATTTGCAAATGTATAAAAAGATCAACTCCATTTCAGTAGCCCTTTTTCTTTCTTAAAATTTTGAACCAAAATCAAGAACTTCGTGAGCGTCTCTTAAAAAAAAAAACTATCACAAAATCTTTAGCAACATCAAATTAAGTCCTAGCGACCAGTTACGAGGGCTACCTGAAATGTTTCTGGAATGGACAAGAAAATCACGGTATTGGTGTGGTTTTTATTTTTCGATGTAGCCTCCTCGAAGATCAGTACAGTCTCTTCAAGCCTTCGGAAAAGTAGGATGTTTCGAGGTCTGCGAAATAACCATCTGTAACGGTGATGACCTCATTTGAAGCAAATCTCTTTCCTTGTGCGGCCCCGTTTAGACTCGCTCACTCAGAAGCTGATGGTCGAAAATGATCGAGTGTATCCCCCATGAACCTCTAGCAAAATATTTCGAATTTTCATGGCAGTTTTCCCAGTCATCCAGAAGTGTCTTATCACTGCACGAAATTCGATTTTATCCATTTTTGTGAAACCGCCTGATTTGCTACACAAAACACTCTGAAACAAAAACTATTGAAAGTTGCCCTAAAAAAGGGTAGCCTTTGCCGACCAATGAATCCATTTCAACCTTCGTGCGCCATCTCCTGCCGATTCCGGAAACATTTCAGGTCGCCCTCGTATTGAGGGAATAAAGAAGGTCTTTTAGATAGAATTTGTTATTATCATTTGCAAATGTATTAATTTATGGTTGAATAACTCTATTTCAGTTGGCTTTTTTTTTCTTTTTTAAAATCTTGAACCAGAATCAAGGACTTCGTGAGCTTCTCTAAAAGAAAAGATTCACAAAATCTTGTATGTTTCTGATTTAGCGACATTAAGTTCTAGCAACCAGTTAAATGTTCTCCGTATTAAGTAACATTTGTTTTATTACCATTCAATCATCGCAATACCAAAAGGGAAAAGTTATTCAGAAAAAAGCAATTGTTTTTACTAGTATTTCCAAACAAAATCTCGATCTTATCCCTTCCGAAATATACTATAACTCCCCCTTTGTAAATTTACAGCAATATTATAGATCCAAACGAGCTCAGCGTGACGTGGAACAACGATAGACAGGATAGGTACGTCAACGAGAAGCCCGACATCTATGCGAGCGCAGCTAAAAGTTTAGGCGTCGTATCTCAAACCGCTAAGGTCTCTATCTTCGATAGGTTGGGCCCTGTGGTCCCCGAAGTAACCGAAAAGCCATTACTGAGCGACGCGGATCTCGAAATGCTTCGGGCTGGCGACGATTTCCTCGTAATATGCCATAACGATCGTCAAAATCAATCGGAAACCAAAGAGAAGCCCTCGATCGCCGATATTAGTTTGAAAATACCCCCTAGGATAGCTCCCGTACCTGCTAGCAAGCCAAAACTAGGTTTAAATGAGAATAGCAGCTCCCCCGGTAAGGAAGAGAAGCTTGCGAAGCACGCTAAAAAGATAGAGGGGTCCAAAGAAGAAGTACGAGTCAAAAATAAAGATTCGAGTTCGAAAAATAAGAGCTCGAAATCGGAGAAGGTCGCCACCTCGGATATTTTTGGCAGTTGCTTGAGTAGCATCGATAATATGATCCTGGAGGATAGTAAAAAGAAAGATAAAAAGAAGGAGGATAGAAGACATAGCGGTGAACATAAAAAAGAGCACGGCAGCAAGCATGGGCACGAATCGAAACATCATCGTCATCATAAGCATAAAAGTAAGGATAAGGATAAACATAAAGAGAAGATTAAAGATGCAGAGCATAGAAGTAAAAAGGAAGACGTCAAAGAGAGGAAATGTGACGATAAAAAACTTACTAAGGAGGATGCGGGACCAGTTACCCTAGAGAAGATGGCTGAGAAGATCATGGAAAACAAGGAAAGACTTCCCGAAGCATCATTGACATCACCTGTAACTGAGAAAGAGGTCGAAAAACCGAAGAGATTGGCCGATAAATACAACCCTAAACCCCGTAAACATTCTGAGATTGAAGTTAGCTTACCACTAGAGAAGATCCAGAATGAATCCGGAACCTTTGAGATTCGTGATCCGAGGAGGCGGCCTACAGCGCTCCTGCCAACTCCAACGAGTCTATTAGGACCGCCGCCTTTCCAGCCGCCAGCGTTGCCGAATCTAGCTTTACCCATTAGCGCCAATATTCCGACGACTCCAAACATTCCGCTGGTTCCCCCTTTCATACCGAGAACCGTGCAGCAACCCACCATATCTCCCACGCAAGTTTTACCTCTAATGCAACTGAACGTGCCGCCTCAAGACTTTCCGCCGCCTTCGACTTTGCAACCGTGGCTGAACGACGGTCAAGATTTTCAAAGACCCGCGCAGAATACAGTTTTCGAACCGCCGCCTAAATTCGTCGATCCTAGACGGGGAGCTTTTCACCAGGACGGCGTTCCCGAGAGACTTTCTGCGGATCCTAGGAGACAGCCTAGATTTTCCCCGCCGCCTACGATATCTCCGGTTCACACTACACAATTCGGAAGCGGTTTCGGGAGTAACATCTATGCTAATAATTTGAATTTCGTGCCGCCGATTCAACGGGGCATCTTCGAACCGCCTTCTACGGTGCAACAGGGAAGATTTGAACCGCCTTCGGGATCTAGATTCGATTCGCCTTTGCCTAATAACCATGGAAACCAATCTAACGTCCCTAGGAAGAACTTTTGCCCTTTCGAGCCTTTGGAGAGCTCTAGGGATAAGGAAGAGGGACATCATAACCAAGGGTTTTTCCAGAAAGGTCACGGGTACAGAGGCGGTTTCGGACAGTACAACAATAACAGATTCGATAGATACGGCAAGAAACCTTTGAGAGATGATGGGAAAATGTTGCAGAGGCAAGATAGCTTTAATAAAGATAAATTTAAGCCGCCGTTTAAAGAAGAGATCCTTAAAGATAGATCGGTGAAACTCGAAGAAGACGTCAAGTCGAGATTTGGAGGCGAAAACGATCAGAATCAAAAGGAATTAAGCCACACTAAATATGACGAGATTTATTCGAAATTAGACGTTGAGAAAGAGACATTTTCCTCTCCACTAGAGTCTTTGTATTCCAACGCTAAGACTTCGGTGAAATCAATACAAAGCTTTAAAATCCCTAAGAAACCAAAGCCGGAAGTTTCCGTTTCTTCAACGGTAATCGACGAGCCTAAAAAGGAAGTTAAAATAAAGACTGAATCCGAAAAGGAATCTCCAAAAGCGTCTCAATTCAAGAGCAAAGATAAGGCATCCACGAAATCACTGCACGATGAATTTGATCAATCTTTAAACGAACCCGAGGACAAGGAAGTGGAGAAAATCGAATCTAAAGCTTCAAACGCTTCCGAAGACTTAAGCGGTAACGAATCCGACGATGTACCAATCGGAAAACGTATCAGACGACGTACAAAGATCATTAATAAGAAGAAAGTGATCGATGACTCCGACGATGACAGTATTTTGGGCGAGGAAAGTGGTAAAGTTTCTGAAGAAGACGAACAGGAAGAGGAAGATACGTCACGACCTAAGAGATCCACCAGGCAATCCGCAATTAAGGCTAACAAACTGATACGGAAAAGATCGAAAATTACTAAGGCGAAAAAACGGGTTACCAGAACTAGAATTCGCGAGGTAGCAGACAAAACCGAGGAGAAACCGAGTGAAAATTACGAAAAACCCAAAGCTGAATGTAAAGAGGCTGATTCGACTATTAAAGACGAAAACCTCAGCAAAGAGGAACCTCCTAATGAAGCCAAAAAGGAGGAGAAGGAGACTAAAGAAGTGGAGGAAATCAAAACCGACGATAAGGAAGTCGAAATTAACGCGGATGATAGCACTGCGACGGAGGAGAAATTAATAATCGAAAAACAGCCGGATGAAGTGCAAAAAGCTAAAGAGGAGCTGATTACGGAGGCGAAAAAGAAGAACTTGAACTTGAACGATCAAGGAGCTGAAGTTCTCCAGTTCATCCTCATGAATTACAAAAAAATCAAGAAGATTTTCAGGAGCGATAACAGTAGCGATGAAGAGGAAAAAACGAAGAAGAAAAAGAAGAAAAAACGCGAAAAATCGCAGTCATCAGACGACGACAGTGATAAGTCAGAGAAAGATGAAAAGAAATTTAAGGAAAAGAAGGTTTCCGAAGTGGAAAACGATGAGGATAAATGCGTTGCAGAAGAAAAATCCAAAGTCGAAAAGAAGGAGACTAAAGAAAACGAATCTGAATTAGAGACTGAAACTAACCAGGAAGCAAAGAAAGAATCTCCTGAAGAAGACGACGATGATGAAGAAGAGATTCCCGCGTCAGAACCGATTGACCCGAAACCAAAAGTAGTGGCAAAACAATCGGGGAAGAAAGTTAAGAGGGTAGGTGCTCGAAAAGGGAAGCTCGTAAGGAGGAAGCTCCAGGGTCGAATTACGAGAAACAAAGCTCTCCATTCCCCTGTAAAGAAGGCGAGAAGAAGTGAACTTGATAAGCTCCACGATGACATTAAAGAAATGCTAATGGGAGGTGAGGTGCTTACTTCCACCGGAAAAAGATCCTGTACCATCCCTAAAGATGACGTTGACGAAACTAAAAAGAGCGAAACCGCCGAAGAACAACCAATACCCAACTTGCCAGAGCAAAATATTCCGATAATCCCAGCGAGAGGGACCCACTTAAGGGTTATCATCGAAAAGACGGATATCGAGAAGCTTCTAACCAAAGAGAATATTAAAGACTCCGCCGATGACACTAGTCAAGATCTGGGAGAACCTCCTAAGCTCGAGAAGATGGTCGCGTCTCCCCCGACTAAGGTCGCGAAAAAGCGAATGTTACGCAAGAAAAAACACCGTTGGGCTTCTGGATTATTGAGAAAGAAGAACAAACGAGCAACGATTTCGATCAGTGATGACAAAGACGAATCTCCTTCCATAAGCATCGTTAAGACTGAGAATACCAAAGACGCTTTCCATACTAAAGATTACTACGTCGGCGGCGCGAAGAACCAGTGTAAATTGTGCTCGTTCAAAGGGAAATTGATCATCCAACATTACAAGTCGAATCATCCCCAATCCGAGATTCTCATCTCTAGAATGGACCCCAAAACAACCGAACATCTCATCAGAGAGTCTAGAGCGATGAGATACGATCTTATCGAGCTACAAGAGACCGTGAACACGAAGAAGTTGAGATTCTCCTTCAAATGCCCTTTCAAATGCTTAATGGGGACTACGGTCGAACCCTTCGATAGCTATTACGATCACATTACGAGTCATACGGGGGAACATCGCTACTTCTGCCCCTTCTGCAATTTCTCCACGTTCAATTCGCGTAATTTAAGAGCCCACATGGTACCGCAACACAGTTCTAACCTAGAACACCACGGAAAGCCCACTACACCGACGCCGCCGTCTTCAAAGTACATGTTCGGTTTCGTCTGCAAGCAATGCCATTACGTCCAGACTAAACGCGATAAATTAGAGTCCCACGTCAAAGAATACCATGGAAACGATGCGGAGATCGTCAAAGTTAACCTGTCTCTGACTCCCCGCGGACAGGACGAGACCGGATTGATCCTGGAGGCATCTGGCGACGATAATCTAGTTCTGCAATCGCAGAAGAAGCAAGGTCACATCAACGAGTGCATAGAGAACGTTGTCAACGGCGCCGGCATGATTAGGAGCCCGGAACCTTCGCTGGTGAAAGACCTTAACATCTTCGAACTAATGAGTCAAATCGAAACTGAAGAACCGCCGCCCGTTTTGGTTAAGGTGGAACCGTTAGAGCTCGAACCCGATCTGGACGCGTTAGTGCCCGAAATCCAACTGGAGGAATCGCGAATCGAAAGGCCGAAGGACCCGGATCTAACGGTATTCATGTGCCGCAGCGATCTTCCGATTGATGACGAGGAGACGATCGAACAGAGGCGTTTGAAGAAGATGAACGAGATCCACGAGAGTTTCAAACCTTCTCGCACCTCAATCGTCGATAAGCTACAGAGGATGCTCGAGACCGCCTCGGAGGATGACCACAGGAATCCAACTCCGCCTATCTCAAGTTCCCCGGTATTTTCTCGGCCATCGAGCTCGGTACCGACGGAAAGATCGAAGAAGTCGTTAGATTCGATCGCGAAGAATTTGGTGACCGCGGAAGTGTCTTTGTCGCCCAAGAATGTAGCGCCGATTATTTCCAGCATAATCAACAGGCTCCACGATAAGCTTCTCTCGATTCCCGGCACGTCTTCGAAAGATATCGGCGGCGCCGATTCATTGCCTAGTTCCGTTACGTCGTCTCCGGCAAGGGAATCTGTAACTTCCGCGGAACAATCTGTTTCTAATTCGAGTCTTAGTATCGGACCGATTACGATTGCTTTTAATAAGAAGAAAGAGGTTGTGTATTCGTGTTTCATACCGTTTTGCGTCTTCAACACTGTAAAGGCTCAATTATTCGAGGTCCATTGCAAGACCATGCACAAGGATTTCGTGCACAACCAGGCTAGATGCGACGCGTGTAACGTGAAAATCGACCACGAGGATAGCTTCATTTCCTTGCACGACCTTTACAGGCATGTCTGCACGTGTCACAAGGATTTCTTGGAATCGCTACCTTCAATAGAAGGTCCCTCGCAAGGAAATTTGCACGAGGTAATGCTTCATAGGGGAGTTTTATTGTATAACTGAAAGATCGTCATTATTCCAGATTGAAGGCGAATCTGGTACGTTGTATCCGTTTCAGATGGCCGATGTTGACAATGTCGAGGGGGCTCACCAGCAGAACACCGCGCCCGAAAACGAGGACGATTCGAAAAAGAAATATGCTTTCGTCATAAGGAATATAACTTCCGTGGAACAACCTGTAGTTACCAAGGAGCCCGAAGTTCAAAAACGCATGACATTTTCGCTGCCTCACAAAGTTCCTAATGTGATATCTCAGGTAAGTCGTTTTTTTGATTGTAAAGGAAAACTCTGAAGTATAAACTCGCCGATTTGAATGAGACTTGGTACGTCGTTTTCCGTTTTTGTACTCTTCGACATAAAAGAAATGAAAAGGATATAACTAGCGGTGTAGGATTCAATTTGAATTGAGTCAAAAAATAAAATATTTCATAGCTTTACAAATGTTTTTGAGAAGCAAAATTTCTATAAATATATTTTAGATGTATAAATTTTACATTACTTTGAACAATAATTTCCTAACACATGGGCTGAAAAGTCCCGGGCCTAACAAGGGAAACACGTTTTTTTTGGTTCAAAATTAGCTTTATTCATCAACGTAATCGCCATCAAGAACAACGCAATCATTCCAGCGCGGCTCTAACATTTCAATACCACTTTTGTAGAACGATTTATATTTTGCCTCAAAATAGGCCTCAGTTTCAGCGCTAACCTCTTCATTCGTGCGAAATTTCTTACCGGCGAGCATTTTTTTGAGGTCTGCGAACAGCCAGTAGTGGCTGGGAGCTAAATCTGGCGAATACGGTGGATGTGGGAGCAATTCGAAGTTGAATTCATGTAGTTTTGCCATTGTTTTGATTGACATGTGACACGGTGCGTTATCTTGATGAAACAAATTTTTTTTCTTTACCATAATCGGTCGTTTCTTTGCAATTTCGGCCTTCAAACGCTCCAATAACGCTATATTCACTGTTGATGGTATTTCCTTTCTCAAGATAGTCGATGAATATTACACCACGCACATCCCAAAATACCGAGGCCATAACCTTTCCAGCCGATTGTTGTGCTTTCGGGCGCTTTGGACGAGGTTCACCAGTTGCTGTCCACTCAGATGATGATCGTTTTGATTCCGGAGTGAAGTGATGGATCCATGTTTCATCCATTGTCACATATCGACGCAAAAATTCCGGTTTGTTACGTTTAAACATGGCCAAACACTGCTCAGAATCATCAACACGTTCTTGTTTTTGGTCAACAGTGAACAAACGCGGCACCTACTTTGAACAGAGCTTTCTCATAGTCAAATGCTCACGCAATATAAAGCCAATACGTTCTTTTGATATCTTTACGATGTCAGCTAACTCACGCAACTTCACTTTTCGATCATTCAAAACGATTTTGTGGATTTTTTTGATGTTTTCTGGTGTTACCGCCTCATTTGGACGTCCACTGCGTTCTGCATCATCGGTGTCTCTACGACCACGTTTGAAGTCAGCAAACCGACGTTTTATTGTTGTTTCTGATGGAGCGGAGTCCCCATAACACTTTTCAAGCCATTGCTTCGCTTGAACGGTATTTTTTCCCATCAAGAAGCAGTGTGAAATTAAAACACGAAATTGGTTTTGATCCATTGTTTTGAAAATAACAAGAGTAGCATGACTCTTAGCACAATAACTCACAAACTAATGAATAGAATATCATGAAATTTTAACAGCTGTCTTTTGAAGGTTAGTACTAACTGAGAGAAAGGTAACTGCAATAAAATTAGCGTCATTTATGTGTTAAGCCCGGGACTTTTCAGCCCATGTGTTATTTTTGTTTGCGTAAATTTACACTTGGTATTTTCTAATGCCATTGCCCGTAGTTTACGGAACACTAAAATATCGGAATATCAGCCCTATCTAACGCTTGATTAAAAATTCCTAAAGCTTGCGCGTCACTCGCTATATTTTTCATTTCAATCGGAGGGTCGTCATCTTCACTCACCCCATCTTTCTCTTCACGTGCATCGTCCATCTTTTTATCGTCATTCCGTAAACTAACATTGCCTTTCCTATTACTAGTGACCTTATTTTGTGTGTACCACTAGCATTAGTGCACGCTAGAAAAGTTATGCATTGTCTTTCCACCTTTCTACCAGGAGCAGATTTTTCATGCGAAGCAAACATAGGTTTTCCTAGATAATAACTTCCAATAAAGACTTTTCCTTAAACGGTTGCACTAGTTGTGATGGTGCCGATAATTTTTCACCAGATATCGACAGCAGTCGAATTCCATACCTCCTTTTAAATCTTTTTAGCCAGCCATCATTGGCTACAAAATTTTCGGTCTCTTTTAGGTATTCATTCAATAATCTTGCTCCTCTCTTTAATTAATTCACCACTAATTGGAACATGATTATCATTTGTACAGACGATTTTCCATTCTAGGTGCTTGGTCATTTGGGACTCCGTATGTGTCTGACGCGTTGTAAAATTTCTCGTATTCCGTTTTCACCATAGATCTTGTGACACGTTCAATTTGCCTACTGTTCATACCAACATCTTACTAAAAGAACTCTTAACACATATATGTAGGAATACCAGCACTATGTACCCGGATCCATTTCTTAAATTTTAAATGCACCTATAAAATTGTTAAGTGTATGTTACTGTTTTTTTAAAGAACATTACTTTTTTTTGTTGTTTCTTTTCTCTCTTGTTTATATGTATATATATAATATATATATATAATATATATAATATATATAATATATATAATATATATAATATATATATATAAACGAGTTTTGCTTATTTAAGTAATAAAGATAATTCAAAAACTAAGTTTAGATACTGTCAACCCTAATACAAGTTGTTCATAAATGATACGAGATGTTTAATAAATAGATAAAAACTATACCATTAAACATAAAATAACGTTACGCTGAAACTATTTTTTTTTCAAATGGATTATACAGTAAGGTGATAGAATAAAATAGACACCTACTAATTTAAAAAAAAGATTCTATTCTTGTTATATATACAAAATATTTTAAAATGTTTAAATTAGACTAATATTTTGTCGATCCACCTTCACTTGCGTGAAGTGCTGCGAGTCGTCGTGGCATAGAATCTATTAAATGATTAATGATGTCTTCTGGAATATTTAACCACTCTTCTGCAACAGCCGCCACGAGTTCTTCCTTATTTCTGGGTTTTCGGGGTCGTTTCGCCATATTTGTCTGGATTAAGTGCCAAACATTCTCTATCGGATTCATGCCTGGTGATTGGCCTGGCCATGGTAAAATCCGAATCCCCTGTTCCTCTTTCCATGTGGTTGTTGTTCTTGCTTTGTGGCAGGGTGGTCCATCCTCCATGAAAGTGGCGTCTTCTTTAGATAAAATGGCGTTGTCGAATATCGGTAGTAGTCCTTCTGTTAATATTTGGATATATTTTGTCACATTTATATTTCCGTCGCAGATTACTAATTGCGATCTTCCACCATACCATATCGCGCCCCACACCATGATGTTCACACCGCCGTAATTCATCGTCTAATGCAAAAATTTGTCGTCCAGTTGTTATAACGAACGTATCTGCTTTCGTCTGAAAAAATGACAGACCGCCAAAAGTCTTCGGGCTTCGTTCGCATTTCGATTGCCCAAATCATTCGGCGCCGTTTTTGAAACGCCGTAAGGAGAGGTTTTTTCTTTGCCACCCTTTTATACATCCCCACACTGTGGAGGTATCGCAGAACGGTGCGCTGACTTTTCTGTGAAGTTGCCGCAAGCTCAGCTGCACTTTTTCGCGGTTCTCTTAACACTTCGCGCACAAGCACCCTTTTACTTCTTTCAGAAGATCTGGCACGTCCTGGTCTCGGCTCCACTGTTGTTTTTTCCTTGCGTTTAAATTGTGTAATCACACGGTTAACTGTGAGGACAACGGAATATTTAAAAATGTACTTATTTCACGTTGCGAAGCGCCGCGTTCGCTCTGGCCAACGAGGCGACCCCGGGTGAAGTCGCTAATATCACTCGAACCTTGTAAGCGAGGCATAGTTGTAACGATACTAAACTATGACGAATTCCTTCCGATACATCTACCCCTACCCTAATGACAAGATAAAGTTCTTAATTCGTTCTTAGAATTTAGCTGTTTACATATTTATACCGCTTTACCTGGTGTCTATTTTATTCTGTCACCCTAGTGTATATATATATATATATAAATTAGTAAAAATTAATAAATATTACTGATTGCACTGCATATTATTTATTTACTTCATATATTGCCCTATAGTTGCATGTTGGGCTATAAAAATTATTATTATATTTTAAAGCAGAATTTAGATGATTTAAACTAAGATATATTTTTTTGTTTAATTAAAAATGAAAAAAAACTCACTAGAACAATGCAACCAACTATTTCAACCGCTTTATTATTGAAAATATCACTCGATTGGTAACAGTGTTAATACCGTCCCTGTCGGTAAGTTAGTAACCTCACAGAGCTTTGAAGTTTCAAGTTTCATTCAAATTTGTTAATCACGCTTGGGAACCTCATCTTGAATGTTTGTATACGATTCTATTGCAGGCTAACAACCGCAAGGGTCCGAAATTCCCATTCATAATCACAAACGTTACCTCCCTTGCGAAGAAGTTTCCACCTACCAAAGCGCAGTTCACAACGACCCCTACCACGGTCCCTCAAACTTCCACGAACACCGTAATCTCCTCTACCCCGGCGATTTTGAATATTACACCGGGGGAAGTCGTTTCGACCACTACCCTAGTGCCAATAGCGCCTATCACTTCCGTGATAGCGATACAGAGCGTTTCGGGTATTCAGACATCGCCCGCCATCAAGCCGTATACGATACCGTCGATTTCCACGACTCCCTCGATTATTCCGATAATTCTCAATCCATTAGCGCCTGAAAATGAGAAGAGCAAAGTTCAACTACCGATCATTAGTTCCGTACAATCCTTGGCGCCCGTTAGGAAAGATATAATTCGTCCTGTGCCGTTGGATCAATTAAAATCTACTTTCGGGAATGATTTGGAGTTGCCGGAATCCGCAAACAAGGGCGTCCCGTTCGTGAACAGCGACGTAACGACGGTAACGCTGAAGGATATCCCGCTGAGCAGTCAAGAGTGTTATGCTCCGCGAAAATACAAAGGCGCCTTGCAAGACATGCTTTCCCCCGAGCATATCGTCCATTTCTATAAATGCCCTCAGTACGCTTGCTCCTTCACCTCAGATAACGCGACGGATTTCTCGAAACACCTCGCCTCGCATACGAAAGAAACAGGGAAGCATATACCTTGTTTGTATTGCGACTTTAAGGTGCCGTTTAAGAAGTACTTGATTCATCTCGAGTTGCGGCATAGCAATTGCGACTACGGTTGCGGAAAGTGCCTGTACAGGGCTACTAATGCTGGTTTCGTCGTCGCCCATAATCGTGTCAAACACAAGGACGAACCGGTCGTTATTAAGACGCCCAGGGAGAATATGCCGGCGAGGATTCCCACGAAGAATTTGTTGCCCATCAAGTCGATATTGAAGCCTTACGTTTGCGCACATACCGGTAAGATTTTGCTTGTTATAAGCCAGCCGTGAAGTGAGTTCTAATTGTGAAAGTTAACCACTTGGGGGTGTTGAATTTGTCTAACTAATTTCATCGAATACTTTAGAACCACCCCGTATAAATATAATTTTGACTATTGTGCATATCTTAGTTCGTTGGCAGTAGGTACTTCCAAGCTTGAAGGCTGTCGTCTTGAATTGGTATATGCCGATCTTTGCGTTTAGCACTGCGGCCGACGTATTCACAATAATGTTAACAATTCGATTCAAGGCCACACCCTACAAGCTTGGACATACGTTCTGCCAGGGCAAACTTAGACTCCGTCCGTGGATGGCTTATGTTATTTATTGTGCATATCTTGTTTGTGTATGTAATGGTTTTTCCATTTAGGTTGTAACATGGAGACTATATTCTTCGACGTCTTTGTCTACCACGTCAACACCGAGCATCCGAGTACCTCGAAGATCTTGGCAAATATCGCATACTGTTCCTTGTCGGGATTGCACATGTACCATTGCCGTTACTGCACTATGGGTAGCAACAATATCGAGATGGTGGTCAATCATCAGGCGGCCACTCATTCTGCAATGGATTATTGCGTGATTCAAAGGAAGTTTGTGCCGAATCCGAACTTTCCCGAGGTATTTAACGATGACCATTTTCGATTTTCGATCTTACCACCGAGCAAAATCGGTTTAAGCTTAGGTAGCTCCCTTAAGTGTGAGAACATTCCTGTAGAACTTATTTCATGAGTAAGGATACCTATTAGTAGTACCAATGAAATTAATTTGGTTAATATGAGATTCCCTTTGACTTTTTAACGATACGTAATAATTTTCAACGTTAAAATTTAATGAAAAGTTTTTGAGTGGTTCCGGTAAGATTCGAACATACTTTGCAATATTTCCTCTAACTGGGTGTTGTAAACGCCGAATTATATGGTGGGTGGTGGGGATGTAAAACCAATTACAAAGTTTCCCTCTATTTCTAATGCTATGTGGTCTTACCCCTACCTCTCACCATCTAATTTGGCGTTTACATTTGGCGGCCATATAAATAGCACAGGTAAACTAATATGAAGACAAATACGTCAGATAAAAATCATCGAAGCATGTTTGCTCTGGCAAGCAACAGCCCTTCTCAGGACTACCCTGAGGACGCCAGTAGACAGACTGCCGAAACGTCGGACTGTACAAGTTCAACGAACGATGGAAATAACCCAAACAACTCTAGTTTGCTAATTTTTTGTTATTAATGACACGTTAATTTCAAAAATGGTAAGCACACCACTTTTTTTTGTACAAAATAATTTGAAGCGTAACACTATAATAAGATTCCGCTACAGAACCGACAACTGCGCTATTTATTTGCACGCTAGAAAAGTGAAACTATTTTTTTTTTCATTGAATTCTGTATTGTTCTGGAATACGTAGTAAGGGGAAGTACACGCAACCTTCTCGGGGACTCTCAGTTTGATAAAAATTTAAATGCCTGTTCTATTTATGTGGCCGTCACTGTACCTGCGATTTTAGTAACTCATGTCACATCTGTATTTCCACCAGAAAACGGCGCTATCCTATTCACTCGAGGACGATAGCATATACGATAGATTATACTTCATATACGGCGATAATGGCGCAACACCGCTGTCCAGCGCTGCCAGTTCTACCTCAAGCAACGCGAATTCAACCGATAGCGTTTCTTCGAACGATCAAAACGACGACAGAACCGATCCGCTGTTCCTGGACCTCGACCAGATCGAAAACAACGACACGACCGTAGAAAACGCCTTCGATCCTTTGCTGAATGACGTCAATATGTTGGATTGTTCGGCGGCCGCGTCGACTGACGAACCGGAAATTTCGATCTTGAATAGCGACCTCGACGAGGCTATAACCGATCCTCTTAGCTTCGATGTTAGGGAGTCGATTGATAATAATTTCTCCGACGGTTTCGATTCGAATGATGAAAGGGGGGGAGAAGGTGAGGTCGCTGCAGGTTACGATCCGAAGGCTGTCAAGCATACCGAGGAGTTTATGGGCGTCGATTTGTTTAAGTGTGTTTGCGGATTGGGCTTCGAGAATCGATTCAAATTCAAGCATCACGTGGTAGCTTGTCAGGCTGGGAAGGAGTTCAAATGCGCTCATTGCGGATTGGTGAGGAATAGCGTCAGGAATCTCCTTACGCACCTCAACGAACATGGGAGAAAACGCTTCAAGTGTTCGCTGTGCCAATATAAACATTCCAGTAAACGTTTCGTGAAGTAAGTTTATTTTGCGTCTTACATATCGATCACCCTGTACATTTTTTTTAACACCGAATTTACTAGTTCGAGATCTTATAAATTAATAAATCTCCATTTCCCCCCAATGCAGAGATCACATGAACATCGAACACAACGTCCATGAGATGATGGTACTTCCAGCTGCGATCTCGAAAAAGATCGATTATCAAAAGGACGACTTCGTCTTACGTCCGAAACTGTCACCCGTCAAAAGACTGTCTAACGCCAGCTCGATCCCGGACTCCCCAGGCGCAGCCAAGAGCATCTTTTCACCGAACGAGATCGAACAGCTTCCCAGACCGCCGATCTACCAAACGGACGTTTTCTGCGCCGTCTGCAACTACGCGACCAAGGTCAAATCGAACATGGTACGCCATCTGCAGGCTCACCAGAACGAACAGGCCGTTCCGCGGACCGCCCCGGTGAATCCGGTCCCCTGCCTGGAGAAAAGCGAGAAGATGTTCGATAAGATGGTGAATCTGGCTTTAAGTTCGCATAGCGGCGGAAGGATGGGCGGAAACGGGCCAAAAATCGAGAAAATCGAGAATAACGTGCCTACGTTCGTCCCTGTTAATAAGAGGTTAGTAAAGAGTCTCTCAGGTTTTCACTGCCGTTTGTTATTCTCGTAACGGTTCTTGGGTATCGCTGTGTCGCTTCCCGATATTTCACGAGCAACTGGGACGAGGTTCATCAGGTTGCTGCCATTCCATGGACCCTCTTTTCGATAGAGAATCGTAAAACAGTACCATTGATTCATTTGTTTCATCCCCTGTGACGATGGACTCCATCCTTTCTTTTACAAATAAATGTCACAAAAGTTTTAAAATATTTCGTTCGAAGTTACAGCTCAAACTTCCTTTGGTACCCTTTTGAGGGTTTTCCTGTATGATTCAAAGCTTCCAGTTGGATTTTTTTCTAGATAAAAACTAATCCGTAGAATCGATTGCCACAATTTCCATCTTTTTGTCTAATTTTTCGAACTTTGTTAGAGGAAATGTATAGATTTAAAATTTACTAAATTTCAGAACTCTCTAGTTAAAGAATTTTTTAGCCAAAAAGTCACCAAGCATCTTTTTTGGAAAATAAATATTGCAACAGATTCAAAATATTTATTTGCAAGTTTTAGTCGAAAGTCACTTAGGGAACCCTTTAAAGGTTTACGTGGATGTTTAAAAGCTGTCAGTTGAATTTCTCTAAATAAAATCTAGTCCGTAGAATCGATTGCCATAATTCCCATCGCTTTATTTAATTTATTTTCAGAACTTTGTTAGAGAACTGAACTTTTGAGGAAATTTTTACCCTTTTAGCAAATTCAAAGTGAATTAACAACCTTGAATAGATTTTAAGAATTTTTTTTGAATTGGCTTTGATAAATGATTTAACGTTATATCCTCTACAGATTCTAAAATATTAAAGATTTTTTTCGTATTGTTTAAAAAATTTATAGAATGAATAAAGGATCATAACTTTATCCATTTCTTCTACCAAGCAATCCAAACCCAATTAAGGTTATCCTCCATAATTCATATCAACTAAAACAACACCCAATATACAATAAACCACTTAAAAGATCGACATGAAGTTTAACACGTGTATCATTGAAGTATCAAGTTATACAATAGCGTCAAAGGTTGCTTTCACACAACGCCATCTCATAGTTAGTTACCGAATTTTTCAGCTTACCCTCGTATATCATTGTTTCATCGATAAAGTAAAGGCTATATCTAAAAATCAGAAGCGTACATATATACAAACGAGATGGAAGTATATAACATAAGTATATGTCACAACCAACTGTGATATAACTGCAAAGTTTCGGGTTACGAAAATCGTGTCTAACCGAAACCGAAATTAACGTTTTCCAGATTCGTATGTGGCGCCCAATCCTGCACTTACCTCTGCCCGGAGGAAGGCATGCTGAGACGCCATCTGACGACATTCCACTCGCAAGAACTCAACTACACCTGCCTCCATTGCAACTCGAACCTATTCGACGAGAAGATGATCAACGTCGACACGATACTCAAGCACCTAAAGCTTCACGACAACCATCTCTACAGCTGCGGTCATTGCAAGTTCATCCATAATCTCAAGCACAAAGTCGAACGCCATCTGTCGGATAAGCACGCCGACAAACCGCCCGCCTTCATCGTTATACGCGAGATGGGTAAGGAGGTGGACGCCGAGGGCGGTGTCATCGTCGAGAAGGAGGAGCTTAAGAAAGCATGGAGGTGCGGCATGTGCAAGTTTAGATGCGTCGATATCGAGGAGGTGAAGAATCATACGCAGGTCAAGCATAACGTGACTGCGAAACAGAAATGCGGGCTGTGCGAATTCGGCAGCGAAGAATTGGGGTCGTTGGTGAGACATTTCGAGACGGATCATAACGGGCAAGACGTGGACGTGATCGTCAGTTATTATAAGGAGGATGAAATGCAACAGGTGGGAGATTTTCTTATTTAAATTAAAAATATTCATATATTTCGTGTGATTATGATTATTTTTTTATTATTATTTCCTATTTCCGGGGAAAATTTGAATTGACATATGTCAAAATTACGTCATTAAAATATCACGTCAATTATTTATTTAATTTTGTCTCCTAGGGTCTGTTTGTTCCCATGTAAATGGAGTAATTACGTCATCGATTAGAGATATTAATCTTTCTAATTTATTTCTACAAACTAACTATTTTTCATATTTTCTTCATACATTTAATGCAAGATAATATAACAGCATCAAAAACTGCGATGTCAACATTGATTGTAATTTTGATGTAAATGCTCTGGAGTTGTATTTTCTACGTCACACCTTGTATCAATACAACTATTACATCATTTCTTTATATAACTACTTGTTGAACTTTGGTGGGTCATTTTCTCAAAATTTCACCATTGTAAACGAGGCATTGATTGCCCTTTATTCTGCTATAATATACTTTGTTATGTTCTTAAGTCTACTAGGAAGTCGCCGTATTGCTTATATGTTTAGTTTCTCCATGCATTTGCACTGAAATTAGATGATTATTTTGAAATAAGAATGCATTGCACTTAAGATTAGAAAAGGCATTTAGAATAGTATTAATGCTAATATTAAATGAGAATAACAGTAAATATTGAAAACCTTACAACGTAAATGATTGGTTAGATATACTTTTGCATAGCGTTCTCCACACACATTAAACTAAGTAGGCCGCAAGATCTTAGACATTTCGAAGAAAATTGTTTAGTAAACTAGAAGAAATTAACTTACCACATTGCAACAATAACTGTAAAGATCGTCACAAAACTTTCGGCGCACAATGTACACTATCGTCCATAGAAGTTTATATTACAGAGCATTTAAGTATTATAAAGTGTTTAAGATGTATCCTAAGATTGTCATCGCTAAATGCAATAAAGCCTATTAAATAAAAGTATTGTAAAACTTTCTCCCTTGGCCAAACTTCTGCGGGCGATAGTGTACTTTAAAAGCTGGCACAATTCCGTATGTACAGGTGTTTCCCAAATAATATACCAGAAATCGTTGATTGTGATTTGGGTTGTCGGATATGGGCGTTGATTATAAGGAGACACGGGATGTTCTTTAGGTTTATTACATATACTGAGTGTTAGAAAACCCTTAATCCGACTTAGATTCATTTAGCATGCATTTTCTCTGTTACGTGCGTATAATTTTAATAATACAACGGTAGACACTTCGGGGCATTCTGTATGTTTAAATTTCGCTTTGCATGGTTGCGCGAACGAGGAAAAATATTTATTAGCTAGAAGTAAGGCTTCATTTGGGAAAGGGCAATTCAAAAGGAATTGATAAAAGAAATATTGCTTCGACACAGGATTTCGATTTTGGAGAACAAATACGCGCTTTTCTCACATGAAATTAAGACGAAATTAGCTAGGATTTTCTATCTTAACATTGGAACTAGTAATAACTACTGTCAATTTTTACTATCAATATTCATACAATGTTTTTTTTAATAAGAAAAGGAATTTTAATTCATTTCTTTTAACGTCACGATAAGGTTCTTACATTAATACGTCATAATTACGTCATTATTGATTCTACGCGCTTCTAGAGTAAAATTAATAAAAAGAAATCTTTTCTTTTCCGATCTAGAAGCCCGATACGGACTCTGAATTCAATACGACGCCTCTCTGGCAGCGCAACAAGAGCGTAAAACATATTAGAGGAATATTACTAGACGATACCCATAACAAAGGATCGAAAGCCACCGGTCCTAAGAAGGCGAAAACTTGGAAGCTTAAAAAACAAGAGAACGAGCTCGCGAAAACCTCTAAAACAACGGATGCTACGCAAGACGTTAAAAAGGATACTCCCCCAACTCTAGAGATTAGTAAAAAGGCTTTTTCGGCCGTTAAAAAGGACGCAACTCCCACAGAGACGAGCAAGAGGCACGCCCCGGCGATTTTCGATATTCCCTCAGGGTCTTCTAAAGATATCGACGTCAAGAAACCCGCTCCGAAACGTAGAAGGTCAAGGTTAGAGAGTAAAGTCGCGGCTTCGCCTAAAGCAGACGAAGTAAAACCGAAAATCACCGAGTCAACCGTCGATAATGACGTCATACTCATCAATAACTCGGACGAGGATGTGATAAACGTCGACGATATTCCGGACACGGAAAAAAAGGAAGGCGAGAAACCCAAGCAAACCATAATCGTGTTATCCGATCACAAATTGAGCGTGAATCCCGATAAGATCGATAAGCCCAATAAGGAGTCGATATCTAAGGTCGTCGCGATTTCGCGGAAGTGTACTGATGCGGTGCAGTCAGAGAAACCTCCTAATATGACCGTTATGCCTAAAATCGTTAATATTACAAGCGGAACATCGGCTATTATCGAGATCGCGGACGAGAGACCCGAAGACGTTCAAATTATCGAAGACGTTCCTTCCAAAGAGGCTGGTATTTCGGATAATTCGGTAGATCTCGTCGAAATCAGTAACGACGATAAGAAAACGGAGAAGGAACAACGCCCTCTACAATCCGTCACTATAACTAAAATTCCGGTGTTACCCGCGGAAATTCTAGACGACTACCCGCAAATAACGCTGGAAGATTCGAGTACGGAGGATAGCGACGTCGTAGAGGTGGTGGCGGGTTCTAGTAATCAAACTTCGTCGGAAGGCGTCGCCGAAGATCCCGCGACGAACTTAGAGAGCGAGGAAGCCATTAGCGCTCCCGGTTTGAAGAACGTTAAACTGGTGAACGTTTGCAGCGTCAGAGATACTTATAAGGAGGACAGCGATGACGAAATGAACGACGAGGGTGTTGGGGAGGTGCGAAATCACGAACTTACTGAGAATGCCGATGAGACGCCGCAGAAAAAATCGAAATTGGACCTCACACTCTGCGATATCGAAGCTATGACCCAGACGGAGTTGTTGAATGGGAATTTTGTGGGGACGTACGGTCCTTACGGTTTCCCGTGGAGTGGCAGTTATAAGTGTCCGTTGTGTGAGAAGTATTTAACAGCTTCGAAAGCAAATTTCGTGGCACACATCTACGAGGAGCTTCAATATGGAATGTAAGTTGCGGTTTACCTTGGAATTCACATCGCATTTTTATTGTTTTCCCTTTATTTTTCTGTTTAGGTACAAATGCACAGCTTGCGGGTTTACTGACTCGGACAAGGCGACCGTTAAGGACCATCATAAGCTGACGCATAAGGATATCAAAACCAAGGAAAGGGTGTTGCTCAACTTGGACCAGCAGATAATCGATTGGGTGGACAAATTGACGGTGTTCCAGACTAGGATATTAACGTTGGACAAGGAGGAATCTCAAGAAATGTATTTCTATTGTTATTTCTGCGAATACAAGTAAGTAGAATACGGAATATAATTTAATCGGGTTCGTGAAAGCCTACGAACTTAAACTATTTCATTAAGCGACGTATCTATGTATTATATCAGGGTGGGAATGGAATATTAAGGGTTAACTGAACAAGAAGGGGCACTTTATGTCTTTGATGTTCGATAGACTATTTCTAATGAATTTTGCCATTTTGTTCAGAGTGTCAAAGGGTTGTTACATTAATGAAATAAGTACTGTTCATGTTTAATTGGTACTTAAAGTAGTCGAAAAACTCACAAGTAAACAGTAATTTAAAATAATAATCAATCTTTTAAAGTCACTCTGTATATTTGCTATAGCTTCGGGCTTATTACAATAAATTATGCAAATTGTTGCTAATCAGGAGAGGTTCCCAGGTACCAAATTCAGATCTTAAAGTTACTTGATAGTTAAGTAGAATATATTGAGATTTGAAAATATTTTGTTTTTGTATCTGAGGGGAAACCCCTTCGAAAATCAAGATTTTTGATAAGGTACAATAGTTGCATTTAAATTTTTGTTCTATCTACTCTAGCGTGGTTAACACGTAGAGTTACTGTGCTACTTTGGTTTCTCTGTTTTCACCCCCTTCCTCCTCCCCTCACTTTTTTCTTTTTTATTTCTTTTTCCCTTACTCTTATTTCATTTCTATATATCATCATGGACACGTTCCAATTCCGAAGTAGTTCGCTTATTACTGACTCTGGCCGTGGAAGCCTACGTATTCATTTCGAAGGGGTGTTTGACTCCCTCACAAACGAAATTTTTATTTTCAAGTCTTAACATAGTCTATTTACCTATCAAGTATAAGATCTGAATTTAACTCCCGGAAACCTTTCCTTGTAAGCTACTCCTTCAGTCCTTAAAGTTTCATCTAAATCCAAAACAGACTTCACATGATTTTATCTAATCTTTCCCATTCCAGATGTGCCGCACAGTCGGACATGCGCAAACACCTAGTCAGACATTGGACGACCCCGCCGTACACCTGCGCCATCTGTCAGTATAAAGGCATACAACGTAGCGTAGTTGTCAAACACATCTCCAGATGTCACCCGAAAATGGCCGTCCAGATTAACGAGCTGGAGGTCGGCGAAGAGGTGGTCATCAAACGCATAAGGATGACGTGGCGTTCGGGTAAGAGCACGGACGGTCCGAAATGTTACGACACGCTAGAGACCGAATGCGATGCCGATTTTAACTTGGAAGATTTAAAGGACGCCTTCCTAAATTGCGGCTATTGCACGGCGAGGGAGAAGCTGGAGGCGCTCAAGACACATTGCGCCGAGAAGCATCCCGACTTAGTACTGAAAGCGTTCCGATATCGGTGTAATTATTGCGCCTCCACGTTCTTAGCGCAGCAGAGCGTTGAGCAGCACTTCAAGACGTGCCACGAAGGCATGCGGCATTCCTATTCGACGGCTTGCGACGCGCAGAGACTCTATACTTGTTCGGAATGTTCGGTGAGCGAGGATAAGCTGGTGACGATCGAGGAACATCTTCGGAGTCACTTTAAAATGATTAAATGTCTCTACTGCGGATTGAAGACGGTCTATTGGAAGACGATGAAGAAACACCACAACGACAAGCATCGCGGGGAAAATTACGAGTTCGCTTACCTAATTTGCGAGGAGAAGAAATACGAGGAAGCCCTGGCGAAGGTGAAACAGACTAATAATTCGATTACGGTGAATTCGAGGAAGCGTAAGCGAATCGAGGAACATTCACCCGTTCCGGAAGACGACACGATCGTCAAGGGTAAGGTGAGACAGGTCGCAAGGAAATCTACCGGCACCTCGAGGAAAATTAAGGAGCCCGAGTCCGGTTACGGTAAGAAACCTTCGATAGAGGAGTTCGCCAACGTCGTGACTAATTTCGATATGGTCGGCACCCCGGTTACGATGAACATTGTCGATCTTTCGAAGTTCCTGAACATTTCCCCGTCGGTGACGTTGCAGGACTGCAAAAACACCCTTTGACAAATTGAACATTCGAAGATGTTAGATCTACCTTACGATTCAAGTGATTCAACGGATTTAGAGAGCATAGTGCCCAGTATTACGACTTTAAATTCGATTTCGGCTAGTGACTATTGGCCTTTCCGTTAATATTATCCGCAAATAGACCGGAAAAACGTGATATAATTAGTAAAGTGCGCGCAGGAGACCCTCGAACCAACACCGAACTATTTAGAAGTGTAGTTTGCACTTCTATTTACTTACGGAACGTTAGAAGTGATTCTGGGTTTGTTAATACATTTCGCCGTCGTAATTCGCGTGTTCTTTTTAAAGATTGAACAGCGACGTTTCACCAATTCTACTTCTTAGATCAATCCTTCACCAACATCGCTAAAATAAGAATTACTGCCTTTTATATGCGCATCCCTTATTAATTAATATTAGATACCTGAAGACGAGACATTTAAATTCCAAACGAAACGTTGCATGATAATAAAAGATGCGCTTAAAAATATCGCGACACGCAAAAATGAATACCCGGACTTATTTCTAAACGTTAAAGAATAATAGGGGGGCCCTCTTCGCGTTTTACTATCATTTTTTATTTTCTAAGAGACATTTTCAACCCGAAAATCGTAAGGGACATTATCACCCGTTTAAACCTGTGATAATATCGTGTACTGTACATAATCCTGTAAAAATTTTTTTCTATATATTTAAACTTCATAAGTCTTAAAAAAAAGGTAAGTGTATACAGCGTGACCTTGATGTTACATTATATTAATGTCGATGAGGATGATCGCGAGGAAAAGGAATCATATAAAATGAATGTGCAAAAATTATACGGACTTATTCGACGTGTTTAGGGAAGATTGGAATTCCCTAGATGTGGCGTGACGTTTTCTTCTCTTCAGATAGTGCAACTAGTGGAGGGAGGGGGATTTCGATGCTTAAACGTTACAAGTACAAAAAGAATTTATTGCTCATTATGCACTGAAACTTCGTAACTATAACATTTCACTAAGCTTGAAACGTTGCGGTTGGGGAGATAGTGTAGTTTAAATGTTGTTGACCCGGTGTGAATTCATATTGAAATATAGGGGAAAAAAGGAAAGAAAATGGGACCAATCTCACATGTAGCTATCGATTTCGTGCATATTTACACATCATCAGACCAAGACACTTGCAGAAATACAGAATTAAAACAATGCAAAAAGAAACATCGTTTTTGGCACTAATTTGTGCTTTTTAAAAGTTTATTTTGTTGCCTTAATGCTTCTGATTTTTTGTTTACATTGTTTTAATTCTGTATTTCTGGATGTGTGTTGGCCTGATGATGTCTAAATATGCATTGATTGATTAAATTGCTTAAGATACGAGATTGGTCTCGTTTTCTTTCCTTTTCCTCTATTTAGATCATGAAGTGTTACTGTTTGAGTTTTATGATTTCGCTCATATAATTATAGTAGGTAATATTCAATAACGATATAGACCTCGCCCTACCCTATCAGATACTGCGCAATACTTCACTGTGGTGTGGTTAGGTTCCAGGTACTAGGATCCAATAATTGCACTCCCCCACCCCCTTTTTTTATACTTTGCAAAACTTTAATAAGTACTGATTTGACTCTCTAGTTACTGTGGTAAATTTAAAAGTTCACTTCTTTGGGTGATTGCACAATTAACAGTATATTCTATGTAGATGCACAACATTATATAGAATACAGGGATATTTGTTGTAATCTAGTGGCATTTTCATCGCTTTGTATTCGAATTTTTTTTATTAAGTATATGTATCGCGTTAAATGTATCATTAATTTGTCATTCATCGTGGTGAAAGAAAAATATATATCGAATAGTTATTAAGGTCTTCGGGTTTTGACGTATTTAAGCGGTTTCCTTTAGTTTTCCTGTTTAGTTGTGCAGCGCCCTCTATTCGATCAATTTCTGATTTTCCTACTTAAACCGTCATATTTGTACATTATACTTTTTTTTTTCATGTTTTAAATTATGTTGGTACTATTGCAATGTATTTATTTATTTAAAAACTTTTTAAATTAGATTTGTAGGTTGGTAACTATGTTTTAACACCAGAAAATCCCTCGGGAAAGAATATCTAGATCCAATAACTTGATAAAACCACTTCATCGCACTATCTGAAGATGAAAACTATCTAACTTCTGTTATAAGTCGATAATTTTTGCTCATAAATCCTTCCTGGCAACACTGTATAATAAAAAAAAGTAATAAAGTAATGTTCGTGCGTATTACTTCTACATTCAAAGAAGGACTATTTTTTAGTATTATTATGTTTATAGGCTTTAATGATCAACTATTATAATGTTTTTTCTCTTCGTATTTTAAACTAGAATTAAAAAAAAGAAGTCGATTATTTTTTTGTACCTAAAACGAATGAAATCGTAGGTGTAGAAGGTCAAGCAGATGTGAGTATAAATGTGTAAACCTTTAGAGATACAAAAGACAGTTAAAAGTTAAAAAAGGTAACCGTTTAAGATAAAGATGTCTCAATAAAAACTATTTTTGTTTTTCTTGTCGTCGTTTTTTCTACAAAATAAATGCTGCATTTTTTAAAATTAATATCGATTTCCTGTACCTCCCTTTAGATTTGAATTTTATTCCTGAGAAAGGTAAGTGCTCAAGATTTTGTGAAATGAATTATGTTCTACACTTTCTACAGTAACGAGCTTACCCACATCTCACGATCAAAATGTTTCCAATGCTTTTATATGGTATGGAGGCGTGGTTACATGGTTGACATGGATACATGTGTCGAGGTTGCCAGCAGAGTTAGATTTTATAGATGTTTAGGAAGAGAAATGTGTAGGCAGACTAAATAAAAGAAAGTGGAAAGGGTCACAAGGGTTATACAAATATTTGGACACGGGACCAATAAATATGTGGAAGATATAAAGTCAAGAATTAAACAGGGTAGAATTGTATTCAATAAAATTAGAAACATGCTCTGCAGCAACGACGTTAGTTAACATTTCAAGAGCTAAAGGGTGAAATGCTACGTGTTTTCAATTCTCTTCTATGGTATGGAAGCGTGGACAATTAAGAGCGACAAGGTTGCCAGCCAGAGCTTTAGGAAAAAGTATAAGCAGATGAGATAAAACATAAGTATTGTAGTAACATCCAAAGTGCTTAAAACCTGAAGCGAAGGAGAAGAATTATTTTTTAAGTTTAAGAATCAAGTGAAAACAAAACTGGGTTCATTAAAAATAAACATACTTAATAAATTAAAAATAATCAAACTTGCCTTGCATAAAGATTAGGACGCCATCTCTCGTATCTAGTACGTAAACTATAGTTTATAGTGTATTTTTTTTTAGCGCTTAAATATAACCTTGACAATTGGGTTTAAAAAATTATTCTCTTCATTGTTTAATACTCGAATTATTAAGAAGAAAAGTATTAGTACTAATTACTGACAAATTAATTATAATTTTGTTCAGGTGCCATATTTTCAATCGTTTTTTGAATACGGAAAAAGAGAAAAATTAGTTTCACCACCTCGAAACACAAAATGATGAAAATTTTAGAAATAAAGTATGAACTACTGGTTTTATGAATTAGTAATATTAATCAATTAACAATTTCTAAGCATTACAGATTATTAAATTTGAAATATATGTTTAAATTTCCCGCTGAAAGTATAACCAATAATTTACCTCTCTTGTTTAAAAAATACACCACAGATCTTTAAATAAATTTATTTTTAAAAAACTTTATAACTACAACCCATTTATTTCCATTATTTTCTTCGTAGAACTAAATTAAATTCCTTTTAACATTTCCAGAAGAATGATTCAAAATCAATCCGAGTTGATATGGATCAATAAAATCCAGTTTCCAAATCTAAAAGTTATATTTTCAAACTAAGTTTGACATGTTTCTTTTTGGAAGTTCCTATATTCTATTTTTTAATTCGGGGTTGTGGTTTTAAATTGAAGCGCTAAAACGTAGGTTAGCTATTGGTCAGTTTTCGGCAAAAATTACACTAGCCATATATATTGTTGCAACGATTCTGAATGCCTTTTTTATTTAATTTTTCTATATTTGTAATGAATTAATTATGTAACTACAAACTTACATAAAATCCTAGTTAGCTCTAAAACTGCCGCCAAAAGGTGGGTTTGAAAAATTGCATTGTGAAAACGCGTCTTTTAAATTAAAAAAAATAGAGTATATATATTTAAAAAATAAATACGATGCTATCAAAAGAAACTGTATAAGTTGGCAATTTTAAACCAAATAACGTTAAGTTGTTTATTAAACTTTATTAAAATATTTTTCTACTATTTTATTGTTGTCAATCATATAAGTTGTGAATTATTATGTCCATTGTTTAAATTTAAATAATTTCAAATTACATAAATAGGTAATATACCTGTGAACTTCGTCAAGTTCATTGCCATTTTTTATTTAGGGGTACCAACACATACAGTGCTTTTTGATCACACAGTTTGTCCAAATAAAGGCCTATATACACTGCCTATGTTTATTAATAATGCAGTAAATCACATTGCCTAACGTTTAATAAAAAAATAAGACTAATGTCTCATGTTCATTCTTCTCCTTCGCAAATTTAAACTAATAATTTCTTTTTTTCCTACAAACACCAACCAACTTACAAATAAATAGTGGGAAATTCAAAATTAAAATTCGAAATACAGCAATAATGATAATATCTGCTGTGTTCGCAATTAAAATATTTCAAATGTTATCGCAATCATATATAATACAAAATCAAAAAATATAATAGGTAATGTATAGTGTATGCAAGAAACCGTATAAAATACACAAATCCTTCAAAATATATTAATAAAAGAAAATAGAAGATATTTAATACTTTTAATAAATGTCTACAACACACATTAAGCAATGATTTAAATTTCCCTCATAATTTCTAACCGATAATAATTATTTGGTTACCAGACGATGATCGTTAAAAAATAAAAGAGAAATAAAGAAGCTCACTTAACCGCCAAAAAATTCTATTTTATCGAAAAAGGAAAGGATCTCCATAGCCATGTACTACGTTTGATTCACGGAGTAACCGGTTCTTATTTAACGATCGCCATTTTGAAACGCTTCCGTGCTTTAGTTTCGGTCCTGGTGAATTTCGTGGTTTTCCGAGTGAAAGTGCCCGTTTATGCAAATTGCTAAGCCCCGAATGGATTTATAGGTGACTACTGAACATTTTCTCACTTATTTCGCCGTTGAAATCAATCTGATCGTGTCGAAATAGGCAATACATTTAAATCTGTGAGTTGAGTTAAGATGCGTGTGGTTTTCGATGTGATATCTCGTCTTTGCAGCTTTATACAGCGGAAAAGCGATGTAATATTTGTTATTCTATCGAGTGACGGTAACAATTATCTTATTTTATACATAGACTATTATGCGTAACGGGTTTATGTGAATATTTCCTAGGTTAAGTAATAGAATTACGCTACAATAACTGATTAATCGACATCAATAGATTCATGAAGTATTGAATTGACCTCAAAACTACATCCGCACAGCCCTAGAAGCTTCGAAAATTAAAAATCCATGTCGTACTTCCATATTTTACTTATGCAAGCAGCAAAACGCCTCGTAATTTCTCCGAACGTCAGTAGATGTCGCCGTTTCGTTTAAACGAACCCCGGCAACCCATGCATATCCCCTTTCCGGACGCCATCTTGAACAAGTCGAAGTCGAGTCGGTTCGGTTAGTGAGAGATTTGATGTTCTGTTTTCGAATTAAGTGCTAATCAGTGTTGGTGTTCGGATTTCGTGTGAATTTTCGGGTGAGTACTTCACTTTATACGCCAGATTCAACCGTCGAAACGGGTTAATTTGAATCGGGAAGCTCGCAAGATGTTTCTCATACGCGTGGTACCCGCGTAACAGTACCGCTAAAGTTTCTTGATTATTTAGAAGCGTGATTAATGCATTATAGGCCGTAATATTGTTAATGTTGATACGTTTAAGTATTCATTTCGTTTTTGTAAGGATTTGTTGCGTCGTAGAATATTAAAGGGTTAGAGCAGTTCGGAGATAGCTTCATAGATGGCACAGTCCTTCGAATGTAGTTTCTTTATGATTTGATTATACAATATACGGTTCAAGAGGGACTTGTTTGGTAAAATAGTGTTATTTCGTTGTATTTTTTGCGATTAATATAATTACGCGTCGCCCTGCGTTGTAAATATCGTACTTGTGTCCGTTAAAATAACCTATTTTAATCTGTAAAGATCGACATAACCTATACAACGTTTCTTGGTGTTCTTGCTTTATACATAGGTATTTTTCTTAAAATTTCTTTTACATTTGATATATTTTTATCGGTGATGGTGTTCCTATTCGAATATTAGGAATTTCACGTAGTTAATCGTAAAATATCAGTATTTAAAGTGGCATGACCTTGTCACTATTTACGATGGTTTTTAGAGCTTATCTGATTTTCAAGAGATGAATATCCATTTGTAAGTGTATTTCCCTGGAACTAATACGCCTTTTTGGATATGGTGTTAAATTATTGAAAGTGCCAAGGTATCGAAATTGATCATTAGCCACTTTTGGCTGCATAACCTTTAATTTTTCTCGTGTTTCATTTTGAGTGAAACATACGCCTTAAAAAAAAGTCGAATACGATTTGAATTAGATTATACTTTGGATAAAATCCATAGAGATGCAGTGATAATTTGAGAATTAATGAATATATGTTATATGACAGATTTTGAATGGAAATAATACCAACAAAAAAAAAATAGTTTGAAGGCGTTTAAGACGGTAGATTTTATTCTCTACAGCTGTCGGTAATCTAATCTAATCAAACAAAATGGCCGAAACGGACGACAAATACAAACAAAAACTGTTAGACCTGCAAGAACATGTCCCCTTTATCGAAGGGATGATCAGCCATCTTAAGAGCACGAAAGATAACGTCCGGAAGGTACAATTATCAAAAATGGAATCCCTTTTATCGATGATCACAAATGCTAATAAAAAGTAAGGCGTTGAATATAGAAAAGAAATGACTTGCCTAATACGACAATCTATGGTTTCAGATGGAAATATGAAATCTTATTGAAATGCGAGGAAGTCATTGTCAAGCTCAAAGAAAGAATGGTGAGTTTTGCGGTGGGAAAGAAGATGAAAAAAATGTGATAAATTGTATTTGTGGGAATTTTTGCCTTTTATTTCTTCTAAAAAGTAATGTTTTATCCTTAAGGTAATGATTTACGTTTCTAATTTTTAGAAATCTAAATTATCGCAGGTTTTGGACGTGGAAGAATCTAAACAATTCGCATCAAGTAAAGAAGTGACTCCAAAAGATAGTAAAAAGTTAGTTTCTTTATTCTAATACATTTCAAATTTAATACCAGGTGTACGCATAAGTTTTTACCGGTTTAAGTAAGAGATGGCGCGAGCGTATTCATTTGATACATACGTCATTTCGTTCGTTTTGACATTTAAACTACAAACACACAGAAATTGAGTCCCCCAAAAACTAGAGTTTTCTTTGTCTTATCATTCTCTGATTACCTCGAGTTTTGTGCCTGAAAGAGAACATTTGTGGCGCGCATTACTTTTCTTATTTAATCGAAAGAAGAAGGGTGTTGAAAGTCATCGTTTCCTGGTAGAAATATACGGTGAACACGCTTCATTGATTAGAACATGCGTGGATATGGTTTCGACAATTTAAAAGCGGTGATTTCAATGTTTTTTCACAAAAAATGCGAAGAGGAGCAATTGCAGGAGTTATTAGATGATAACCCAACTCAAACTCAAGTGCAATTAGCAGGAGAATAATCAGCAGAGCAATGGGGAAGTTCATTAAACTCGGTAAATGGGTCCCACACGGTTTGAGTGAATGTTAAACAGAAAATCGCGAAGTTACCTGTGAAATGCTTCTTCAATACCACGAAAGGAAATTATTTTTGTATCGGATTGTGACGGGTGATGAAAAATAGATTTATTTTGAAAACCCGAAGCGGAAAAAATCGCTGTCTCTTAACACTAAGCCCAAATCGCTTCAGCCAGAAAGCCATGCTCTGTATCTGGTGGGACTAGAGAGTACTGTGTATTATGCAACCGTTGCAGCAAATGATGACATGGCAAAGTGATTTTGTTACCCAACATAACAAAACTAGTGAAAGACGCACCAGCAGTACTCCCCAGACCTAGCGCTATCTAACTATCACCTCTTCGCATCAATGGGGTACGCCCTCACACAGCAGCACTTCAGTAATTTCGAGGAAGATGGAAAATGACTCGACGAATGGTTTGCTACAAAAGGCAAACGGTTTTTCTTGCATGATATCCATAAATTACCTGAAATATGGATGAAATGTGTAGAGGCCGATAAAAATTAATTTACCTTGAAATTCTTAGCAATAAAAACGGGAAATACCTTATGCATACACCTGGTACAACTCGAGTAACCGTAAAAAAATATACATTTTCTTTCCTTTTCCCAAAATACTAGGAGTAAGGATGTGTTTATACGTGATGATAGACTTGCCGAAGATCCCTTAAAAGAAACCAACCCGATTTCCAACGAACCAAGCTTAGAAACCGAACTGATCGACAGTGACAGTAACAGTTTCGAAAATTCGAATGATATGAATTACGATTCATATCCCGCAGGGAACAATTACGATCATAATTACCGAAATCATAGAAGGTATCGGCCTTTCTCGTTCACCGACGCGTCCCACCAAAACGTAATCCTACCCTTGCTCTTGGAATCGATGAAGGGCGATGGCGCTTCCGGTTCGAGGCCTTCGAATAACTTCATTTACGATCAAAGAAACCAGGAGGATCCAAGCTGTAGTAGATACCCGGAAGCTGATAGACAATCCCCGGTCATAGGAGGTTTCAAATCCAGATCTTATCCGAATAAATCGTTCGATCGATACGAATCGCGTGGTAGAAGGAATTTCTATGAGAATTCGCGCGGGTACAGAGGGGGATCGCAATTCGGACCTCGCAGACACGATTCACCATGGAGAAATAGGCGGGAGTTTGAGTTGAAATCTGACGAGGACGATGATGGTAATAGACGCTGGAACTCTAGAATAAGATCCGTATCGCCTAAACAAACATTTATCCCAGATAAAGTTGATGATTCGAGCTGTGAAACATTTGCAATCGATCAAATTGAGCCTAGACCTCCAAGCTGTATTAAAACGTTAGATTCCGTAGAGACACAGACACCGTCTATGTCTAAAAACCATGAAGTAGATTTCCAGCGAAATAACGAGAAATTTGATAAAGTTTTAAGAATTATTAATGAAAATTTGAGCAAAACAAAAGTTATTGGGGGCGTTAAAATTTTTGAAAGCTTAAAATCTAATAAGAGTGAATCGCCATTTGTAAAAACCAACGTGTTAAGGACGAAAAATGAAATATCTGAACCAAAACCTCCAGACTTCAAGAAAAATAACATTTGCGAAATCGAGAAAGATCAGGATCCGAAACCGTCTGCAGAAGATCAAAAATTATCTTTGGCTCAAGAAAAGCACAGCTACACAAAATTAGACAGGATGTACTCCAATCTGACCAGCAAGACCATCCTAGTTTCTCCGCTAGAGGCGCTATATGCACACGGTGCGCCTAAGAAAAGCTTTAAAATCCCAAAGAAACAAAGCGCTCCACCATCGATTATCTTGGATAAGTCTAATTTAGTCAAAAGCGAGATGGAGGCACAGAAACCAGATCCCATCGCAGAAACGGAGAAAGACAAAGACCAAACGAAGAAATTTAGAAAAATTATACCCCCAGAGATAGCTCTCAAAAATAAGGATGCTAAGAAGAAATGTACATCCGCCAATAACACCTCAGATGAAGAAAAGGGCGAGGTTTCTGTTGGAAAGATCAAGAAAAAACGGAAATCTATTTGTGACACGCCGTTGGAGGCGGAAGTAACTTTAAAACCACCTCCAAAAAGTGTAAAAGCAGTCGAGAAACGCAAGCCCAAGGAAGTAGAAACGACCGTCGTGGAAGTGAAAAAGAAAGAGAAGACCAAAAAACGTCACTCGACTCCTCCCGAAGATCAAGGCAACTCAAAAAAATCCAAACCCAATGAGGAAAGAGAACCTCCCAAAGAAATTTTCGACGTGAAACCAAAAGTGGAGGATTTGAAGCTACCCGCAGAACTTCAACCAAAATCGGAGGATTCTCCTAAAGACCAAAAACCCGATTTACCTTTGGAGATTAAGGAGGAGAAAAAGGATTCGGAGGAATTACAATTGGCGAAGGAACTCTTCAAAAACGCTTCCACTTCCAACGTTTCCTCCACTAACCTCCTCGAATTCTTCCTGGATAATTTCAAACATATCAAGAAGATATTCGAAAGCGATAGCAGCGGGGACGAGTCTAAATCGAAGAGGAAGACACGTAAGAAGAAGAAGAAGCATAGGAAAAGGGATTTTTCCTCCTTGTCTACATCGAGCTCATCAACCTCCGAAGACGAAAACTCGAAAAGTAAGAAGAAGTCGAATAAATCCGAGTCTAAATCCAAAGAGGAGGAAGCGGTAGTTGCTCCCGCGAAAGATGAGGAAAAGAACCAAAAGAAGATCAAAACTATGCATAGAAAGAACGAATTGGACATCCTCCACGCCGACATTAAGGAAATGTGGATGTCCGGCGATGTTATAAACGCTACCGGCAAAAGATCTTGCACGGTGAATAAAGAAGACGCTACGGTTGCTTCTGATAAAGAGGAGATTGCGCAGAGAATGATCAGAAACGCGTCTAGATTAAAAGTTGAGGTAGTACGCGAAGATTTTAGCAAATATCTAGGAAGAAGTGTGAAAATTGAAACTTTGAAGAGCAAAACCAACACTTTCGCTGATTTAAAAATTGATTGTAAGGGAAATATAACTTTGGTTTCGGTTAAAGGCGCGGAAAAAGCGAAAGACGATATTGAAAATGAAGCTAAACGTAATCAAAAGAACACTTCCGGAAAGAAAAAGAAATCCGCTAGAAATGTGAATATTTCCGATATACGGGGTGATCAGTTAAATGATGAACCGATCCCAGCAACTTCTAAGGCTCCTAACTTAATTCCAGATACGACAAATGAGGATACCCTAGCTTGTGTTACTTTATCTAATCATCACGATAAAAATTATTACGTCCTAGACGAGAAAACATCCTGTAGATTATGCCCGTACAAGGGAAAAGTTATCTACGTCCATTACAAGACGAAACATAAAACAAACGAAGTGTTAATCTCTCGAATTAATCCGCAAATCGTCCAGTTACTAGTAGAAAGCTCGAAAAAGAAGAATTACGAAACGTTAGACATACAGGACGGACCGAAAATTAAATACACCTTCGTATGCCCTTTCTGCTCGGATAATCTTATCTCCAACTTCGCCTCGTATTTCTACGATCATTTAACCAGCCATACCGGAGAATTCCGATATTTTTGCGATATATGCAACTACAATTGGTATCACATGTCGAATATGAACCTCCACAACGCAACTAAACATAAGAAAACCGCCAAGATCACCGTTAAACCGGGACCTCCCAATTCCGAAGTAATCTTCGGCCATATCTGCATGGAATGTCACTACGTGCAGATCTCGAAAGATAACGTAGTCCGACACGTGGAGAAATATCACGAGAATAAAGGGGAGATTTTGAAGATCAATTTGAATCTAAATCTGAATCTGGACGATTCCCAACAAACTAACAAAGCGGATCTGGAGGTGGATACGATGGTTGAGGTGAAGATCGAGGAGACTCAAGTGCAGGAACCTCCGAAGTTGGAGGAGATTCGAGTCGAGAAACTTGTGGAAGACAGAGAAACTCCCGGTGTGGTTGAGGACAATCAAGCGGACCCTGTTATTTTGAATCATATGTTGAAGCCGGCTGCTTCGTGCGGGAATTTATCCGCGTTTATATGCGAGTCTGATACAACGGGCGAGAATACTCATGAGGAGCGTCTGGAGAAGATGAACGTTATCTTAGAGAACGTAAACATCCAGAGTATACGCACTTCTATTGCGGATAAATTGCAATCGAAATTCGTCGCTAATAAAGCTGCTGCGGTCGTGAAGCCTCTCACGTCACCGACGCATGAGAAACAAATCATTCCCCGCGCAGAAAACAATATTGGAATCTCAGCGAAGCCGTCTAGATTATTTTTGACCGACATCCAAACCGTCGATGTTCCCGAAGCAACTAATCAATCGAGTAATCCTCAGAAGAAGCTCGGTGCTATTTCTAACATAATAAATCGATTGCAAAACAATCTACAGCCACCGAATTTGGCCTATTTTAAAGAAGCCTCTGATACCGCAAATAAAAACCAATCAAAATCTTCAACTACTACTCCCACAAGTGATACCTCAATAAAAACCTACAGACCGGCTAAAAAGAACACCCTCAAATCTCCTGCGGATGGAACTAAATCTAGAACAAGCGATCAACTCCCACCACTATCGCACTATAAGAACATAGTTAACACCTCGCAGAAAGCTAAGGTCGTCCTTCAAGTTGGACCGATCAAATTTCTTCGGAACCCTAACGGTACCATCTTCTACGCGTGTTTTATTACGCAATGCGTTTTCTGCACTGATAAAAGGGAACTGTTCGGGACCCATTGCAAGATCGTCCACGCCAACATTATCTACACCCGTTGGCAGTGCAAGCTGTGCAGCGAGCAGATCGATAGCACCACCTTGTACCAGGTGTTTATCCACGCGATTGAGAAGCACGGAGATGCCAGGAACGTTGAGAACCAGGCGTCTACTTCGTCGAATACGACTGAAGATAGCGGAATGGTCAGTCAGGCTACGAGTTTGATTCTTGAGGTAGGTTTGGGTTCGTCTTTTTTGAGCGTAATTTTCTGTATCAGCGAGAAATCGAAGTGTTTGGAGCAATGGTAATCTTTTTAGCTGCGCAATCGCGAATTCGTTGGGGGTTCGAATCTCTAAAGGTGGATATACATCGATTTCTCAGACGCACTTATAAGGAACATGTAAAGTTCGGCTAAGCGTATGTGTCTGCTCAAGCAGCACTGTTGTTTTCTTATGTAGAGCTCTACGAAAAAATTTTGCGCGCCAAATTCAAATGAATTACAAACAAACATGCGTTATTTGGGTATATCTTGCCAAACGCTGCATTCTTAAAGTGAATAGACGATAGAGGTAAAACTTATTTGAAAAGTTGCAATAACTCCAGCTGTAGGTGTGCATAAATTCAAGGCTGCAAGGGTAGTATTGCGCTAAAGAAATTACCGTTGTTCTTCCACTATGCCAGTCTATAAACCTATTAAGTTTATTTTTTTTTTTGAATCTTAGGGTCACATATATTCCCTTATAAGAAAATATAGATATACGTATTTATTGTTTTTATCTTATACGTGTAGGGCAACAAAGCTTTGATGCTTTAACTTCCATAATCTTGATAGAGGGCATGTTCAAAACGGTCGATAGCACATTTTTAATCAAAGTTCAAATAGATTTTATAAGATTCGTTAGAAATCTGGCAACATTTACTCCTATATCCATTTATTGTCGTAGACTGTAAACTGGTAACATAATCGACATTTACAGAACAACACTTCGCATCCAAAATACAACTTCGTTATAACCGAGGTGAAATCTTTATCGAAACAATGGGACGTCCCGCAAGAACCTCTCAAAGATCACCTCGAATTGCCTGCAAATTTCGCCGATGGCGCAATAGATTCGGCGAATCAGATACCTATCATCGATTTAAGCGATGATAGCGACAACACGCAGACTACTGTGATTGCCGCAGAAGTTCCCACCAGTTCGTGCGAAACTAAAGTTGAAATTCCCGAGAAAAAGGCTTTCATCAGACCGGTCGCGCTGTGTAAGCTGCTAGAAGATCAGAACAGCTCCGATGCGAACGCTGGAACTAGCCAAATACCTACGATCCAGGACGAAGCTGATCCTAATAGGATAGAACGTAAAACCCCTTACGTCATGAATTGCCAGTTGAACGGACCGCAGCTCACGCAATTCTACAAATGTCCGGCGTTCAACTGTACATTCTCGAGCTTCGGCAAGCAGGCATTCTCTCAACACATCAAGCACCATTTCGATTGTTTCGTCTTCTGCCTCTACTGCTCGGATACGGTCATGCTCCGCACGTACATAAGTCATTTGGAGCTGGCGCATTACGCTTCGGTATACGCGTGTTCCCATTGCTATTACAGGGCTAGTTGCACGAGTTTTGTCAGAGCGCATATAGAGACGGTTCATAAGAATGTGGAAAAGGTTATGATCGTGGCCACACCCTCCGGCACGATGCCCATCCCTCCACCTTCGGTCACTATTCAATATCGGCCAGTACAAGATTTACTAAGACCTTACAAGTGTCCTGAACCAGGTAAGCGCACTATACATTAGGATGTTCCATGACTTTCATATTTTATGCTGTTGATATTTTTAATTACAGGACGTCTTAAAACTTGTCGAAATTATTTTATAACTGTTTCATAATAACATAGAGACAATTTTTTTGGAAATTGACTTTTTATGACGAGTGTACTGTAATCTATCGGAATAACTTTGCTAAGTTTTGGGACATCCTGTATATCATCTCATTTCTCACAAAACACGAATGCAGCTTGCTTATTTGTTAGGAGTATTAGAATCAAACACGCTAAGGGGAGTTCTAAATTTTATTTAAATTAGACTTAAACGTTATGGGACCACCTACTGTATTATAATGCGATAAAAAATGGCTGATTGTATTGTTGGCATTACTGCGAAAAATTAATGCATGCGTACTTTATTGAAATTCTAGTACGTCTAAGAACTTAGTCCATTCATTATACAGGGTGTTTCAGATTGTATAGTGAATATTTTGGATGGTGATAGTATCGATTACTTTGATTACACTGAAAACCACAAGACTTTGTACTGCGTCATTGTTAAGGATATTTTAAATTTGAATTCTTGGGGCCTCTCGCTTCAACGCCTCTAGCGGCAATTTAGTGACATCAAAGAGAGAATGATGTAATAGCGTGTTATTAAAGTACATATTTGTGAGTGGTGTTTTTATTCAATTATACAGTCATAATTGGTTATGATGTGTGCAGCGCCTGTAACAAGTTCAGGTGCACCAACTATGTTTTGCAATAAATTATATGAAAACGACAATTGTCAAATTTGATGAGGAACAATTTACAACGTAAACTTTGATTCAATACTAACCAATAATAATTTACGTCATACACCGCATCAACAGATTTAGATAACAGATTAGAGAGACTTCCATTTCGCTTTTCTTTCTCGAAATACACTTGTAAACGATAAACTAACTCTCAGCAACAGAAACTAAGTCGTAGATCGGGCATCTTGCACTGTAAGCTTTCTTTAACATTTTTAAACTTACCACAAACTAAAGGATTTACTTCACTGTAGCTCTAAAAAGAATTTTTAGCTAAGGAAATAGATGAATTAAATAAAAATAAACGTTGAAAACTAAGGAAGCTCGAATAAACAGTATGAAACTGATATCAAATATCAACGGGGTGGTATTTTGTGTTATAATTATTTGGGTTGCATGCACTGTAATAAATATTTTTATTAAGTTCTTATCTAGGCATTACTCGACCGTATTCTATCTCACTTCCTAAGTAGCTACGACTTCTGATGTATACTTCTATCTCGTTTCTGACTTTTAAACATAACGCTAGTCTTTACTTTATCGATGAAACAATGACGTAACTACAAAGTGTTGTTTTCAGTGTAAAAAAGATCATATAAAGATGTACCCGATTCTTAAAGCTTACAGAGATCTAGCTCTTTGAAGCAGACGCAAACGGGTTTTAAATGATAGTTTAATTAGTATGTGAAATAAAAAAAAATGATGGTTTCTGTAGGATTCGAACCTATAACTGCTGTTCACCACACAAGCACCATCATCTGAGATATTTACTGTGAAACATATTTACTTTGAAACATTCTGTATAGCAATTTATAAAACTATTATAAATACGATTAAACTTGTTTTTTTGCACAATCCAATACAATGTGTAATTTTTTATCGAGATTTTTATTTGCAAATTTTACGGTTAATTTATTCGATAAACATTGGCACACTGAAAATAGAACGTTGGATTAAAATTTGTGGCTTATATACACACTTATCCTGTCGCTTTCTTTTTGCTTTTCTGAATTAACTCTAGCTGCTTCCTTTTTGTTTTTGGTTTGTTTTTGGGATTCTTGCTTCTTCGATCGTCTTTTCGTTTTGCAAATTCATTTGAAGACGAGAAAAAATTGAGATATTTTTTCAGGCTGTACGATGGCGACGATTTTTAGCAAAAACTTCATGGATCATTACCATCGCGACCATCTAACATCAGGCTTTAAGAGGACATGCGCAGATTGCGGCGAAACCTTCGGCCGGAGCATTTTACGTCATTATTCGTCGAAACACGGTATTCACGCCTTCCATTGTAGATACTGCGCGGAAGGTTCGCATTGTCTAGACGACGTAGTCGTCCATCTGGCGACGATGCACAGCAACATGCCGTTTAAAGTTGTCTCCAGGGCGAATAGCGATAAGGAGGGGAAGGTAGGCCACCGGGCGATTTGACAGAATTTAATCCATCTTTCTATTTTCTACCTCGATCGATACGTAAACCTTTAGCGCTTTAATAAAGTGATTCTGTTGCATCTGCGCAGGTGCCTCTCGACGTCAATGACGAGTACGATTACCTGGTCGAAATCACGCAGGAAACGTCGATGTCCAAATATACGCCTGTCGTCGACGGTGAACCGCAATCTTTCAATTATACTCCCCCCAATCCGAATTCACCTGCCTTACCGGAATCGACGGTAGGGGGCAGCGGTGTAGCCGTCGGGACACAAACGTAGGTACATTTTTAATCTTAAAGCGTCCGTTTTTAATGTCGAAATGTCATAAAAAGGAAAAAAACTAAGGCTGCTCCACGAAAAAGGATTAAACGGGTTCTTTCGCGTAAGAAGGCGACGATTCAACCTACCTTAGAACAACCGACAGCAGATGGCGCCACTACCCTTCCTAAAAAGTAGGTAAACTTTATCTTCTAACGTACGCCAATGATCTTGTGTCTCTTGACGTGATATTGTTGACGACGGATTCTCATATTAACTAGAGTTGTTGTTTGGTCTATTTCCATCGTTCGTTGAACTTGTATGGTCCGACGTCTTCAGGGGCGCCCTGAGAAGGGGAACACCCCTGAAAACGGCAGTAGACAGACTGCAGAAACGTTGGACTATACAAGTTCAACGAACGATGGAAATGAAATAGCCCAAACAATAACTCTAGTGATCTTATATCTTTTGCTTTTCTAATGTTGGCGTAGGAAAAGGAAACAGAAGAAGTCCACTGCACAAGTAGATATGGCACAGAATACTCTATCCGAAGACACTTCTACTGGCAAGCCAACGCAACTTGTTTTAACAGAACCGATTATACATGGAATTAGCACCGATCAACAAACGTAGGTATACTCGTAGATGTGTTTCTTTGTATCTAAGTACCGGGTTGACTACAAAGGAATTGCCGATTTTCTTATACATATGAAACATATTTTCTTATATAATACAGTCAAACCTGAGTAAGTGAGAACTGGGTAAGCGAGAAAACTCTATTAATGAGAGTATTTACCAGGTCCCGTCATTTTGCCCTCCTAAAACCCCTATAAGTGAGAAACATAAAACCTGTATAAGTGACAGTCATTTTTCACGCCTGAACCTCTTCAAGAGAGTTTGATACCTGCCTATACCTCTATAAGCGACAGTTAAACGCGTTTATGACTACTATGCTATTTATGACTCATTCTTAAATTTCCAGGGACTTTTATTTAATTCAAACCAAAAGTGCGTCTGTTTATTGTTTTGTTATCATAGTTCGAGGAACTCATTCTATACAAAAAGCCAAATGTGCTTGTTACAGTCAGTTCAGAAACAGCAGCTGCGAAGAAGTTACTTACTCATAATGTTTAAACGAAAACTCAATGTGTTGTCTTTACGTGATAAACTAAAAATTGTGAATGCTTTTGAATCTGGGAAATTACGAAAACAAATACAGAGTGACTTTGGCTTAGCAGAATCCACCTATTATAAAATTATAAAATCAAAAGAATTAATTAAACGGACTTACTAACACTTGCAAATGTCAAAGTTATATTTTTCCCTGCCAATACCACCACTAAACTTCAACCTTTAGATCAAGGTATCATTAATACATTCAAACGAGTTTATCGCAGAGAAGTTATAAAGCATACGCTTACCTGCTTGGAAGAGAACATTAGCCCTGAGATAAATATACTCCAGGCTATGAAATTTGCAAGAAGAGCATGGTATGCAGTGAGTGACGTAACTGTCAAAAACTGTTTCAAGAAAGCTGGGTTCAGTATCTGTCCAGCTAACCAAGACTTTCTGATCGAGCAAAATGAGGTTGAACTTGACAATGAGCTTGAAGTTGCACCTAGCAGTGAAGAATGGGCCAAGCTCGTGTCCCACAATACCACTGGTAATGTGTCGACGCCAACCTTTGAAGACCTCGTACAGATTGACGACGACGTGGCTATCGCCGGAGAATACGCCGAAGACGAGCTGTGTGAGCTCGTGTACTAACGGAAATGACAGTGAAAATGAAGCCAGCCAATCACACATTTTCGATAGAGAGATGGAGGAAATTCCAATAAAACGAGAAGCTTTAAAGACATTGAAGACGCTTCACAAATTTTATGAATATGCGGCGGTTGATCAAACCATATTTGATAAAATTTATGAATTTGAAAAACATACACAAAATCTAAAAAGGAAATTAACAGATTTTTTCAAGTAAATGTTATTTAGATTAAACATTTATGTTCAGCTATTATTTCAATAAATATGTAATACTCACACATACACGTATTTTGTTTCTAATTACGTCATATTTGCCGTATTTTTATAGACCTCTATAAGTGAGACAGACGCCACCCTGTAACTCTGTAAGCTAGAAATTCGGGTTAGTGAGAAACCTCTATAAGAGAAAAAGAGATCGCGGTCCCTTGAGCTCTCAGTTATCTAGGTTTGACTGTATATTAAATAGTGACATTTTGCCATCTTTCCGTTATACGAGGGTAACCTGAAGTGTTTCCGGAATCGACAAGAGATGACGCACGAAGGTTGATGTGGATTCATTGGTCGGCAAAGGCAACCTTTTTTATGGCAACTATCAAAATTTCAGACGTCAATAGCTGTTGTTCAAAAATGCGTTTTGTGTAGCAAGTCAAAATAAAAAACCACACCAATACCGTGTTTTTCTTGTCGTTTCCGGAAAGATTTCAGGCCGCCTTCTTATCAGCAAAAAAACCGAACTAGGTGTAATTTTACCGCGTTACCATTAGTCTACGTTGTTCTCCACACGGCACTGAAACTTGCCCTTCATTGTCGAGACTAGACATCACATCCCAAGCAAACGTCAATAATGTTTGTCTTTGTTGCCTCGCATTATCATGGTGGAATACAAAGCCACCAACCCTGGCTGTTTTTCTTGAATTGCAGTTTGAAGCTGTAACATTGACAAGCCAAAACACTACTTCCATAAGTAGTAAGATAGTCACTGAAACACGTCAATTTCTACTGTAAATTTTCGTTAATGCATATTAAATACCCTTTAAATTATTAATTAAATTCATTTTTTAGAAAAAGAAGATAAAACGGTAATTGCAATTGTAGACATTCAATCGGTAATGATTTTAGGATTTGTAATGTTGTATTTATGTCGCACCCTGAAAGATATGCGTTTTTAAAAAAGCATCTCTCCCATTTTGATTTAGCGATAGAAACGAAATAGAAACAGCCTCTCAATCCACTCCTCTGAATATCGACTACGAAATGGGTCCCGGTCTTGACGGCACTATCTATCCATGGTGTAGATTATGCGGTGTGTACGTAACTAAAGGGATTTGTTGGCATTTACGCAAGCGTCAGATGCAGGGCTGTTCGGGGTTGATGTCAGGATACGTCGTCACGAATGTGATGAAGATCGGTTCTAGTAAATCGGTGCAGTCCAAGAGATTGATCGCGGAAGGAGTAGTCTCGCCGACTTACGTCGTTTCGAACAGGTAGGTGGTCCTCGAGATGTACGGGATCTGGCCCGATAAAAGTTCGGCTATAATATGTTCATGTTCGGAAGAATAGTCTGGTAGCATGCTATACGTACGCTATCACTCTTAAGACTTGTGTTGTGAATAGGAACTGTGGATTCAAATCTTATCGGAACCGTGAAATTTTTAATTTGACTTAAAGGAACGCTATTTCTTATTGACTTGTTTCTTTGACATTTCTAACTGATTCATCGTCTTATTTCGTTTACTTTACAATTTTAACGTGTTGCCATGATGCTAATTATAGGTAGTGTATGCATCTGTTTGATTCTATATACCTTTACAATTATATAAACCGGAAGCTATACTTTAAATAAATTTTGAGATACTCTGGAGATTAGTTTCCTTTTTAATTTTTTTAACGTTGATAGTACCAAGGAAATTAAATTATCGTTTAAAAACTAACAGATGTTGCATTAGAAATAATTGGTTATGATTGCAATTGTTTATGGACAACCTGTATTTAGATTTTATTAAAATTTCAAGTCCCATTATTGAATTACACGATGGTACAAACAGTACGAAACTCATGAATTGATTTAAAAAGGCTTGAAAATTATTTTACAGCTTTTTACCGTGAAAAATGTATAAAAATAAAACGAATTTGTTCGATAATAACTTAGTAAGAACATAGAATGTATAAAAGTATCTTTTGTACGATAGTGTATGTCTAAAATAGAACAATTATAAAAAGATGGAATTTCGGCCTAACGAGTTCGATTAATGTATTATACAAGTGTACAAAGATTACATAATTGTAATAAATGAATTTAAAAATGCTTGAAAATCATTTAAAATTCATTAATCGTGACAAATATTTAAAAATAAAACGAATTTATTTGATAACAACTTTGAAAAATCTTTGCAAATGACTAAAACGTATATTTTGTACGGTAGTGTTGGTTTAAAATGGGACGACTATTAAAATATCAACTTATCTGTCTAGTTTCATTATTGAATTACACAACTGTACAAAGATTACGTGATTTAAATGAGTCTATTTAAAAGTCATTGATTGTGACAAATATTTAAAAATAAAATGAATTTATACCCTAACAACCTTGAAAAATATTTTAAAATGTCTAAAAAATATATTTTGTACAGTAGTGTTGGTTTAAAGTGGGACGAAAATATTAAATTTTAACTGTCTAGTTGCATTATTTAACTACATAACTGTACAAAGATTACATAATTACCATTAATCTAATTAAAAATGCTTAAATGTCATTAGTCGTGACAAATATTGAGAAATAAAACGAATAATAACTTTGAAAAATCCTTAAAAATTACTAAAAGAAGTATACTTTAGCTTTTAAACACTCTAGTTCCATTATGGAATTACACAACTGTACAAAGGTGGCGTAATTTCAGTAAATCTATTTAAAAATGCTTAGAAAATCATTTAAAGGTCATTAACCGTGACAAATATTTAAAAATAAAACGTATTTGTTTGATAATAACTGAGAAATATGTAAAAATAACTAAGAAATATGTTTTGTACGGTAGTGCAGGTTTAAAATGGGACAATTATTAAAATAGCTTTTAAACTCTCTAGTTCCATTATTGAATCGCACAACTGTACAAAGGTGACGTAATTTCAATAAATCTATTTAAAAATGCTTAAAAAATCGTTTAAAAGTCATTAACAGTGGCAAATATTTAAAAATAAAACGAATTTGTTTGATAATAACTTAAATATGTAAAAATAACTAAGTATATTTTGTACGGTAGTGTAGTTTTAAAATCGGACAATTCTTAAAATATTAGCTTTTAAACTTTCTAGTTCCATTTTTGAATTACACAACTGCACAAATATGTAATTTCAATAAATTTATTTTAAAATGCATAAGATCATTTAAAAGTCACTAATCGTGACGAATATTTAAAAATGAAACGAATTTGTTGAATAATAACTTTGAAAAAGCCGCAAAACGATCAAAAAATATATCTTGTACGATAGTGTAGGTCTAAAGTGGGACAAACTAAAATTGAATTTGAAGGGGGTTAAAACTTACGTAATATTCATTCATAAACTAACGTCAATTCCCAAATAAACGTATTCATGACAACGTAACGATAAATTTTAAGGTTAGAAGGTTAAAACATCGAATAATTCCTTTGGTGCACCCCACGAATATGACTTTTTTCCTATAGCAATTCGGTTGGCAGTTGTAGTCCTATCTAGAAACTTTGCAATATTATTTTTTTAATCGCAAAAAAAGCATTCTTGTTGAATTTGCAAAGTTATCCGAATCTAGTGATGACGTACGTGCCAAGCCTACAATTTTTTTAAATTGTCTCGCAGGTATTGCTGCGGTGCCGAAGGTTGCGATGAAGTTTTCCAAAAGAAAGACGACCTCGCCGAACACGTAGAAATCATCCACACGAGCGAAAACGTCTACATCTGTCGTCACTGCGAGGTTTCTGTGAATTTCAAGAAGAAACGGATCGACGTACCTCTGATGATGAAGCACCTTAGCCAGCACGAGCGAACCATCTTTGGATGCAGCTACTGCAGCTTCCTGGACGATGAGGCTCGAAACATCGAGGTGCATACGTTGAACGTGCACCATAAGAAGAGGCTGCTTGATATAAAGGACGACAGGAATAACAGTATTGCGGCCCAAAACTTATGTTCCGTAAGTTTAATAATGTACAGCGTCGTTACTTTATTTTGAAATTAGACAGCGGAGATTGCAGGGGCCGCTCCGACAGCAGAACCGGTTCCGGATTCGCTCGAGGTTAGAGAAGACTGCGAATCGGATATAATTGAAGTGGATTGATCGTGTCCGGTGTGATTCGTTTGAGCGTTTTCGCAAGGGAACGGTATGTATTTGGCATTTATCATTAGTCTCGGGAAGGATGGGCAAATTTCAGTGCTGTACGGAGAACAACATGGAGGGATGAAACGCGCGACACAGGGAATCGAGTACCCGTATCATAAACATAAATTATGCGAGTAGGTAAACGTTACATTCTCGCCTTGATATGACAGCTCGGCCCCTCCTCGTTGTTCCCCGCACTGCACTGTAACATTCCCACTTTGCCGAGACTACCCATCGTTATCTACTGAATAACATATCTTACTGAAGTGTTGCGCATTTCATTCCAGAGTACTTCAGACCTTGCCTTCCGTTTCCCTCAAGGTAGGTAAATCACCAAAGTCCGCAATACATCGCATCGGTTACTAGGGTCTTTTGTAACTTAGTTAGTTACAGAGGAAATCAACAACAGAACGACATCTATCGCGTTATAACCACGTGTTAATCTTTTTAGTGGAGACAGTGTTAAAGTGCGTTTGTTTAAAACAATTATTAATGACAATAACAGGGGATCTCGGAGAGGGAAGGGGATTATACGAACTTGTTTTTAATGTACGTTTGCGAATTTGAATGTATGCCGGTATAAAATGTGCGTTTGTAGGTTTAAAATACTCGAAATTCCAAGAAAAGAGGAAAATGTAATGGGCCAAATATACCACCTTGCGGTATTCAACGTTTTCAACTACCAACACAATTTAAAGTAGATAATTTTTCCTTTTCTTTTGAATTCATTTTGAACATTATTAAATTTCATTACAGAATTTCGTTTAATGTTGTCACGTATATACATATAGTTATTAAGGCAAAACAGACAATATATTTATTTATGAAACAATAATAAGAAGGCTGTGCATTTGTTTTGATCGTCGTTAAACTTTTTCAAATACTTATCTTACTAGGTTACATATTAAACACAATTTAAAACGTTTTTGAACTCATATAGCTGTTAAGTTAATTTTTTGAGCTATTTTTTCTGCATCCAAAGGAAAAACAAATAGGTTTTACAATAAGCTGCGATAGATGGCGAAACATTCGTTTGTTTCAACTTGAATCGTTGTTATTTATATGTATTTATACTTATGTAAGATTTTCTATGAAACCAACAATGCATTGATAATAAAAAAAAAAAAAACTATATTTTTTACATGTAAACGGATTTTTTATTTCGTTAAACTTGTTTTCCTGCTACATTATTAAAGTAAGGAACCGAGTGAAATGGATGAACGCATTTGAATCTCATCTATTTTACGGTAATTTAAAGGTAAGTGCGATGAATTATTTAGTTTTCCCTTAGATATTTGCAATTGGAATTTAACGCCTTAGATTCTTGTTTTTTTAAAAACGTAATTTCGATTTAATATCGTTAGAATCTTATGTTCTGCGGCAATTTTGAAATCTTTGAAAAATTGAAGCAAATAGCGAATTAAGAACAATGGCAATCGATTCTACGGATATGGTTTTATCGAGAAACATGAAATTTAACATAATTTTCAATCGGAAACTTCACGAGGAAAACAAAATACGTCTAGCAAATATCAAAATAATCTTTTAATTTAAGAAAAATGCCGTGGAATAGGATTGAATTTAAAAGAAAATCTACCGGAAGTAATCATTTTATGTATTTTTGTCGTGGTTTTCGACTCGATGCTCGAAAACTAAAAGGATTTTAGTGCGATAAGAATTACGGAAATCGATTCTCCGCGCTCGATTCTATCTAGAAATATAGCACCGAGGACTCCATGTACGTCGTATTGAAGCTTTTGAAAGGTTCTAAAGTGCGGAAGGCGAAAATGTGCATCTAATTGGTTTAAAAATAATCGTTTAATTTACATAGGATTTAAAGGAAAATGTGGCAGAAATAATCAGTATATATATTTTTTCCGTATTTTTCGAGTCAATGCTTTGCCAATGAGTGCGTATTCATTTTTGCAGGCTTAATGATGATACAGTGTGATCCGAAGCAGATATTTTTGATTACTTTGTTATCATTTTTCTACCACTGTATTGTTTGATGCTGTTCAATCACACTGTATTATATGACCTGTAATGTAGTAATAAAACTTGTTTGGATAAAAAAAAAATTGAGTTTTATTTCATTGTTACACTATCAATATTAATAACACATTACAATTGTTTTATTCTCATTTGAAAACAGGATATTAACGCTTCAGATAGTTAAATTATTACTTGTTAGGTATCAGTTTAATACATATTACATCATTAATTTATTCGCTAGCAAAATTATACATATAATACCAGTATTTAAATTCTTACAAATCGAGGATTTCTCTCGAAAGATTTTAATTAAAATACTTTTAAAACAATAAAATAGAAACCGATAGCAATAACATCGTTTACGAAAAAGAATTCAACATTTACAAACTTTCGAACAAAGATGAATAAAAATAATATAACAGCTTTTAAAATATATATATATATATCACTTTGTTTATTAGTCACTACGCATCTTGGATCTTTCTTAGGTAGACATTGCAAGCATATTTTAAAAAATGGATGGGAGTTAAATCTAACAGAAAAACCGGTGCATATATGTGAAAAGTGAGTTTCCTTACATGTTAGATTTGGCAACACTGTAAACTGCTTTTCTCTGGAAATAAATTTTTGGCAGTTTTTTTTCCTTGTTTACACTCTAAGTCAAATCCATCATTTGCTTCTGCATAATTCCTCGCACACAGTTTCATCAAGAATCAATTCCCTAATTATTACTCTTTCAAAAGTAAAAAGAACATTCGATTACACTTATAGTAGGCTATGACAATCCATTTAATTTACTTTTTATTATGTTAGTTTGATATTAAAGTATAGAGTGTGAAATATATGTTTTTGTGTATACAAAGTGTTTTATTTTAAAGCATTTACATTAATTATAATGCTTGACATTTTAGTATCTATATCGGGGTTTAGATTTCAATACGTTGGCTTCTGTGCATTACGGTTGAATACTCCAAACTAAACACTCTATATACATCAAAAGTGAATTTAATTAAATTGACACCGTTTAGAAATATGTTTCGTTCCACCTACAACCTATCGAATTACACTTACATTACATATTTGACCGTTCCATCTTGCATTAAATATAAATATGTACGACCACATTTCCATCGAGACACAACACTTACGACTACATCTATAGATATATATTACATTCAACGTACAAAGTTTTCCTACAAAATATTGATTAGTCAATCTTTATATATAGTTTCGGATTCAATTCATTCATAAGCTGCAGGTCGATTAGGGGGATATTCAATATCGTTAAAGTGCACTATATTTTGGTTAAAAAAGCTTTCGTTTAGTGATAACGTGGCTTAGTTTAGATGAGCCCCTCTTAAAAGGATTGCCCGGCCTGGTTCGCATGTTCCGTTGCATTTCGTATTCATTAATATTATTTCTATTAATTAATATTACAGCCGTTGTAATTGGAATGCACTATAAGTAAAATTTTATTTTCATCATCTCCTAGGGTGCAGTCTCTAGTTTAGTTTTTTTTTTTTTAATACATTGTAAATGTTAAAACTATCGAAATATCTTAACGGAAGAACAATAAAATCAACGCTGCATGATTCGAAAACAAATAATAATCTTTTTATAAAAATTGATCACTCGAACTCAAAGTTCTACGACACAAAACTATAACGACAATCAGCAGAGATTCTATATTGAACGTAGGTGGCAATTAAATATTATCCTGACAGAATGCCAACTGTAGATCGGCCCCTTTTCCCAACAAAGATCAGGTATTGTTCGTATTCTGTATCTTCTGCTGCATTAATCCTAATAAGATGTCGGAATACTGTTGCATCATGCTAATGACGGTGTTCTGATCATTCGCTAATCCTCTCGAAGCTAAGTCGTTCAGCTTCTTCACCGTATCCGTTTGATTCACGTCCAGATCATTATTCCTTCGTATCCTTTCCAACTGGAGTTCTTGCAACATCTTCTGCGTCCTTGTAATTGACAATTCTAAATTTTTAACCATGTCTGTCTTTTGTACGGTGGCCAATTGTTCGCTGGTATTGGCATCGACATTCGTAAGCCTCCTATAGAGTTCTACGACATTGTTGGCGGCCCTGGTCAATTGCAAAGCTACCTCGTCGCATAATTGGGTGGACACTGCAATAAAAAGAATGAAGGACCTACGATAGCACCCTGCGGTTGAAAATAAATCTTACGTTGCACAGTTGAGACGTCCAAATCTTCCGTAGAATCATCGAAGACACTCGTTAAGGTGGAATCTAGGTCTGGCTCCTTGTTTTTATCGTACGATAGGGTTGACGCCCTATTGATGGCTGAAATAGTAAAGAATTTTGCAATTTCAAAATAAATATGTTGGATATTGCTCTCGATAAAATCTCTAAAAAGTCACTCTTTCGTTTGAATCGTTTAATTAAAGAGAATACACAACTTCATTCTATGTAACAACTCAATCTATCTCACATGAGATATCTCTAAATTGCTACCAACTGTATTTTATAAAGATTCCCTATTAAGATCTTACTAAATAGTAATATTGACGAATTAGGGTGTTAAAATCTAAAAATAAAAGGATTAGCGCGATGGGAGTTACGGAAATCGATTCCACGAGCTCGATTCATCTAGGAAAATATCATTGGAGGATCATGTAGGTTGCGCTAAAGTTTTGAAATCATTTTCTCCCATTTTATGGGCTATAATTTGAAAATTAAGGCAAGTAGCGAATTAAGAATGATGGCAATCGATTCTGCGGATTCGATTTTATCATGAAAGGTCTAATTTAACCTGTATAGAATTGGAAAAGCAGTTGTCTCTTGGAAAATGCGGTGGAATAGCATTGAAAGGAAAATATACGGGAAATAATCATTTTTCTATTTTTTCCCGTAATTTTAGCGCAGCAGTTCGCAAAATAGAAGAGTTAGCGAGATGAGATTTACGGAAATCGATTCTACGAACTAGAAACAAATTGAAATTTCTGAAGAACGTGAAAATAGGCACAAAATATTGATGTAAATGTTTCAATTTTCTTGAATTCAAATTTTTATTTTACTAGTCGCACTTACTTTTGGGTTTGGGTTCTTTATTGTTTGTACTTTTCCTAGCCGATGGATCTGAATTCAACGTTCTAGTCCTAGGTGGCGCTGTTGGTTTAATTGGTATTCGTTTCTCTCCGTCTTCAGAAGAGGAATCTTCATTACCGACAGTGCTTAAATTCACTAAAAGAAATAAAGGAGGTAATTGACTTGTGTTTCCAATTTTGGATGAAAAAAAGTGAGGTGAATTCGTGTTTTGGTGAGGTTGATTTATTAAAACAAATGAAGGATGAGAATTTTAAGTTTAGTAAAAAAAAGCTAGTTGGTTAGAATCGCCCAATATGACCAATTGTTATTAGTGCAATCCCCTTGGTTAAAAACCCATACCAAACAAGAAACAATTAATAAATCGCTCAATACTTGCCCTATTGATAAAAGAGAAGCTTTCAAAAAGCTTAAAAACCAGAACTAGAGAGACAAATGAAACAAAATGGCGGTGGTACACTTACTGACTGAATGTGAATGCCTCTTGCGCATGTTAGTATTTTTGACGTTAGCTAGTTTGTTAAGTGAACTTATCGTGGGTCTCATAAGCCTACTCTGAGCTTTCTTCTCGACAGTCTCATTCTCGGAATCCGATTGGTTCAGTACCCCCGTGGAACTGCTCCTAGTTATGGACAAGGTCTTAGCGTATCTAGAGTTGGCCCTGGTCGTCGATGTGCTTTTGGCTAATTTCCCTGAAACTGCAAACGAACGAAACCCTATAAAATTCGTCCCTGAATTATATCTAGTCTCTCGGCAAAGTGGGGTAAGTTTCAGTGTCATGCGGAGAATCGGGTACCCGTATCAAAGCACGCTACTGAACACTCGGCTTGATACAGCTGCTCGGCCCCTCCACGTTGTTCTTTGCATTACACTGTAACTTGTCCCACTTTTCCGAGACTAATTATATCTATAGATATTTATAAAAGAATTAAAGGTCACAAAAGCGACACCTATGGACAATACAAAGCAGCGTAAAATCGAAACAAAACACTTCACGTACCTTGTTCTATCTTTCGTTTGGGCTGAACGATAACGTTGGGCATGCTAAGATCGCTCAGACTGCAGCTTCTACGCAAATTGGTATCGGGATTGTCAGAATCTAAATGCGCTGGAAACATGCAACAAAGAAAAAAAAACCATGGAAAACAAACGACGAACACATCGAGAAAGCCATGCTTGATTAAAAAGAAAAACAAAAAGAAATCAATGAATGGGAATCTTCGGATTTTGTACAGGTTTAGGGAGATTAGTTATTGAGGTGTAGGGATTCGAGGAAAATCTTTTCGAACCATCTCTTTTCTTTATTAAAACGTTCTCCATGCGTGTCCCGTCTTTTCAATAATGTACAGGGTGGTACCGTGTCTCTATACATCTCATCGACATAAATACAGAAATAAAAAGCTACGTTTAAACAACATATTCTCAGCCAATAAGAAACAAAGAAAGTGACATGCGCAGCCAATCTTTTTGCGAGAACTTATTCACCTTGGCAGCTGTTCTCGTCCAATGCTTGTGTTGATTGGTCCAGATTCGACTTGCTTGGGGTTGCAGCCTCTACCACATTACTTTTATGATGATTATTTCCGCCATTTTTATTCTTGTTGTTCTTCTCAGATTTAATCTTAGTTTCTTGACTTTCATAATTCAATCTCCTCTCGACAAAATTGGGTAAGCTCAAGTTTCGACGGCGAAATTTAACAGCAGGCAACATCTCATGTTTCGAAAGGTCATTGTAGTAACTTTTAGAGTTCGTGAGGCTTTCGTACATGCTCGATAACGCCCGCACTTTCCCGACACACATGTTTTGCTTGAAGATATCTACTAGATTGTTAATTTTATGGATCTTTTTCTGGATCTCATTTAATATCTTAATATTCTGCAAGGCAAATTGAATACGATCCATTGCCGAGTGATACGATTGGTTCTTTATCTTCAATTGTTTCTTGTGGGGTTTATCTTTCCATACATTGCATGCGTCGTCTTGACTATTCTTTGCGAACACATTTTTGGTATCGACCTCTAAGCTATCATATATCTTCATACTATCATTATTCAAATTCACTTCTAATGAATCGTGTTCCATCTTCGTATTGGATATAGGTTTATCCAAGCTGTCGTATAGTTCTGTGAATAAAGCATTAGCATTGTTACCATTTTCGCAGTCTTTATCTAAATTTTTCTCCTTGTAATGGAATTCGATGGTCTGTTCTACTGTCGGAGCTAAATTCTCGTTGCTGCAATTATTTAAACCCACTGATTTCTTAGAATTGTTATGGTTCTTCAAGTCTCGAAAGAAATCATCTTTCCTTATGTACTCGTATGATGTTTTACCCTTCCTACCTTTAGAGCTGTGACGTCTCACAGCCTTCGGAGGTTTGTGACAGATTTTCTCAGCATCTAACAATCCTTTCGATAACAAATGCCTGTCGAGGCTTGAAGTCTCTTGGATATTATGCTTTTTATTCGTCTTATGATCAAAATTGAAGTTCGTCAAGGTGAAATTGCTTGAGTTCTTTTGTCTGTTACCACTTTCGAAGATTTCGATATTAAATTCCGGCTTGTTATTCAAGACGTTGCAAAATTTACTTCGATACTGTCGATTTTTACTCTCCAACGTCGGGATATGCATGATATTGTCTTTCTTTATCGTTTTAACGTCTTCATTCCTTTCTTTCATTACAGATTTCGATACTTTCTGCTTTGGTTCGGCTTCAACAAAAAAAGCTATCGATTTCTTAGTCTCACGGTTTTTAGAAGTTGTCTGTAGCTTTAGCTCGTTTTGATAGGCTATGCAGCTTTCGAATTTCAACAATTTCTGTTGGAAATCTGAGCTTACGTTTGACTTTTTAGTTACAATCTCCTCGGGTGACCTATAATTTAGTTCGGTTTGGGTTTGTGAGGTTCTCAAATTACTTTTTTGATTCGAACTTATTTCGACAGCTGTAAACGTTTGGGATCTTCGCATGCTATCTGGAACAGTCGAGTAGGGTTTTAGGTATTGGTCGCAGTCACCGTAGTTCTTATAATTATAAAATTCATTTGTAATATTCTTCGGTAAAGATTTAGAGAATTCCCCTTCGTGTTTTTTAAACGTTTTCCTCTGAGAAGTGAATAGCACCTCCAACGGAGCTGATTTGCAATCGGATTCATTCGATAGGACACTCTCGAGACTATTACAATAACTTTTAGCCCGATAATAGTCATAATCTAGATTTTCCTCCGATAAAATACTATCTTGGGAATTCTTATTGCTCGGGTTGAGGTAAAAGCTTTCACTCTTAGGCATATCACAATCGTAAGTATGATAGAAGTTGCTGTAATTCCTCTCTTCAGATTGGTATTTATAAATCTCATTGTTTGAGACACATCTTCGAGGTGGAATCATCTCCTTCTGTTTCTTATTACGTGTAGAGTTGAAGCTGCAATCTTCGAGAGAATCTGAACTAAAATTAGCATCTTCCTCGTCATTTTTAGGCTCATCGAGGGTGATATCGTAATTCCTGCTAAAATCCTGCGAAAACTTCTCGATATCATCACAAATTTGTTTAAAACCCCTGTCCGTTTCATCTTTGAAATCTACAAAATAACTGAACGATCTTCTAGTGGAAAAGTCGTCTTTCTGAGGCTCCTTTCGAGCGACAAAATCCGACAGGCGACATTCCTCACTTACCGGAGACACCGGAAGACTCTTATGCATCTTATACTTAGCCAAAGTCTTATCCAATTGCAGCTTTCTAGGTTTTATCATGGCCGCTAGATCCTTTTGGGATTTTTCTGGACTCTTCTGCAACATATCGCTGAGCTTCGTGGCCGATACCGAACCGAGGTTGGTATCCTTGCTGTTACTGCTCAAATAGTTGATATCGATGATGTCCTTCATGTGGCAACCGCACAGCTGCAAGTCGACAGGCAACGAGATGCTCGAAGCTAAATTACTGCAGTCATGCAAGCTATTACGTGTAGCTTTTTCAATTTCTGAGTTAGTATCGTTAATCGCATAGGGGAAATCACTTCTGTTAAGTTGGTAACCGTGAGCAAGGGATTGAACTGTGATGGGATCGTTTATTATTACTGATGATGAAGATGAGTCACACTGGCGACGTTCCGAAACGTCGCGTTCGTTACCTTGTTTGCTATTTCGGCCGGACGCCGGGGAACCCCATTTATCCTTTTCCGGAATGTGCGAGAGGTCGTGGATCGATTTGCTATACTTTAAAGGACTATTATGGCCAACCTGCAAAAGGAAAAACGCGAAAAAAATTAATTGAGGTTATAAAAAAACATGTAGATGTCAAACTTTTAGGTTATACGAAGATATCACTTGTCAGAATTGACAGTTAAAAGTAATGTTAGCTCAATACTTACAGTTGCTAACTTTTTCTTCGTATCCGCAATCATCTTGGATAGCTCCTCTCTCTTTTTAAGCGTATCCGGATCATTTTTCGTTTGTTTCGCTGCATTTATAACCGAAATATTCCTAGAAGTTCCTGAGGATGTGCCATTCGTCCTTGTCGTATGATATTGGGAGGATATGGACGACTTATTAACTAAAAAGAGCATTGTGAAATGAAATTAGTAATATTTCAAGCCTTCCGACACTTACTTGGAGACTCAATTTCAGCTCCGCTTAAGCTTTCGAACGTCGACTGGAGATATTTCTCCCTACTAGCAAGTTGATCAAGTGATTCGGAGCTGAGTGAAAGTATTGACATGGGGTTTCGGTCTGTGTTTTCACCACTAGGTGTCGAAGCCTTAAAAATTTAAATCCGTGCTATTTGAGATGCATCTTTTCCTTTCATAATTACTTACATCATCTTCGTCATCATCAGAATCCTGACTCCCGGATATCGAAACAGGTTGTTGTATAGCAATCGGAGGTAAGTTACCCTTTTTAGACTTGCGAATGGATTTCCTAAGTTCATCGGCATCAATATTTGTAATAATAAACTCACTTCCGCTATAAACAAATTGAATTGTAGGTTACGAAGTGTAAACTGAAGGAATATACCTTGCGGAATCAATTTGAGTTGGATAGTATAACGGCTGATGTCTATATTCTTGATCTGAATCGATATCACCATCATGCGCAGTGGATTCATTGTCTGGATCTCGTAATGAACCCAAAGCACTATCGTCAGTGAAGAGATTCCGTCTTTGTTCACCTCGAGATGTTGTAATGTTGCTTGGGGATATCTACAAATAGTTTTTGTAAGTAAATTATAGTCATCTGTCGTTTCCTTTTGAGGTTATTATATTCGCTAACTGATGATTGTGATAAGTAAAATTGAGGTTAAGATTGAATTAATTGAGGTTAAATTTACCTGGGGTGAACTTTTATTAATTTCACTAAAACTATCTGCGCAAGGTGTGAAATCCTCCTCCTAAAAATAATTTAGTAGGGTTACAGTTAATTGCGAAAGTTATTTTTAGGTTAGAATGAATAATCTAACCTGTCTATTTATGATGATTTCCCTTCGCATCTCTGAATACTGTTTAATTTCTGTGCCACTATCTAACGAACTATCTTTCGAACCATCTGAATCTAGTCTCCGATCTAAGAATGCCATGTATTAAAACAAAATTAATCTTCCGAAGTCAAATAAATTTGATACCTTGAATTCCAGGGAACGGAATGACAGAATCCGTTGTATAAAACGATTTCACGCCAACACTACGCTCGGCTCGCTGTGCCCACCTACCTTTAGGGGCTACCACACCCTTTGTCAAAGATATTGGGGGACTTGTATCGTCTGAAATGTGTTTTTTCGCCCATAAAGGTAGCTGGCCAATACTAAATCTGTCGATGGAAAGATTTCGTATTAAAAAGTAGGTATGAAGTGTGCTAATCTAGTTACCTATAATCATTATCCATTGCTTCGTTGGTATCGTATAAGTCGGTGTTTTGTCCATCGGAAAATATCTCGTTATCAAGCGTTTTACCCTGTCTCATGGCTTGCTGACTTAGTCTGGCGTGCATCGTGACTACCATATCATGCGGTACCCTCCAAACAAATATACAACTGGAAGAGAATTTGAATTTAGTTAATCTTGATTAGAATTTGGAATGTAATCGGACCCACCCATCTCCGCTGGCAGAAATCAGTCTTCTACAGTCGTTTGTGAAACGTAATCCTGTTGCCAGCTCTGAATGACCACACATTGTTGCCATGCACTCCCCAGTATAGTAATCGTAGACGGATAAAGATTTATCGGTGCAAGAAGTGGCTAAGTATATGCCAGATCGGTCTAGTACTACCTGAAATGAGATATTTTACCGCGATTAGTATGGTGGAAGTGGATGAATGTAACGTTTTCTGTAAATGTTGTGCCACACTTGGTAATATAGTGCCATACTATTAATATATCATACCATACTATTAACATATAATGCCACAATTCCCATCAAAATCAATAGTCGTAAAGTATCCAACTCACTTTAATCAATGTCCCATCATCGCCAGTACTTCCCTTAAAGCTTTTAGTATGTTTTCCCGTACTGACGCTGTATATTCGGACGTTACGATCTTGACAGGCCGTTAAGACATGTTTCTGGCCCGCATCTATCTCCATGTCGTATAAAGTTGTCTTTCCCGTAGCGTTGTGGCCCCTTACGAACTGCGGGTTGCCGTTAGGAGTCTGCAGAATACAGCGAGGATAATTAACAGAGCATTTGAATCTAACATAACCTTAATTTACCCCTCCTAACGATCTGAATATCAGGCTTTTGTCAGCACCGCAGGATACCATCTGGAGGTTCCCATGGGTCGAATTAAGCAGTCTAACCGCTGTTATCGAGGAGGAATGGTCGTCTAGAGTTTGTAAGAAATCGTAACCCTAAAATACACGAAATTCTGTTACTGGATTGGTGTAATAAAGAAATAAGCTTTAAATTTACCTGGTTCACATCGAAAACATGTATTAATCTGTCGCGACTTGCGCTAGCCATCAATTTGATATCGGTGTCCAATCCTGAGTATTCTAAACATAAGACTTCGGCATCGTGGGCTTCGATTTTTAACAGGCGTTCCATGGTAGAGGTGTTGTGGATCCTTATGTTACCTTTATTCCCCAAAGAAGTGTTAGATTACATCAATTTGGTGGTAAGTGATTAAAAGAGGTACCTGCTCGATCTCCAGAAGCTAAATTCTTCCCATCAGGACTCAATCGTATACATCTAACACCATTTCGACCATCATAAGACGTATCTTGTTTCTCATTCGACATACTATTCGCAGAAATGTCTAAATCCTTCAAATATGTTAGATCATCATCGATATAGACGACTTTAAGCAGTTCCTGCGGTTCCAAAACGGTTTACTGGGATGATCGTTTTAAGCATGAAAAGGACTTACGTTGCTGTAAATATTCCGTTTGTACATTCCCCTTGAATTCTTCTCGGTAACTTTATCTAAACTCCAAACCCTAATCGTGTCATCGGAACTGCAAGTTAGGAAGCTGCCTGGAGGTAAGGGACTATTCGGCGGGGCCATCTCGACGCCCCAGATACAAGCTGAATGGTACAAAAAGGAATGGGACTTGCCGACCTATGGAGATTAGAAAGTTCTCCTTTAATTAATGAAATTTTGAAGGTGGAAAGGTGCCTTACTCGTTTGATATTGTGGACGTCCCAAACGTAGACAGAATGATCGTTGTAGATACACGTCAATTTGTTGTTGATCTCGTCGAAGGCGATCGCGGTCGTGTCTGGATATTTAGCGTCACTCGGCGTGGTTGACATATGCCTAGAAATGTTTATAGATACCCTGTACGTAGGTTTTGTTAAAATGTCAAATTTTAGATTATCGTGTGCCGTTATTGAATTACACTGTGGTACAAATAGTATCTAATTCATATAAGTTGATTTAAGAAGGCTTCGAAATTATTAAGCGTGGAAAATCTGTAGTAATAAAATGAATTTGTCCGATAATAATTTGGAAAGATTATAAAAATGGCTAAAAAGTATATTTTGTACGATAATGTACACCTAAAATTGGACGATCGAGTTCTATTATTGAATTACACCGTGGTAGAAATAGTGTCTAATTTAAATAATTTAAAATGCTTAAATGTTGTTTGAAAGTCAATAACCATTGATTATGTTAAAAAATAAAACAAATTTGTCCAATAATAATTTCGAAAAATCCTTAAAATTACCCAAAAGTGTACCTTGTACGATAGTGTACGTCTAAAATGGGACGATTATTAAAATAAGTTTTTTAACTATCGAGTTCTATTATTGAATTACACCGTGGTATAAATAGCATATAATTTAGATAAATTTATTTTAAAATACTTTAAAAGTTATTTAAAAGACATTAACCATGAATAATGTATGAAAATTAAACGAATCCTTCAAATAACAATTTCGGAAAATCCTTAAAATTACCCAAAAGTGTACCTTGTACGATAGTGTACGTCTAAAATGGGACGATTATTAAAATGACAAGTTTTAACTATCGAGTTCTGTTATTGAATTACACCGTGGTACAAACAGTATATAATTGAAATAACTTGGTTTTAAAAAATTATTTAAAAGTCATTAACTGTGAATAATGTATAAAAATAAAACGTATTTGTTCAATAATAATTTCGAAAAATCCTTAAAATTTCCAAAAAGTATACCTTGTACGATAGTGTAAGTCCGAAATGGGACAATTTAAGGAATTTAATACAAATGGATTAAAACATAAATTGAATCTAAAGGAGGTTAAAACTTACGTAATATTTGTTCCTAAACTAACGTCGACTCCTAGGTAATGCGTTCGCGGTAACGTAGTGATAAATTTTAAGGTTAGAGGATCGAAACATCTAACAATTCCTTCAGCACAGCCCACGAATATGAAATTTTTTCCTACAGCGATACAATTGGCACTCGTAGTCTGTTAAAGTAGTAATTAATAACATTGTAGTATTAACTTTTTCTAATCGCAAAAAAAAACACCACTTACCCTTAATTCTACCCATTTATCTAGTAACCTTCTATTGTTAAATTCGCATAGTAATCCGGATCTAGTGATGGCGTACGTGCTATCGCCACAGTCTGCTTTTCCGCAAGCCACGTCGCAAAAGTAGTTATTCCTTTGTTCACCCAAGATGGCCGATCTACCCATCAGGGGTACCGCTTCCTTATACTAAATCATTTGTTTGAGAAATAAATTGATTAGGATTGATTAGGCTTACAATATAAAATTGTTATACAGGGTGTTCCACAAATAACTTTATACACTTCGATCAGTGATAGTAGAGATGATAATAAGAACAATATTCTAAAACATTTACGTTCGATTCTCAATTGTTTTCGAGATATCATCAATTGATGAAAATATGTAAGGTTTCTGGATATATTGAAGTACTTCGATAATATTTATTAAGTGTTAGAATTCTTTAGAGTTGTTATAATTGTAACATAACCTTACCTTTGCTTTGCCATACTCCAAAAACCAAAATTTGACGTGTCTATTCCCAACCGTCACGAAATAACTGCCATTTTCCGAGAATGCTAGCGATTTAACTTTGGTGCTGACTTTATTACTGGCCACTTTGATGTTATTTTTCCAATCCCATACATTGACAATCATATCGTGCTGGGTGCCTATGCTTACGACGTATTTGTTAGTCGGTGAAAATGCCTGAAAGTCGCGGATTAAATAGGATTCTACTTTTTCCTTAGAAAAGGAAGGGCACTTACCACGCAGCAGATTCCATATTTGTGCGATAGAAATTCAGCCACCTGTTGAACTTGCGGATACAGCCCGGGGTGACCGCTGGATTGCGGATCGCTCTGTAGATCCCATACTCTCACCGCAGGTTGATGGCCACATTCGCCTTTGTTTTTTTCGAATTCCCGAAAGATGAAATAGAATGATATCGTGTTAAAATTGGTGCACCAGGTGTAAGCATAAGTTTTTCCGGTTTTTTTTTTGTTAAAAAGAAACACGTAATTTTCAAGGGAAAATTATTCAAAATTTAGGCCATAGGCTTCTATGCAAGACTGTCAAACCATTCGTTGAGTCATTTTCCAGCTTCCTCGAAATTGCTGAAGTGCTGCTCTGGGAACGCGCGTTAAACAGGAAAAAACTTATGCATACACCTCGTATATAATACAGGGTGATAAATAAAGTATTTAGTGTTATTTTTTACAAACTAATTAGATCAATAACACCAAGATAAGAAAACGCTGTAAATCCAGCTTTCTAATGGTATTAGTGAAATAAATTCACGAGAAAGACATGTGAAGAGCTATAAAACGCTAACACACGGACATGTTTCTGCCTACCCGGTGTCATCAGCGTGGTTTCGAGCAGTTTTATGCTAAACACAAGTAATTTTCTCGCTGCTTCTATCGCCATACGATATAAGTGAATATTCCTGGCGCTAACTAGTGCCAAAAGAAAGAAACACTTGTCCGCAAAGTCAGACAGCGAAAAGAAGCGTGTACAGTTTCCCACCCTTCTCTCGAGCAACACTTAAGATTGCTAGTCCCGAGAGGGTGTTTTTGCACCAAGCGGCAGTGCATAGGGAAACTGCACATGTGAATGACTTCTCAAGCTTACCATGACGTATTTTTTTTATTAGATCAATAGGTTAATGTAAGCGGAATAAAATTGTGTTTTGGTTGACATGATACCGTTCTTTTGTTAGATAAAAAAAAACGTTTCATGGTTTACCGGTTACCGTACCTGTTACTAAATATCTACCGCAGGAAGAAAAGGCCAGCGATGTTATGCTTTTCCTGCTCGTATTGACGATGTGGCTCTGTTGGCCGGACTGGGTATTGAACAGTACAACGGTGCATCTAAAAAAGATAATATCCTATCTTTTCCGCGTGTAAAAATTAACTTAACCTAATAGTAAAATCGTATTAACTAATTAGGAGTACCGTAAGGTAACGATTTGGGACCGTTATTCTTTGTTATACGCATGTGAACGTATACGATCGTAGTTTCGCGATTTCTTCGGTGGAAAAAGCATTTTTACTTTCTCATATTAGATCGTCCGAAGTAAACAATGCAGAAAAAAACCGATTCACTTACGTCTAATAAACAATAACGCGTCCTAGATAATATAATACAGCGCGGCGGAGTATTTAGAGCATCATTTGTGAATTCCCTTTCAAAATTAATATTGTTATTATAATTTTTCACCGCCTGCTACTAGTCGGCTTACTTTAACGGTTACATAGAGTGATTCCAGCATGCGATATGTTTGATCTAGTAGTCTGGGTGTCGGTTAATAAATTAAAACGTTAATTCTTATTTAAAGAAGATAAAATATGTAGATAAGATATCTTTTTATGGGTTTACTTTCTTTAGAATATCTAAAATTCCTAGTAAAGTATACAGGTTTTCCATGCAATTAAAGAGAAGCGAACTTACCCTGCTGGATAAGCTACTAGCTCCGAGTGTGGGTCACAATCCAAGGCCGAATTGGTCGAAACAGTAACCCCGAGGACTTTCTCTAATTTAATCTGAAATATGAACGAATTATAATAGCGATGAAATTAGATCGTCTTTGTATACAGGTTGATTCAAATTAAATGCGCCCACCATTGTTATCTCTGTTATTATTGTTTCTTTTTAAGTAGATTAAATTAGCAAAGTATAATAATTTTTTAACGTTGATTAATATGCAACATACGAAAAAACAATAGCATGACACATCTCCGAGAAATTTTGAGGTTTATATTTCTTTTAAACGGAATGCTTTGTATATTTTAAAAAATTATGATGTCAAGTTTTATACGCTATAGTCTTAAAATGAATAAATAAAGAAGTTATAGCAGTTTCCATTTTGTTTTAAGTGTTATTACTCCACCATTTTTTGGCAAAAGAGAATACACACATGTCTTTGTGTTTAATGTTTATTCTAACATATTACACCTTAAAACAATGTCATTGCAATCAAATTAAAAAGAAGAAAGTAACTCTGGATACTCTGGGTAGCTCTTAAGGCTGTTCTTCCATTCAAATTTGCGAAAACTTTCTTAATTTTGAAATTCCTTCGCGTTGTTGTACCGCGTTTTGTGCATCTGATTTTGTAAATGTCCCCAAAAGAAAAAAGTCTAAAGGTGAAAGATCAAAAAAGCATGCTGATCATCGAATCAGCGATCAACTTATCGGCAAAGATAGAGTTCAGGTAATTAAGTACTATGCGATAGCTTGGGTGCTTGCTGAAAGTATAAGTTTTGGCGCATCAGATATTCTATAAATTCCAGACATCTCCCTTTATAAAAAGAGCATATTTGGCGTATTTTGGGATCCAGTTAGGAGATCAGGATAAATCTTGGGCATCTCATTTTGTATGCAAAATATGCATAGAACATTTGGGACAGTGGACAAAGGAATGAGAAACGGCTTAAAATTTAGAGTACCTATGGTATGGAGACAGCCTAAAAACCATCATGATGATTGCTATTTTTGTTCTGTCAACATCAAAGGCTAACATGAAGTCAGGAAGGAGACCTCTTCCTCATTCTGAAGAAATACCTATTGCAACGTTCAGTAACTTACCTATACTTCAATAGGATGACTCGAATGCATCGTCTGACGAGGTGCAATTCCAGGAAAGTGAATGTGATAGTGATTTTGAAGAATTATCAGCGAGTCCCCAACGCTTCACGCAACAAGAGCTTAATTACCTTGTTGGAGGTCTGAATCTCTCTAAGGAATCGTCCGAATTGCTTGCTTCCAGATTAAAGGAAAGGCATTAACTGTGTCCAGGTGGTAATATTACATTTTATCATACCAGATAGAAAGATCTGCTGCCGTATTTCTCCAAAGAAAATAACTTGTGTTTAGTTATATAGTAATAAACCTGGTTCTATACCTATTCGACATTGCAGCAATATGAAAGAGGAATACGAGGCAATATCATTGTTCCTGTAAAATATCAAGTATGAAGAGCATCAGGGTGATGTGTCGATCTAAAAATGGGCAACAATTGCTTACACAAGATATCTTTGTTTTCTTATGCCTTTGGGACACCAGAGCTAAGGCCCAGCACTGGATTATCAGAAACTGGCCCTTAAGAAACAAGAAAAAGTTTTAAATTCAGAACGTTTTTGACAATTTCAAAGGGCATACTGTTCGTTTTGGTTTAAAGTGAAAGAAGAATGACAGCGTATCTTTGTCATTAACTAAAATCCACCATAATTTCTTTATTTTTCATTTTAAGACAATAGTGTATTAAAACTTTTATTAATATATCTAGAGAGTGTTCCATTTAAAGAAATTTATAAACATTATTACATATTATTACAGAGATGTGCACTTAATTTGAATTAGCCTGTATATCGTCCTACACGTTGTTTTACGCCAAAAAAGTTGAATGTGGGTTGCTTCAATTTCATCCAATAAATGATATATTAAATAATGGTTTTCACTTTTATTGGCCTCAAATTAGTCTGGATTCTTTTTTGTCCGAGATCCGAGTCTAAGAGACTTTAGAAATTGCGTTGTTGTTTGTGCCTTAAAATTTTATTGATGGGGTCACGTTTAAAAATAACTTTAACAGGTTTATTTACAACAATTACGTACAATAGCAAATTTATTCCATAGATAAATAAAAATAGTAGATTTTCAGACGAAATCCGATTTAAATACGATGAGTAATACGTCTAAAATTCGCAGCTTCAACCTTAGAAACTATGCGGTATAAATCGATTAATGTAACCATGTCAGATGCCATCCCACGTTTAGATTCTATTAGAAAATGTTTGCAGTAAACTAACTGCCGTTTACAATAGATAATGCAGCACCGTTTTAGTAAAGTTAATTGATGTCAAGACAACTGGTTTAATGGAAAATGATTCATATGCGATAGATAGTCTCGATAATCTCGCAGGTTGTTATAACGTTTCAATTTGTTTATAAATGATTTGGTTACGTGATAGTTTTAAAAGTAAAAGGTGTTCCGATTTAGAGATTACTTTTTAGATTTATGATAGTACACGTGAATTATTTATGAGGGCAACCTGAAATGTTTCCGGAATAAACAAGAAAAACACAGTATTGATGTGGTTCTTTTATTTTTCGATGTAGTCTCCTCGCAGATAAATACGCTGTAGGATATGGCCAACGCGTTCTTCTGAGATCCCTGTTGTCTCCACTATCTCTTTCAGCTTCAATCGGTGATCGACTAACACGACGCCATGAATCTCGTCGATCATTTCATCGTTGGTAGCGATTTTGGGCGTCCACAACGTGGTTCGTCACTTGGACTTGCGCGGTCACATTTGAACTCCCTCACCCAGAAGCTGATGGTCGAAAATGATCGAGTATATACGCCATGAATCTTTAGCAAAATATTTCGAATTTCCGTGGTCGTTTTCACAGCCATCCAAAAGTGTTTTATCACTGCACTAAATTCGATTTTATCCGCCTGACTTGCTACACAAAACACACTATTACACAACAACCATTGACAGTAGACGTCTGAAATTTTAACAGTTGCCATAAAAAAAGGTTGGCCATGCCGACTAATGAATCCATTTCAACCTTTGTGTGGCATCTCTTGCCGATTCCGGAAACATTTCAGGTCGCCTTCGTAAATTAATAATTTATTCGGGTAAAAAATGTACAAACGTATTTAGAGCTTTTAAAAGTTGGAGAAATCACGCCTTCGAGTGTAACACAAAAAGTAAACCACGTAACATAATGGGAGCGGTGGCAATCGATTCTGCGACATCGATTCGGTTTAGAAACACAGTCATTAAAGGTTTTACTTAGTACTTTATCCTTTTTTAGTCTTTATATAGTACAAAAGTTGGTTCTTTCACTACTTGATTTGTAAGTCTTCATTACGCCAAAATATTTAATAATATTTTGACATACACAGTTTGGCAATTATAACATATATATATATATATATACAATTCATCTATTTTATGTTTTTACCTACGTCATTGTTTTGCATAAGTTAAGACAATCTACTCATTAGACGATCTTTCTCTAGTACTGTTGCTGAAAAAGGAAGCAAGATTTTGCGAATGAATAAATTGCCTTAACTTATACGACAAAACAATGACGTAGGTAAAAACGCAAAATAGACGAAGTGTTTATAATTTTATTACAAAGAACGTAAATGGTAAAAAAATACTCTCAATTTGGAACACCTTTTAAAAGTTAGATTAAACACCCAAAATTCCCTAATTAAAGTAATATAAGATTTAGTAATTTTATTTAGCTTAGTAAATTTTGTTATATTCGTCTTAATAAGATTGCTTTTACCTTATACGTGCATATGATTTCTTTTTCGATAAGGGGGAATGAATTTCTGGGCATCATTTTGTATTTCACGTGGTATACCTTGTTTCAATATAAGATATTAAATATAACCTATAAAAAAAAAAGAAATACATCATTTCTTACATTTAATTTGAATATTTAGTTCAACGTAAATCAGATGATTCAAAATCACCTCAATCCTGTCTATAATATTGAAAAATTAAATTTGATTGTAGCTCAGAAAAGTAAATAAGTTCTTCTCAAATCAGACCCAAAAAAAAGATTAAATCAGAACAGGAGCAAATACAGAATCTATTTTCAAGAATTTCCTTTACAATCTCTCTTAGAAAAACCTATTAGTAATTCTTCGAAAATCATCTCCAAGATGGTGGATTTTTTCCCTTTTTTTATACACCAGGCCTCTTTAAGGCATCTTCAAAGAGAACGTCTAGGTTCACTTTCACAGGATTACTGCTTCACACAACGCTTGTATAGGAGAGATAAAAAAAAAGTTGCTTTCGAACATAGAAAGTCATTTTGCCTTACGTTAAAGTTGTCTGTCCGTATGTTTAGCCATCCAAGTTGATGGATATACAGCGAATACGCGTTTTATACTTTAAAACGTGAGGATGCGTTTGTAAGCTGTGAGATAGTAGTAAATTTTCGTGCTAATAAAGTCGTTATTAATGTAAAACGTAGTAAAGCCGGTAATAATGACGTTCCAGGTAAAATAGCACGTTTTTTCAAGGTCGAACGTTACGGTTACGCTGTTGTATATTAGAAAGAGAAAATTTTGTCAACAATAGCCTACGTGTTTTTTTTTGCAACTGTTTCGTACGATAAAAGACAATAAAATTAATCGGCCAAATAAAAAGAATCTACTGGTAACAGTTAATTTTTCCGTTTGTGTATCGGCTTTGCTTGTTAAAGATTGTATTTAACATTTCTTACATGTAGCTAGCACAATTTTCTGGCATAATTGACATTTTTAACGGGTAAATAGTAATCATGCTTTTGTAAAAAGAAAATAAAATAAAGTGAAATGAGGTAAGGAAGTAGAATATATACAGTATCTCAGACTTTCACGGCCGTTTGACATAGTTGTAACGGTTGACGGGTTCCGCCGTGTCACTACGCTTTTGTCCTTGACGTTTCGCGAACTGCGGTTCGCATTTTCAAAGATACCTTTGAAAATGCGTCAGGGACAAAAACCTAGTGACACGGTGGAACCCGACAACCGTTACAACTATAGAATATATACAGTTTATCACGCTTGGGTTGAAAATGGTTGTCATAAACATTATATTGGCTTGGCAACAAACTAATTTCGTGTTTTAAATATTCATGTGGGCTCTGTTTCTTTTGAATGACTTCTGTCAATGTTACAATTATATAGGCTTATCATTTGTCAGTACAAATACTGTAACGTCTTCACCGTTGTGTGGTCTTGATGACCGCATATAAGAAACAAACTTTAATTACCAAAATATGTTTCTTTACCCATTGCAAAACGGTTAAATGTATCATAACACATGGGCTGAAAAGTCCCGGGCCTAACAAAGAAAACACGGTTTTTTTGGTTCAAAATTAGCTTTATTCATCAACGTAATCTCCATCATTCCAGCGCCGCTCTAACATTTCAATACCACTTTTGTAGAACGATTTATCTTTTGCCTCAAAATAGGCCTCAGTTTCAGCGAAAACCTCTTCATTCTCGCGAAATTTCTTAGCATTTTTTTGAGGTCTGCGAACAGCCAGTGGTCGCTGGGAACCAAATCTGGCGAATACGGAGGATGTGGGAGCAATTCGAAGTTCAATTCATGTAGTTTTGCCATTGTTTTGATTGACTTGTAACACGGTGCGTTGTCTTGGTGAAACAACATTTTTTTCTTTGCCATATGCGGTCGTTTCTTTGCAATTTCGGCCTTCAAACGCTCCAATAACGCTATATAATATTCACTGTTGATGGTATTTCCTTTCTCAAGATAGTCGATGAATATTACACCACGCACATCCCAAAATACGGAGGCCATAACCTTTCCCGCCGATTGTTGTGCTTTCGGGCGCTTTGGACGAGGTTCACCAGTTGCTGTCCACTCAGTGATGGATCCATGTTTAATCCATTGTCACATATCGACGCAAAAATTCCGGTTTGTTACGTTTAAACATGGCCAAACACTGCTTAGAATCATCAACACGTTCTTGTTTTTGGTCAACAGTGAGCAAACGCGGCACCCACTTTGAACAGAGCTTTCTCATAGTCAAATGCTCATGCAATATAAAGCGAATACGTTCTTTTGATGTCTTTACGATGTGAGCTAACTCACGCAACTTCACTTTTGCGATCATTCAAAACGATTTTGTGGATTTTCTTGATGTTTTCTGGTGGTACCGCCTCATTTGGACGTCCACTGCGTTCTGCACCATCGGTGTCTCTACGACCACGTTTGAAGTCAGCAAACCAACGTCTTATTGTTGTTTCTGATGGAGCGGAGTCCCCATAACACTTTTCAAGCCATTGCTTCGCTTGAACGGCATTTTTTCCCATCAAGAAGCAGTGTAAAATTAAAACACGAAATTGTTTTTGATCCATTGTTTTGAAAATAACAAAAGTAGCGTGACTCTTAGCACAATAACTCACAAACTAATGAATAGAATATCATGAAAATTTATCTAGGTGCCTCTTTTTCTGGCACACTAGTGTACTCTCATTAAAAATATGTTAGTTTCAAACCTGTTTTTTAAAAACATTTACGTGTCAAGAACTATTCCCTAAAAAATCATTGATACAAAAAAAGCTTTCCGATATACAATTGAAACTCTAACAAATATTAAATCGAAAAAAACCACAACACCGTACAGAAGATAATCTTCCTCTCATTTAAAAGCGATAAAATCTCTTTCTTATCCCGTACGGACATTTCAGATTGTACTATCAAGTATCATTAATTCGTAATTACCCTACTCCCATTTCAACCTAAAAGCAGCGAAGACTACAAATTAAGAACTAAAATAGCTTTCGCGAAGAGAGTCGTACCACCATCCTCTCCGCCACGATTAGGAAATGCAATACCCTGGGAACTCGAAAATATCTTTCGTACCAACGCTTTACAATGAAGCATTTTAGTATAGCGGCAGCGGTATTTCTAAACTGTGAGGTTATTGCACAGGAAAGAGGAAACTGAAATGCAGTTACGTTAATTGTATTTTGATAAAGGCAGTATGGATACGAAACGTACTATGTCTAGGCTTATTTGAATGCAGTACGGACGTCGTCAGCCTAGCCGAGGTAACTGTACGTGTTAGTCGATGAATTGTTTTGCTTCCACGAAGAAATTTTCGAACGTGAAAGAAATTTCTTTTAAATATGGTTTTCACATATATCACTACCTACTTCTTCACGTGTCATGTGTTTGCATTGAAATTGGGTGATCATTTTTAAAATGGAATAGATTCAATTTTATTTTATTCCACATTTATAGCACCTCCGATTAGTAACCGACTTGGCAGCCGTACACTAATCAGTAGAGACCGGATTATATGCAAAGAAAATATATGCGCATATATATGCATCGATTTTTGAGAAAATATGCATAAACCTGGGGCATATATGCAAAATTTTTATATAAAATAAATAAGAGCAGAAATTTAAGCATTAACTTTATTGCACAAAATTTTTTTACAACACATATTAGTTTTTGCATTACGTAAACAAAACTAACACACTTAAGCACAAACTGTCAACTGAATTACCATCCTTTCTACTTCAGCATGTCAAACAATTTTCCTCTTGCTATCATTGTATATACAAAAAACGAGCCTCCATTTTCACACAGAGATATTCCTTGGCGTGCAATTTGCCTTCTCGTCCTTCTATTTCATCCGGGGCGTTAAGAAAATTATGGCAACATCTTGAATAAATAAAATTTTCATTTCGTGAGAGAACTGTTGCAAAATTGAAGCCGTATTTCTCCTTCCGATGTTCCGTTTTTAAAAAATGACAGTTCTAGTTTAGCTCTTATCTTACGAAACCTCATTCGTGCCCCTCGTTAATTGTCACGTCTTAGATTTGAAGCACAATTTACTATTACGAAGCTAGACGCTTAAGATATATTTCATTAGATACTGCGTGGGCATTTTCTATTGGACTTGATGATGTTATTATTAATAGGTGTATGTGTGATTCAATTACGCAATTTTCTACTGCTATGTAATATAGTTTAGTGGGTGTTGCATGCGCTGGTCGATTTAGTAATTGCCAAGGACGTTGAATTGTATGCATTTTCTTTTCAAAATCTTCGGTTTGAAATCTTTGTTGCGTGGATCAGTAAATTTTTAGGGATTATTTCAAAAGATTAGGATGGATTTTTCTAGGAAATTTTCGAATTCATCTAAAACGTTTTAGAAGTCAAAATCAAGTTATTTTAAGTTAAAATAGATGCAGGGTGATTCACGTTATTCGAGGTAAGGTAGTACGGTAGTTATTTGATTTTGGTGAAGTAAAGTTGTATTTTCTTAAGCGGAACACACTGTATATCAATTCTTTTTTGGTTACTAGAATCGAAATGTCCTTACCTAAACCCAATAGTTTTTGAAATACTTTGTAATATCAATGTTTCTTTTTTCTAAAGCAAATTCACACTAGAATCTATATTGCGTTTGCGAAAAATTACCCATTTCCGATTTCCTTGAATCCATCACTTTCAAAAATGGATATTTTAAAGTTCCCGTACTACACAACGAAACTTCGTGGAAGCTCTATCCATTTGAAATCATCTCGTTCCTTTTATTGTCCAAAGGAATATTGGAAATTCATTTATCAAAAGAATTAGAAACAATATTCCATTTAAACCTTGTTCGCAAAAATAAGGACCAATTAACACATGGGCTGAAAAGTCCCGGGCCTAACAAAGAAAACACGGTTCTTTTGGTTCAAAATTAGCTTTATTCCTCAACGTAATCTCCATCAAGAGCAACGCAATCATTCCAGCGCCGCTCTAACATTTCAATACCACTTTTGTAGAACGATTTATCTTTTGCCTCAAAATAGGCCTCAGTTTCACCGATAACCTCTTCATTCGTGCGAAATTTCTTACCGGCGAGCATTTTTTTGAGGTCTGCGAACAGCCAGTGGTCGCTGGGAGCCAAATCTGGCGAATACGGTGGATGTGGGAGCAATTCGAAGTTCAATTCATGTAGTTTTGCCATTGTTTTGATTGACTTGTGACACGGTGCATTGTCTTGATGAAACAACATTTTTTTCTTTGCCATATGCGGTCGCTTCTTTGCAATTTCGGCCTTCAAACATTCCAATAACGCTATATAATATTCACTGTTGATGGTATTTCCTTTCTCAAGATAGTCGATGAATATTACACCACGCACATCCCAAAATACCGACGCCATAGCCTTTCCAGCCGATTGTTGTGCTTTCGGGCGCTTTGGACGAGATTCACCAGTTGCTGTCAACTCAGATGACGATCGTTTTGATTCCGGAATGAAGTGATGGATCCATGTTTCATCCATTGTCACATATCGATGCAAAAATTCCGGTTTGTTACGTTTAAACATGGCCAAACACTGCTCAGAATCATCAAAACGTTCTTGTTTTTGGTCAACAGCGAGCAAACGCGGCACCCACTTTGAACAGAGCTTTCTCATAGTCAAATGCTCATGCAATATAAAGCCAATACGTTCTTTTGATATCTTTGCGATGTCAGCTAACTCACGCAACTCCACTTTGCGATCATTCAAAACGATTTTGTGGATTTTTTTATGTTTTCTGGTGTTACCGCCTCATTTGGACGTCCACTGCGTTCTGCATCATCGGTATCTCTACAACCACGTTTGAAGTCAGCAAACCAACGTTTTATTGTTGTTTCTGATGGAACGGAGTCCCCATAACACTTTTCAAGCCATTGCTTCGCTTGAACGGTATTTTTTCCCATCAAGAAGTTTTTGATCCATTGTTTTGAAAATAACAAAAGTAGAGTGACTCTTAGCCCAATAACTCACAAACTAATGAATAGAATATCATGAAATTTTAACAGCTGTCTTTTGAAGGTTAGTACTAACTGAGAGAAAGGTGACTGCAATAAAACTAGCGTCATCTATGTGTTAGGCCCGGGACTTTTCAGCCCATGTGTGAAATATCGGCCATTCCACCCGATACATTTAGTTTGACCATTTATCAGCACAATAGGTGAAAGATACGAAAATACTGCTTTATCATATCATGTGGTGTACATTCTAGTGACTAGAGAATTAGATATGAAAAAGATGAGTGTAATATGGATGCCCCGAATGTACAGCGTAGCTTGTACTTATATTCCGGGACAACACTGCTTTACCGACATAATTTCGCAGCTCTATTCATAACTGTAGCAAACTATACTCCCTAATTACATTTACATACATTATATCGTACATTTCTAACATTACCTCTTACCGAATTCTAGTTTTTTCTTTTAAGTATCTTTCGAACGTAACCCAAACTTCCAGGATTGCTTAAATTTTCAAGTTCTAACGGCTTCTTCGAAACGGTTTCATCTAATTAAGCCTAACATGTGTCGCACGCGTTCGAATGTTACTCGCGAAACAAAACAAGCCGCAACGGCACATAAAGCGCAACCTTCTGGTAAGCACCGCTCTTGCTAGCGAATACGTCCGGTTATTTCGCAAGAGTTAACGATCGCTACGCTGAAACAGCCGTACATGGAACGCCGTAATATAACGAATCCATTTACTAAATTAAAAGCAAACTGGGCGTCAACCACTATGTGGTATTCGGGGTTAGAATGTTTAGAATCTCACGAAGTCATGGGGCAGGTGAAAGGGTCATTTTTCTAGTGAGGTAAGGTCGGATATTAAAAGCGGTAACGTCCGTGATGTTCGATTATTTCGAGCTTCTTTGGAGATTAATATTTATTTTGAGAAGTTTGAAATACGTGTGTTTGGTATAAATACAGTCCCTGTCCAGTTTATTAGGGCCACTTAAGATTTGTGTGTTGATCTTCTTTAGGTATATTTGCTGCAATCCATCGTAGATTAGATAATGTTTTAAAGTTAAGCAAATTAGTAAAGATTCTAATAATAATTGTAATTAATTTCATAATTTTAGTTAACGAACACCACAATGCTGGTTACAGTTGCAAAACAGTACAGTAAACAACGTAAACATAAGGAATTGACAGGAATAGGTTAGTTTTATCACGTGTCTTTGTTTTGCCTTACTGACGTCATCACTTACACGGCCCATTGCAAAAAAGAAGAAATATCCCGACAACTGCTTGTACAGTACGTTTTTTATTATACATTTTAACAAAATCGCTATTTTGGTATGTGGCCCTAATAAATTGGGCAGGGACTGTAATTTGTATTATGTTATTGACCATCCTGTATATATGAAGGCAATTTCTGTAGGAGCAATTTCTAGTTTGAAATTGAATTTAATTGGAGTTCATCCTGAGGTTATTACGGTCAGGGAATCTCGTAGATTCTCCGGGTGATATAATCTAATTCTTAAATTGCATCTTCGGGACGTTAAAGCAAATTAAAACACGATTTATAATTAGAAGATTTAAGTACCTCTAAGTTAAGATTAGTTCGGACACGGAAAAAAAAAAACGAGAAAATATTCAAACTCATTTTTCCAAAACTTAAAATTTATAGAGAGCTTTAACCTAACTTTAATCAGGTTCACATAAAACTCTTAACACTAACCCACGCACAAGCAGCTTTATTTAGACACTAAAGCATTTATCAAGAAACAATACATTTTTGAGGTAGCGTACTCCCACCCCAAAGTATATTGGAAATTTATTACCTGCAATATTGTCCCAAAAATAATCCTATTTGTGGCGATAAGGATTATTCTGAAAATTACTGGGTGATAAAATATAATAGGCCTTTTAATCATTCTCTAACCGGTATTCTTGGAAGTTTGCGTGTACAATTAATACATAATAAACTTTATAAAGGGCCTAATACAAATGTTATTTATGTATAAAAACAATTATATTATCTTTTAGTAAGGGTGTCCGAACTAATATGAACGATCGTGTATAACATAAGAGTTTTATATTATTATCTACCGTGACGATGAAAAACCTTGAAACATAAAAAAAACTAATAAACAGCAGTAATATAAAAAAGTCAAATTTACTCAAAAGATTAGCGTAAGAAATTTTTACATCTAAAATACGCACCTGGTCAACGATCATCTTTTTTTAATAGTATCGAGAACCTCTCTAATCCAATATTTAACATTTAATGAGAGTAAATAGCAAACTAGGATCCGAAGGAAATATTTATTCAAAAAGAAACACCACAAATTCACTAATCGTAACCGCAATTAAAAAGGGTAAACTTCCTATCTAGCGTGCCGTGAAAAGGAACACTCGTGTATCATCCTGTCACCGGTCAACGCGTGCTTCGAACTGACCGCGCTCGAAAAACAAAACACCATCGGACGTTTCAATACGGTCTCAACTCATAGTCGACTTCGATTGTAAGTATTATCGTATTTTTATTCGTCCACAAAGGTAATTTCGATTATGTAATTAAAAATTTGATTCGTCAGTGTTCTTTTTTTTTGTTGTCGTTTATTCCTAGGCCATCTTTGATGTTATTTAGTTGATTTTACGTAAGCACATATTTAATATCTCGTATTTTCTTTCTCTAATTAACACGGCGCTCGCGAGTTTAGCTCTTGTTGAATTGAAGGCAAAACATAATAGGAACGAGTTGGCTATGTGAATGTACATGAGATTTCCCCTACTACCACTAACTTTTAAGTTTCCAATGTACGTGAGTCTATGAATGGCTGTCTGCAGGAATATGCGTTTTGTAGCGTGAAATATTTCATTACGGTTTTATTGTTGGTTGTTTTTTTTTTGTATTAGACCAGGGTTGCTAGATTAAAGGTTGATTTTAAAAAAAATTCAAAATTATAGTACAGGGTGGTCATAAAGTTAGTAATCCAATAGATATTTTTAATTTTTTAAGTTAATAATTAACTTTTTTGACGTGTTGTGTTATTTTACAATACTTCTTTTATTGCTCATGGCCTTCTCGATTCCATCCATCTAGTCCCCTCTTTGAACGTTTATCTTCATTCATTCTTTGTACATGTCCATACCATATAAGCTTACATGTTCCAGTTTTGATAATCCGCAGGTTCTTCTCAGGAAGGCTCTTTCAACGGTGTCTACATTCTTTTTATTGCTGTTTTATCATCTGCCAGCTTTCTCTGCACCGTTAAACTTATATATTTTTATCTTTGTTTTCAGTCTTAATCCTTTAGACCATAACAAAGAATTTTAAGGCATGGGTTGTTTTTTCCCCCAGTTGTATTTTATTTCGTATGTCTATTTTCGATGTACCTTCCTCAGTAAGTACAGGCAGGGACACAATTATTAGGCACCCCCATTTTTTTCTATTATCTTTAAGATAAACAAATATTATAAAAGCAAATATTTGTTACTATTATTCAACGAATTCAGAATTTGATTAACCGGCATGTATTTCTTATATGGTTGGGTTAATGGCGACTGCTAGAGAAGTGATACGTCTTTATGTTGATACCAGATCCATTCAGTTCATATTGTTGCTTGCACGACTTCACCAAAGACTGCGTGATATCGGGTTATTTACGAGACAATCCCATGATTCCGGGTGATCTAGATCGTAATCTAACCCTGAGGTAGAAAAAGCAATTTTAGCCAACAAATCCGAAACTTAAAGTTCTTTGAAGATGCGAAAACAATTGATTTTAACACAAACCCATCCATATATTTATTAAGACTTTTCTGCATATTTTGGGTGATATTATCTCCCCTTTTGTGATATACTTTCTGTGACACCCTGTATATAGAATTAAGAAACTAAGAATTCTAGCTGCTAATTGCTGACTATTTTATATCTAACCTCTTTTAATGACGTCTATTATTAAACAATTTACGTCTCATATTTTTCTAAACAAGCAAATCACACATCCTACCGCTCAGGTGGATAACAGCTTATGTCATATTACACAAAGAAAACAGATCATCAAACATAAAACGAAACCCAACTCATTGCTGTACAAGTTTAACGACATTATTTACCGCCAATTTTTTTCTTTAATTAGTTCATAATTAAATCCGTGTTTCTTGCAAAGCTTGCTTGATTCTATCAAGGTTTCAAGTTACAAATGGAATTACTTTGAATTTCAAAATAAACTCATGGATAATTTATGTAGTCGATCTTCGTGTTAAAGTTGCAATAAATAAAATTGACGTAATCGCATTTTTTAACGCAAATTACCTTGCGAAGCCAACTAAGATTTAGGTATGTATCTATCGCGTAATTTGAAAAACAGGAAAGCAAACGTCCGGAAATGACATTATGGACACCTGATTATTAAAGGAAGTACTTTTAATAGTGTAAATATCGTACGTACCATTTGGAACCTTAAATAGAATAAGAAGGTTTTGAATTACGAGCTAGCAACCGGAAATCTTTAAAAAAGGAGTAATTCAAGGCCTTCGAGATGGATACGAGGGGTGGTTAGAAAGTTATTTCGTTTTGTTTTTATTTAAGTAATCCTTTTTTTATTATTAATTTTGATTATGTGTTTTTATAGTGATAAAATAGAAAATATACGATAGAAAGTAGTGAAGATAAATGTTTTTATAAGTAGGTGAATTTCGCGAAATGGTGTTTAATTTCTTTTGGACGCCAATGTAGACAGAGAGATTCTATTATGTCATTTTGGTTGCATATATTGAAAGAACAAATAATAACAAGTCGGCCTTGAGATTCCTATACACTATCACCCGTAAAAGTCAGACCATCCCTATACCCATAATACAATTTGGAAAATTTTTATTCAAATGCAATATGATAGCGTCTTTAAAGAATTAAATTAGAATCTAACTATATTTTTTGATGCCTTTCCGTTATTAAAAGCATTTTTGTTGTCCTTAAAAGCAATAGTTTAATATTCTTTTAAAGGCACCAAATACCTATAATTTATTTTTTGATCCAGTATTGCGTTATTTTTCTTTTTTTTTTTTTGTTCTGGGGGCATAGGAATCAGTTTCATTTTTTATTATTTTTTGTAACCTTATATTTTCCCATTCCCATTTTGGAATTTATGTTTATTAGATTATAACAGGAGTCTTAAAAATTTTTCCAGTTACAAAGGCTAACACCCAGCTAGCTGGCTTATATAATAATATCGATAGGATTACTAAGTGTTATTTCTAATGCTTATAGTGACCGTATTACAACATTAATCGGCGATTACGAAAATTCATTGGCGGAACGTCGAAGGGGTGCTACAAATATTTAAAAAATACGAAATAATTTTTATTTAAACTTACAAGGTGATGTCAATGATTTTAAAATGTCTAAGATTATAGTATTTTGAACGCTTTACATTACCAAAACGGTAAGTTCAGTCTCGTCCTTCAAAGGGGTGCGTCTTGCAAGATCGAGAAAAAATATTTTATTTTTATTTTTTGCACCCCTTTGACGACACGAAAATGAACTTCCATCTTTTGGTGATATAGTAAACTAAAGACTCTATTTCCAGTAGATTTTACAATTCAAGCTTTCGGTGCTTTAGAAACACAGTTTGAGTAGCATTTTTTCCAAATTTTGATACAATTGCAAATAACATCAAGATTTCTTAAGGTCGTCATAGAAACCTTTGATCCAGAACTCCAAATAGAAATGATTGCGTTATGGTACAGCGATATTTTTAAAGATTAATATTTATATACGTTACTCTAAGAAATATTTCATTAAATTTTAAATAAATTAGTGAAAAGAATACGAAAGTTGTTGCCATTTCTCTGTTGTATTTAATTAATAAAATTTAATGCAATTTCTTAAAGTGGTATTGACTTTATGAGTTGTAGTGTATATCCAATTGAGTAATAACGTAATTGACATGCTACTGCCATCTAGTGGGTGAAATTCGTAAAGTATTAGCGGATATACACGTAGATTCAAAAAAATCGTTTATGGATATTAAATATCATACTTTAAACTATTTTTTAACGAATAAAATGTTGAAGTTTGCCTTTAATGTGAAGGAATAAAAATTATTTAATATCGAGTCTCCTAGCTTATTTATTATTTTTCTATTAAAAACATTTACGATGTATCTATTTCTGAAACGTTTAACTAAAAATAAAAAGAAAAACATTTCGACATCCAACAGACGCAAGTACAATTAAGACTGACTTTCGAGGGATCTATTTCTGTTACGCTAAATCAGAAAGGAACAACCTTTGCTGTAAGTATTAAGCGTGAACTATTGCTGCAATTGCATTGGATATGCTTGTCAGGTCTAAATTCTTCACGCTAGATCGTCGCATCGTAAATACAAACATTAGACTTTGAAATATCAAGGACAAATACCATGGGATTACATTAGAAAAGGTGGCTTTAATTTCGGATCGACGATAGCCGTGTTCATTAATTAATGTACCATAAATTAAAAAAAAAAATTACTCACCCTATCTGTAATCCGTTCATCTGGCTTGCCTCTCTTCAACGAAGGAGCTCTTAGGATTTTCGGATTAGCCTGTTGTTGTGAGAAATTCTCCATAACTCGGAACCAATACGACGCGATTACCAAGTGACACGGCCAATTTTGGGATTCGAACCTTCGAAACTACACTTGTATCTTTGCCTTTTAATTTTCACATTGTTACTTTGAAATTTCTCTTAATTCTTTAGGATTAAACACTTCACACGTTCACAAAGAAAAAGCAAATACACCCAAGGTCTTATCTTACGGGTAAAATTTTCGATTTTCCGATATCACAAGGCGCTCTATCAGTAGCGTAAGCTGCATTTGATGTTTGATAACAACGGATCGACTTTTAAAACTGAGATATATACGGGAAAATCCTATCTATTATCCGGATTTGTAATCTTATCTTATCTTTCTCCGTGTTTAATTTAGCGGCGTAAAATGAGGTCTTTAACGCATTAGGATGGAGTCCTTTTGTGTTGTTATACCTGGAACAATGGGAACGAAAAATATACGTTGCTTGTTTTGAATTGTGATCTATGAAGATAATTTTTTAATAAATAAAATCATAAAGGATTTGTTATAAGGTAATTTCAAGCGAATATTTCGAAATATACAGGGTGTTTCACAACTTCATGTCATAATTTTAAATAGGGAATACTATTGACCACACAAAAGTTTTTTCTTTATATATTTTAATCTTTTATGCACGCTTTAAGTTTTATTGTTTTGGATATTATTATTCGTAGTTCGCTATTAGGCATTTAATAAGCTTTCATTTCGGTGGTCGGTGTCTAATTCGGGAATTTTAATGACACTCTGTATAATTCAAACGACCTTGTGTGCTTTCTGGGACGCATTTACAATAATCATAGGAGGTAATAGAAACGAAACACGAAAAAGTGTAATGGAAAATTTCTTCAATATTCTTTGAAACCTCAATTTTTAAATTTTAAACAGTTTTTTTTTTTTCATTCATTTAATTTGAGAGAATCAAAAACCTACGTGAAAACTTCCATTTCTCCTAACTATTAACTCGTAATATTTTACATTACTAACAATCGCCATAATTACGAGGGCGAGCTGAAATGTTTCTGGAATCTACAAGAAAAACACGGTATTGGTGAGTTTTTTAATTTTTATTTTTCGATGTAAAATCCTCGAAGATCAATACTCTTTTTCAAACGGCGCTGCAGTCTCTTCAAGCCGCCGGAAAAGTAGGATGTTTCGAGGTCTGCAAAATACCCATCTGTAGAAGCGATGACCTCCTCATTTGAGGCAAATCTCTCGGTCCTTCGAAATGGTCACCCGATTTCGTTTTTGCTCCGGAAACATTTCACGTAGCCCTCGTAAATTCCTAACAGCTTAACGTTCGTTATACTTTTGATGCACCTCGTATATCCTAACCTACTAACGATTTATGACCTTCAAAATTTGAATATTACGTGAGATCGTGAAGTTGGAAGCTTGCAGAAATCATATTAAGTGTTAAACGAGCAATTTTACCGCCTATTTTTTGCTGAGATTACGTCAGGTTGTTAAACTATTAATCTTAAGAGTAGAAATAAAAAGGTTAGTGGGTAAATTGATATTTTAACTGTCCCAAATTGGGTGTATCATGAAGAGATTGTGCAATATCCTGTATTAAGCAAATTATTGCTGTTAAAGTTTATGTGTAAGTTAATTGAATTTTGTTTGGAAGAATCGATTTTCTAACTTACAATAACTTTGTTATAATTAGCTTTGCCGACTTATTCGAAAGGTGTTAAAGAAGAACTTGAATGTGATTCATATTTTAGGAATAACTTGATTATACGAACCTTAATGATCGACGTAATTCGCAACTGCCAAGAATTGCTTTTGTATGTCGTCTATAACGGTTTTGCAGACCTGTTTATTCGTATATTACATTTCGGAGAATATTGGATGATTCATGGAAGAAAATAAGACCATTAATAAAGTTCCAGAATACCCTGGATTATTCGCCAAAAACATCAATACCAACCCCAAGGTTATCAACGTAATATCTAGTTCGTCAATTAATTTCAAGGTTTGATATGCGATCGAAATCAACCTAAAATTTATAGAAAGATCAGATTTTCGTCTTTCAAAATCTAACATCGATTAACTACAGTGACATTTTGTATTGACGAGCTCAAGGTTTCCACATAAAACGTTGCCAAACAACTATTTAACGGGAAAAAAATATATACGTATATACGCACGTACAAATAAACCAGTTATACTCTTCTTTGAAACTTTCACAAATATCGCAGTAAGGAAAAAATGATTCCCAGATAAGACGGACAACTTTCCAATAGGCCCTAGGGGCAATACTTATAAGATAAATGTGCCATATCTGTTAAAGACGATGAAGTTTACACTGGATTACTAATTATAATTAAAGAAGGCTGTGGAAGGATGGATGTAGAAACACTTGAATAAAATCAAATTTCGACAGTAAAAGTCAAAGTCAAACAATTTAATAATAATAATGTTTTTTCTTGTAATAGTCTTTTGTATTTGTATAATTAATTGTTTTACGAAGGTAAAACGAAGGAAAGATTACATCTTACATTCTTCTTTTTACAACAGCAAAATTTAAGAAATTCTTCAGAAAATTAACGAATTTGAAGATGTATCTTCTTGCCAACAATTTCCTTATTCAACTCCGATCACCAGTTTAGGAGATATGGACGTTTGAAGGCTGAGGAGGTGCAAAACTCAACTCCTTAAAGGAGCCCCGAATGGGGTATAAAAATATAATAAAAGTCATTCATCGATTTAATAATAAATATTCATTGATTTAATGAAATATATTCATTGATTTAATCAAATATATTCATTGATTTAATGAAAATGATTCATTAATACTATTAACTTGTTGAAGCAATTTCTACAAATCTATGGCATTCAAATTTGAAACAAGATGATCAATTTCTAACCTCAATATCTCCTTTGTTACAGGATCCCGTCAATTTTTTCGAGTTACCCATGGAAATGAGGATTCAACCCTAACCTTTAAGGCCTCGCTAATGATCCTATGGTGAGTACAATTTAAATTATCCTTTTGAAAACGTCTTCCTTTACCGACATTTAATGGTATCAATTCATGTACAATTCTTTTCAAATTACAAGAAATTGTGGAACATGTTTCACGGATTCATTGAAATAAATTTAATTTACGTCGAAATTTATATTTGAATTAATTTTAAATTGCCAAGCGATCTTTTAAAATCCACGTTAATTCATATTTTTTGACATTAAATTCGTTGGTATTTCCTGCAAAGCCGGAAATGCGGTAGGAAGTTCCAGAAATGGATAGAAAGTTTACAAATACGGTCTAAATAATGTATCTTAAGATTTAAATAAAATAAAATATAAAATGATGCAATTCCAGCGTAAGACACCCTGTACATCTCTATATTACACATATATCATTTATATTCTACGTATAAAAGGACACCTGCGTTCAAGGGAAAGTAAACGTTATCCTTATTGTGAAACCTTAAACGCTGAAAGTGAAATTTTATTTTAAATACTATTAAATTATACCGAATGACCTTGCAGTAACGATTAAGCAATTAATTCTCGACAATTTTCGCGATTTATTACCGTAATAACGGCGTTAGATTTTTTTTGGAGCGTTCTGTATACGCGTGACGTTAAAAAAAACAATAGTATAACGTCCACGTAGCCCGCTACGATTTCAAAATCGTTTAGGTAGAGTTGGATAATGTTAAGGGAGATGACTTCTTAGACTTCTTCAGATAAATATACAGCAATTGTCTTTGTTTAAACTGAATATTTTTAGTCGACCGCCTCCAATTTATGTCATGGAGTTAGTACAAACATAGACGTGTTCCCTATAGATTGCAAATTTACTTTTCCGGTTAGCGTTTGTTTATTTAGTACCCGGATAAAAATAGCTTCTTTACAACTTGAATTACGAGATCTAAAGATAGGATAAGAGCGAAAAATTCTTTAGTAGGCTTCTGTTTAATGTCCGAAAAGCCGACATGCCGAAAAACAAGATGAATTTATTGCTGTATTGTTTTTTTTTTTAACAAAGGGATTAGAAGCTAGAATTAAGTCGTATCGCTTTTAAAATTGCTAACTAATCTGTTGCGTAGATAACACTGGCCAATACACAATTTGGTGCCTCGGATTTTTTAAGTGCAAATTAAGTAATTTTGGGATGCCTAACCCAAAAATGTCGTCGTCAGATACACCCAGGGACATGAATATAAGTCTTTACCTGGGGGAAATACCGCTGTTAATCCATTTATTGCTGTATTTGCGGAACTACGTAGCAGTAGACAGACTGCCGAAACGTCAGACTATAAAAGTTCAATGATTGATGGAAATAGCCCAAACAACAATTCCAGTTTAGTAATAAATATTTGCTTTTGTAATATATGTTTTATTTGTTCATCTTAAGGATAATTGAAAAAATTAGGGGTGCCTAATAATTATGTCCCTGCGTGTATTTTACACGCACCACGACAATAAAATAATTTTGTTGAGCGATGTTATAACTAAAATCAAGTGATGGTAGTAAACTTGTTTATTTTGGACGACGCTGTATCTACGGCAAACGCGAAGATAAAAAACGAAACAAAAGACGATTGATTACTTATACGTCACGAACCTATTGACGTAAGGTCGGCTTATTCGATCATATCGCTGTTTTGTTTTCTTTCCACGGCCAAGTCGATTTTTTTCTTCGATTTCCTTTGTCGCACCTCGATTGTTTTACGCCCAATTTGTTTAACGTCCCGTCCTTATAACTCGAATAAATGCCTGTATGTGATATGTATCTAATATAGGATGACATCAGGCGAAAAACAATTGAATAACGTCATTTAGGGGAGGTTCGGATCGAATTCTTATAATTTCGTTTAAAATTTTGAGGTTATTAGAACCTGTCAATTGTCAACGTCAAATTTTGACAGGCCATTAAATCATTTTAAAACGTCAATATTAATATAACAAATTTTATACACATTTCAAAGCAAGCAATCAAATATTTATATACGAATATACCTGGTTTATCTCACGTATTAATTAGGCAGACGCAGAAGGTGTTGAATGTATTCTACTTCGGCGTAAAGATACTGACTGCAGTAGAGTAAATATAAAGATTGTAGGTCTCCAGGTTACCTTAGCAACCTTTGAAAGATGAGATCTTCCCTTCCCATAGGATTAATGGATTTCGATCTAATTTTAAAGCCGATTGTGTTTTTAACGCGTGTTAAAAAATAAAAAAAAAAAAGCTCATTTTAACCCGTACAAAAAAAAAACAATAACCTTCCATTCACTTCTAATTCCGATCCTTATAGACTGTCTCTTGCTTAATTTAATCTAGATCTATGCACGTACAGGCGAAAATCGAAAATTATTTACAAAACATAACCGCAAAATTCTTAATCGAATCGACAATGTCAATACTTTAACTTTCTTACACTCACGAACACGAAAAATAACGAATATTTTCTAGCAGAAATCGATTCACAGCACACTTAGTTCGTTTTTTCTTTTATTCGTAAACTAAAATTCAGACGCGAGCTGAATCTTTTGTGGAATCCGTCGTTTTGTTTAGATAATTTTCGCACGTAAAACTACACACACACGCACGCTTGCACTTGCACTATCTTCGTGTCGCCATGTCATACTGTGGAACATCGAGCTGCTACATATTTTTTCGGTTGTGAATGGATTTGGTTCAGATAGAGAATGTTAAAGATTATTAATCGAGATATTGCGGTAAGGGCAACGCCATCTATCACTGAGGTGTCGAAATTTAAGCTCGAATAAGAACCTTGTCACTTTACAGGAAACTGTACTATAGATATAGTAGAGTTCTATATGTTGGTCGTAACTAATCAATAGTGTAGAGCTAAATTATTATTATTTTAATTTCATTTATAATTCCCTTAGACGTTAAGAAGTAATAACCATAAAGATAAGCTTAAAGATATCATCTCTCTACCCTACGTTACCGACATTCAACCTATGAAATCATGCGCCAAATTCAAAATGTTTCAATTATCATATATAATACAGTCCTTGTCCAAGTGATTAGAACCACTTCCTAACGAGGCTTAGATTTATAAGGTGGCCCTAATAAAATGGACAGGAACTGTATATTAGTTTTTCTATACCAATTTTGTGGTATACTTTAATCATCTACTAAGTTTCATTAAACCCCGAATTTGATACCCGGAAACCTTTCCTTGTCCGTTCAATTTTTAGATTATTAAAAAAATAAAATAAAACAAGTTAATTTCGAGCGGTGCTTTTATTCAAGCGAAGAAGTATTCTACAAATATCACAATCTATTGCATATTTTATTTAAAATAAATATAAAAACTGACTTATTATCTTAAAATTTACACACCACTAATTTCTAATAGTTAATATATACAGGACGTCTTTAAACATTAGCATATACTTTTGTATTTAAAATATACATGGATTTTTAAGTAATTTTGTTAGGATAATGATCAAATACCAAACGCAGGTTGTGATTCATTGTACTATCTTGAGCTTGGAGAGGTTATACTATTTCATAAAACGTCTATGCTCTATGGTATTCCATTATTTGTACTGTTTAGAGATATTTTTGAAACATATAAATATGAAAACCATAAATAGTTGTCCCAGGTTAAAAATAGATGAAATAAAAACATTAAAAGTTACTTATTATCTTAAAATCTTTACACCACTAATTTCTAATGGTTAATATACAGGACGTCTCTAAACATTAGCACATACTTTCCCAGTTAAAATATACATGAATTTTTGAGCATTTTAATTAGGACAATGATCAAATACCAAACTCAAGTTGCGATTCATGGTACTGTCTTGAGTGTGGAAAAGTTATACTGTTACATAGAACGTCGTTATTAGATTTACTGTAAGGTACCTCTATCGTATTCCATTAGTTTCATTGCTTTCAGATATTTTTGAAACAAATAAATATGAAAACCGTAAGTAGTTACTTCTCTCAGTTTAAAAAAAAAGGATAACAAATTAAAAACAAAGAACTTACTAATTATCTTGAAGTCTATACATTACTAATTGCAAATACTTAATATATACAGGATGTCTTTAAACATCTAGCACTTACTTGTACAATTAAAATATTCATGCATTTCTAAGCACGTTTAGACAAAATTGAGCAAATCTTTTAAAATGAATTAAAAAATGGCAAGTAACTTCCATTCAAATCTTAATCATCAATGGCCACATTATCCAACGCATCCTTTTTCGACGTTGTACTCTTTGGGGCCTCCGTAGTCTTCAACGTTACTACCTTATCGTCTTTATCATCTTCAGGGATTACTAACTTAGCATCAATTTCCCCTATACCTAAAACTGGATTTTCGGTCCCAGTCTCGATCTGTTGCTGTTGTTGAGCTTCTATAAGCTGATTGATCTTCTCCGGTTTGATTTGTGGATTTTTTTGTGGCTTCGAAGGTTTTTTGATGGGAAGTGGCCCCTCGCTAATATACTGACTCCATTCCTTTAGCCATTTACCACCGTCAGTATTTGAGAACTACAAATTTGCGTAATGAGTGTAATTTATATACGAGGGCGACCTGAAATGTTTCCGGAATCGGCAAAAGATGGCGCACGAAGGTTGAAATGGATTCATTGGCCGGACCTAACCCCCAGTGACTTTTTCGAATTCCCAAACATGAGAAAAATCGCTGGGAGGAAAGAGATTTGCCTCTAATGAGGAGGTCATCGCCTCTACAGATGGGTATTTTGCAGACCTCGAAACATTCTTGAAGAGAGTGGGGCACCGTTTGAAAAAGTGTAATGCTGTTCGAAGAGATAAAAAACCTCACTAATACCGTGTTTTTGTTCTCGATTCCGGAAATGTTTCAGGTCGCCCTCGTAATTATGAAATTGTGTTTTCGTAAATTTCACTTACGTGAGCTTTTTCGTGTTGTCTTTGTGCGTAGAGAACGTTTGCCAAGGTATCTGGTGGATTCCTTTTAGAATTTGTGGCTTGAGGTTGATCTCCTAGGGGTTGGGTGTTAGTTTGTGGACCTAGCTCTACTAGGACTTGAAAATCGGCCCTGTTACCTAGTCGAAAACCCCATCCTAATCTAGAGTCGGTTCCTAAAAAGAATTTGGCGGAAAAGAAGTTGTTTTATCGTGGTTATAGCATGGCATAGATTTCGAATTATGCAATTGTAATGTGCGTAAAATATTATCAACTGTTATATGATGGATATCTTTTGCGTGACCGAAGTACGTAAGATACAATGCATGTGAGATAAAAGTGAAAGTCATGTGAGAAAATAATTGACCCATTGTGCTGTCACGGATTTAGAAATATAAAAGATATAACGCGTTTGCAATTACCATGAAAGATTGCATACTTAGAAACATAAAATTTATTTATTAAGTTAAGAGACACTTTGTATATTTCACTTTATAATATTTACCTTTTTTAATCGTAGGTATATTTGAGTAAACCAACGAAAGTATTGTTGGTAACTCGTTGGGAATTATAAAGGCTCTACTGTAAGCTAAAAATATTTCAGTTTTTAATTAAGAAAATTTAAATAATTTCCAATGAATTTACTCACCAAATATTAGAGGCAACAGTATCCATAATCTTGACATTTTAAAATATATTCACACTTTATTTTCTAATTAATTTACTTTATAAGGCACAACATTTGAAATATTAGACACTTTTCCGAATAAAAATAATTAAAAGCAGCGTGTTGGAAAACGAAAGTTACATTCAAATCTGACCCGTTCGAGCGATAGGTAGTCACTAAACGATTAATGTGTGTCAAGAAATCTACGCCAAAAACTTTCCCTTGCGTTCGCCTTAGTTGGTCAGTTCGATGGCCTCTTATAATTCAGAATGAATCTAAACTAGTGGAGGAAATCTTACTATAAACTAAATACCAAAGATCTCCTTTTACGCTGAGGGAATTCGAACGTGGACTGAATAGAATCGAACAAAGAAACTATTTTTCCTTTCAACGGGTAAAAAAGAATGTAGTTTAATTAGAATTAGCGATTAAATATTCATATTATTTTATTAATAATTGTACGTTGTAGAACGGAAACTCTTGAGAACTCTCGTACAAGGTCAAATGATAGAAGGTATATATGCATATATGCATATGTGCTAGATTGCGTGGTTATAATTAAGAATAAATTGCGTAAGATAGTCATCTAGTATCTGGGTTAAACTGAAACTATTCATTCGAAGGATTAAGTAGTGTTAGATTGGAAGTTGTTCTTATTTTCTGAACTTGATTTAATTTGGAAGTTTTGAAATAACTTTTTTTAATCTCCTTAAATAAAATGAACGCGTGAAAATTTCTTTTTGATGTTGAACATATTTGTCCATCCAAATCACTAGTTATCAAATTGTTAATGGTATTTCTTTTCGACGTCTTCGTTTCAACTTCCAGTTTTCGGACCAAATTAATTAATTTCATGGTTTTTATTCTACGAAGTTGATCTTGATTTAACTTCAAGTATTTGGTACAACCTTTCTTCTTAAAGGCAATAGATTTTATACTACAACTAGCCATCCTCGAACAAAATCAGATTACATTTTAAGGAAGAAAAGTAATACTGGTGTTCCAACACTAACTGGGACAATAATCAAATACCAAACCCATAAATCTCGTAAATAACACCTTTGGAAACTTTGCTAAAATGTTTGAATTGGATTGTTTAAAGAAATATACATATATTGCTTTTGGACCATTTAAGAAGTAACAGGTGCAAAAGTCGCCCCAAAAATCAATTTCCTTGAAGGTAAGCACTTTATATCATAATTTAATAGGTAGCCCCTTTTTAAAGTTTGCTTAATTATCTGAATTGTATTGGACAAAAAAAGAGTTCTTGAAAAATAGATTTGAACAAGCTAAGAAGCAATGGGTATCCAATCTATTACATAATTTTGATGAAATTAGGCTTTGGGACTTTGCAAGAGTCGTCCCAAAATCAATTTCTTTAAAATTAAGCATTTTTATACCAAAACTGTATAACTAACCTCTTTGAAAAGTTCCCCTAAATGCCTAAATTGAATTATTCAAAAGAAAATGTATATATTTTTTCGGGAAACTGATTTGGATCATCTAAGAAGTAATGGGTATCTAATCCGTTAGATCCATTAATGAGCTAAGGATTTGGGACTTTGCAAAAGTCGCCCTAAAAATCAATTCCTTTGAAATTAATTATTCCCATGCCAAAATTTAATGAGTAACACCTTTGGAGAGTTAGCTTACATGTCTGAACTGGATTGTTAAAAAAGGTATGTATATTTTCTTCGAAGAAAAGATTTGAACCAGTTAGAAAGCAATGGACATTCAATCCATTACGTTATTTTAACGAGATGATGCTTTGGGACGTTGCAATAGTAGTCCCAAAATCATTATCTTTGAAATGAAGCATTCTTATGCAAAAACTGTGTATATAACACATATGAAAAGTTCGTTTAATTACCTAAATTGAATTATTCAAAAGAAAATATGTATATATTTTTTGCAAAACTGATTTGGATCATCTAAGAAGTAATGGGTATCTAATCCAGTAGATCCATTAATGAGCTAAGGATTTGGGACTTTGCAAAAGTCGCCCTAAAAATCAATTCCTTTGAAATTAATTATTCCCATGTCGAAATTTAATGTGTAACACCTTTGGAGAGTTAGCTTAAATGTCTGAACTGGATTGTTCAAAAAAAGTATGTATATTTCCTTCGAAAAAAAGATTTGAACCAGTTAGAAAGCAATGGACATTCAATCCATTACGTTATTTTGACGAGATGAAGCTTTGGGACGTTGCAATAGTAGTCCCAAAATCATTTTCTTTGAAATGAAGCATTCTTATGCAAAAACTGTGTATATAACACCTATGAAAAGTTCGTCTAATTACCTTAATTGGATTATTCAAAAGAAAATATGTATATATTTTTTGCAAAACTGATTTGGATCATCTAAGAAGTAATGGGTATCTAATCCAGTAGATCCATTAATGAGCTAAAGATTTGGGACTTTGCAAAAGTCGCCCTAAAAATCAATTCCTTTGAAATTAATTATTCCCATGTCAAAATTTAATGTGTAACACCTTTGGAGAGTTAGCTTAAATGTCTGAACTGGATTGTTCAAAAAAAGTATGTATATTTCCTTCGAAGAAAAGATTTGAACCAGTTAGAAAGCAATGGACATTCAATCCATTACGTTATTTTGACGAGATGAAGCTTTGGGACGTTGCAATAGTAGTCCCAAAATCATTTTCTTTGAAATGAAGCATTCTTATGCAAAAACTGTGTATATAACACCTATGAAAAGTTCGTCTAATTACCTAAATTGGATTATTCAAAAGAAGATGTATATATATTTTTTGCAAAGCTGATTTGGATCATCTAAGAAGTAATGGGTATCTAATCCGTTAGATCCATTAATGAGCTAAGGATTTGGGACTTTGCAAAAGTCGCCCTAAAAATCAATTCCTTTGAAATTAATTATTCCCATGTCAAAATTTAATGTGCAACACCTTTGGAGAGTTAGCTTAAATGTCTGAACTGGATTGTTCAAAAAAAGTATGTATATTTCCTTCGAAAAAAAGATTTGAACCAGTTAGAAAGCAATGGACATTCAATCCATTACGTTATTTTGACGAGATGAAGCTTTGGGACGTTGCAATAGTAGTCCCAAAATCATTTTCTTTGAAATGAAGCATTCTTATGCAAAAACTGTGTATATAACACCTATGAAAAGTTCGTCTAATTACCTAAATTGGATTATTCAAAAGAAGATATATATATATTTTTTGCAAAGCTGATTTGGATCATCTAAGAAGTAATGGGTATCTAATCCAGTAGATCCATTAATGAGCTAAGGATTTGGGACTTTGCAAAAGTCGCCCTAAAAATCAATTCCTTTGAAATTAATTATTCCCATGTCAAAATTTAATGAGTAACACCTTTGGAGAGTTAGCTTAAATGTCTGAACTGGATTGTTCAAAAAAAGTATGTATATTTCCTTCGAAAAAAAGATTTGAACCGGTTAGAAAGCAAAGGACATTCAATCCATTACGTTATTTTGACGAGATGATGCTTTGGGACGTTGCAATAGTAGTCCCAAAATCAATTTCTTTGAAATGAAGCATTCTTATGCAAAAACTGTGTATATAACACCTATGAAAAGTTCGTCTAATTACCTAAATTGGATTATTCAAAAGAAGATATGTGTATATTTTTTGCAAAGCTGATTTGGATCATCTAAGAAGTAATGGGTATCTAATCCAGTAGATCCATTAATGAGCTAAGGATTTGGGACTTTGAAAAAGTCCCCCCCAAAAATCAATCCCTTTGAAATTAACCATTCATATGTCAAAATTTAATTTTGTGAAGTTCGCTGGAACGTCTGAATTGGATTGTTCAAAAACGTATACATATCTTCTTTGAAAAATAAATTTGAACCTGCTAAGAAGCAATGGGTATCCAAACCACTACATAATTTTGACGGGATAAGGCTTTGGGACCTCGCAAAAATCATCTCAAAATCAATTCATTTGAAATTAAGCATTTTTATCTTAAAACTATATAAACAGCATCTGTAAAGAGTACTTCTTTTTTAAAATATTTTGTTAAAATTTTAAATCTCCATTCTATTAAGAGTGGTGGCGTACATGCAATTCAACCAGATGTATGGGGAATGTTTTTTCTTTAGAAAAGTCTACGTTTTATAAATTACAAGATATTACCTTTCTTAATTGTAGGTATACTTGAATAAATCAATAAAAGAATATTTGGCAGCTCGATGGGAATTATAAAAGCTGCACTATAGACTGCACTTCCTCTAAATCATTTTTCTAAATTTAGAAACGTTATATCTTTTCGAAAATTTTACTTACCAAAGGCTAGAAGCAAAAATATCCGTAACTTTGCCTTTTTTTTGCAATATATTTTCATTCTATTCTTGAATAAATATATTCACAATTAAACAAAATTACATCTAAAAGTATTTAATATTTTTTACGTATTTCAAGTTGCATTCAAATCTGTTCTGTGCGAGTAGCGAATATCCACTAAACTTTCAACACGTATTAAGGCATCTACACCATAAACTTTCCCCTATATTTCTTGAAGCCAAAAATATATTTATCGATTTTTTTTAATGTTAGAAGGTTGAAAAGAAATAACCCACAGATCTTTTTAATATGATATATTTAATTTTTTCTTTGGATTTTATTTTTTACATGCAATTTTCCGATTTATATTTACAATTTTTTTTTCTGAATAATATATATTTCTTTTCTGATTCTCTCATCTTAGATAAAATTATTTTAAAACGTTCAAGTAAGTGATTGTTCAAAATTACATTATCGTATCAAGTTTCCTTTTTTAAAAAAATGTTTTTCCTTTTATTCATTCATTTATTCCGTATCTCTCATCGTTGCAGTGTCTTTATTCCTTTTTATTCTCATTAAATAATTTACAATGTACAAGATTTGCTTTACAATTTAAAAAAAAAAAGAAAATCAACATTTCGAATCTCCCGCGTTCCAATGAAATTAAAACAAAGAACGATCGCCGACAAATCACGTAACGTTGATCTCCTCTTCGCTATCATTAGAACTATCATAGTCCATTCCATCGTACAGTTGGTAAGTCTGCAAGGGAATACAGTGGCCTGCGTTGAGATTGTTGCTGGTACCGCCTAACCCGTCACGTGGCGCCTTCTGGTGGTCGACGGGAGAATGGGCCGGTGAAATGTCAGGAACGTCGCTCAGATCTAGCTTCGGTTTGTCGCCGTCGGCGTCGCTCAGATCGGGATGAGGATTGTTTTTGTTCGGTAAGGTTTGTTCGCGTGAACCACCTGCTGCCAGGAGTTCGCGTTCTTTTGAATTACGCCATTTCATACGTCTGTTTTGGAACCAGATTTTCACCTGAAAGACGAAGGAAATATGCTTAAAAAGGAAGTTCTTTTCAAAATAGTTTTCTATCTCAAGAATTGAGAGCTTAGCATGGCTTAAGTGAATGGTACAATTAAATGTTAGAATTTTTTAATTCATAAACTTCTAGATGAGACAAACGTTAAAAGAAACATCTTAGGATATTTTTAGTCGTGTTTTCTCATATTTTGTAATAATTCAAAAACTATGTTTTGTTCGTTAGTTTCTGAGGTGTTAAGAATTGCATGCGAAAATTTCTTATTAAAACAAGCCTTGATAGAAATTGCAAATCAGAAAATTATGCCTCAATTTCCTTGTTAAAACTTTGTGGAAGCTTTAACTCTTATTAAAAAGTGATCTGAATAATTAGAACATGTTGAAATCATTAGATAATTCTTTTTAAGGTACACTGAATTAAATGCTTTTGATTCGGACCCAAACGCTTCAAAAATTATCTCCCTTTCATCGGCAAATCTTTGGCAAAATCCTTAAGCTTCAAAAACGTAATTTTGGCATGTTTTTAGATTAATTTTCATGGAATTCCTTTTCAGTCCTCTAGCGGTTACAACTTCATTGTTTTAAAATGGTATGAAATTTCTTATTGAAAGGATTCCAAATTATCGATTCTCTGATTTGTCACTTAAATATTTCTACAAGCTTTAGACCTTGATTAGAAGTAATTCCAATAATTAGAACGTCTAGCAAAATGTGGCCCAAATCACTTTATTCTCCCAGTAGATTTTTGCAAGTATTCCAGATTGAAACATTTGGTAGAGCTTAACAAATGCTGGTATCAAGTGCTGCATGTCTTGTTAGCAAATATTTGCAAGAACCAGAAAATAATAAATTATGCCTTAATTAGACAGCTAACGCTTCTAGAATCTTTAGATTTTCTTGGGAAGTGATATCAATGATTAGGATATCCTCAAAGGTTTTTGGACTCAATTTTTTTATAATGGTGAACTTCCCCAAGCGACCCAAATTAAGGTATTAGATACAAACGCTTGCCATGACTTAAGCAATGCTAAAATTGGCCGTCGGGAATGTTTGGTTAAGAGTCAGAACCTTCTGAAATGCTTTCTTTCATTAGGAAATCTTCGATAAACGTGTTAAAGTTCAAAACGACTATTTTGAAATATTTCTGATTAACTTTCGGGCAATTCTAGTTGTTAACTGTTAAGGAGTCAAAAATAGGATGGAATCTTTTTTCGTTTGGGCAAACCATTGCACGGGTTCCGAATTAGATGTCGTGCATGTTTTAGGGCTTGATAGGGGGTGAGCCTAATAATTAGGATGTTTAGCAAAATGTGTCCAAAATCAATTCCTTGCATATAAGTAGATTTTTCCAAGAATTCTAGATCGATATATTAGATTAAGAGATTTGGCAAAGCAACTTATGCTAATATTAAGTGCTGCAAGGTTTGGTTAGGTTGCAAAATCTTTCAGAATTTAACTTCTTCATTGGAGATCTTTGGTTAAAGTCTTAAATATCAAGAGTAATAGTTTGGTATACTTCTAATCAACTTTTTGAAGTCCTCTTTGACATTTTGCAATAGATACAATCATGGAATGTCTAAAGTTGCTTGGAAAAATTTTTTATTGAAACAGATAGTACACACTTAAAAATTATGCTGTAATTAATTACTTGAAACCTTGTATAAGTTTTAGACCTCGACAAGAGATGGTTTTACTAATTAAGACATACGGAAATTGCTCAAAATCTTTAGTTAAGATAAAGACCTTTGCAAAACTTAATTTTTGCACATTCTTCCACACATTTCTTTGTTCCCTAACGTTACAAAGCCTTAATTGATTCATTTATTTACGAATACCCACCCCCAAAACCATAATTACTCAAATTTCTCAACAATAATCTTCCTATACCTCGCCTAAATTTTTTTAGGGCTTCTCGCAAAGCTAACCGGCACAATCTCACCGATTTATTTTCGTCCTCAACATTATTCACGCCTGCTACGATGCCAGGACGTCGTCGTACCGAATGTTTTAACTGGTTTTCGTCCCCGGAATGGTGGGGATGCGGCATTTTCTATTGGTCGCACTTCTTAGCCGGATCTTGGCCGAAGGTTACGCCTTTTCGCTGCGGAACAAGGGGTGGGATTGTAACCCTTAGCGCGAAGGGTGGTGAAAAAGGTGGTGGTGGAGGGGGAACACCTCCCCCGCCTTATTAATTCGTTTTTGATGATCTTCGAGTCGAGAGAATGGTGGGATCTGTTTGGGTCGGTTTAACGTTTAATTATTATTGTTGTACGGAGAATTTTGGGTCGGTTTGAAGCGGGAAACGGGACCTTAATTGTCGGGTATTGTTTCAGTTGAATTCGGACGATCGTAGAGATTGATGGGGAGATATGAATATCGCGGAGTTGTAGAGGATAACCTTAATTGGGATTGAATTGCTTGGTAGAAAAAGTGGATAGGATTTTAATAGTTTATTCATTCTGTAAATTTTTTATACGAATGGAAAAAATCTTTAATATTTTAGAATCTGTGGAAGATAACGTTAAATCTGCTAATATGTGAAAACTTACTCAAGGAAAATATTAAAATCTATTTAAGGTTGTCGATTCGCTTTGAATTTGCTAAAAGGGTTAAAATTTCTTTCACAAGTTCGATTCTTTAACAAAGCTCTGAAAATAAATTCGATAGAGCGATAGGAATTATGGCAATCGATTCTACGGATTAGATTTTATTTCGAAAAATCCAATTGAAAGTTTTCAATCATATAGGAAAAACTTTTAAAGAATTCCTTTTCTTTTCTTTAATACTTTTTTTTATTTTCCAAAAAAGAGGTTAGTGTCTGTCTGGGTAAAAATTTCTTCAACCAGGAAATTCTGAGATCTAATAAATTTTTCAGTCGATTATGTTACATTTCCTCTAACAAAGTTCAAAAAATTAATTAGATAGAGGGACAGAAATTGTGGCAATCGATTCTACGGACTAGTTTCTGTCTAGAAAAATCCATCTGGAAGCTTTGAATCATCCAGGGAAACCCTTAAAAGGGTTTCAAAGGGACTTTGAGCTGTAACTTCGCACGAAATATTTTAAAACTTGTGTGACGTTTATTCTCAAAAAAAAGATACTTGGTGCTTTGTTGGGATGCCTATTAATGATGTAATAGGCATATTTAGCTTGATTTAAAGGTCTTACTGGTTTTGGGAAGGACAAAAATTGAATTACGTGAGTAAGCTCAAAAATTCGGTAACTAACTATGTGTTTTAAAATGTGTGGAAGCTGAACATTGAAAGATATTGCTAAGGCTACAGGCATCTCCAGCGAATGGGTGATGTACATTTTACATGCTAAATTAGACATGTGTAAGCGGTGTGCCGCGCTTGCTCAAACCAGTGCGTAAGCTCAAACGCGTGGAATGTTCTGCAGCCATTTTGGAGAGGTTTCGGAAAAATCCAACAAATTTTTTGCGCCAATTTGTGACTTGCGATGAAATGCGGATCCGCCGGATCTACACACCGGAAAGTATAAAGCAATTAAAACAGTGGACTAAACGAGGTCAATCGGCTCTAAAGCAGGCCGAAGTCATTCTATTGGCAGGAAAGGTAATGGCTTCGGTTTTATGGGATACCAAGGGAATTTTGTTTATGGATTACCTCCAAAAAAATATTGAAGACAGCCCGGAAGAAAGCAAATAGGTTCCTCTTCCATGAAGACAATGCGCCGGTTCACAAGAGCGGAATTGTCAAAGCAAAAATTACCAAAATTAAAGCCTAAGAAACACCTCGGCGGTACGAGATTTGCTTAGGATGAGGAGCTGATAGCTACCGTGGGCCACTATTTTGAGGAGCTCGAGGAAAATGAGTGCTATAAAGACATAAAAAAAATAAATAAATGTATTGATCTTCAGGGAGATTATATCGAAATTTTTCAGCTTACTCTCGTAGGTTTCATTTAAACAGTACCCCAAACATTTTTGATGCGTTACTAGAAAGAATAACAGCTTAAACGGGAACTTATTCTATAGATCTCAATAATTTAAATCGATCGGGTGAAAACCCAATGCTTTTTCTTTAACAGTTAATAATTCCATATTATTCCAGCTATAAATGAAAAAGTAACACAGATAACGGAATCTAAATCGCGGAAATCGATTCTTCAAGATCGATTTTATCTAGTAATATCGCTAAAGGTTTTGTCTCTTAGGTGGGAGAATCTCTTTTTTTATCAAACTTTGGAAAACTTCGTAATTAACTATTTTAATCATGAGAAAAATATTACTTCAGACCACTTTAAATTAAAAGCCTTGAAAATATCCCACCCCAATCAAATCCCTACTCTTAACTTCTTAATAAAATTCTCCAATTTAGTCTAAGCTAGACCACCCCTAATATCATCCAGATTCTAGACTCGACAACATAAGTTAAACGGCGGGATATTTAGGCCTTCGTATGATCGATGACATCTCTCACTAATAGATTCTTTCACCCCCATGCATGCCCCCGTTCGAGGCCTACGTCCTCTCCCTCTTCTACCCCCGAATCGCTCCACGATAGCTCCCTATACGACTCCGAAAGCAAACCCATAAGAAATAACCACTGTGTTATATTTGGCAACATATGTTTTTGATAGCTGACTAACGAGGGGTAAGCTACTCAAAAACACAGTTCCTAAATGTGGGGTGGAATGACGTATATTGCGAGTGGTGCAGGGTGGAATAAAGATATTGCTCTCTGTGGTGTATTGTTTCGGTGATGGATTTGTTCCTTTGACTCTAATAATTTAAGGAAAAAAGAAACGAATTGTTTTCATTTAAGAAGCAATGTTTGTCTATGATCTTGAGTCCAATTCTAAGATTATTCCAAAGTATTACTAAGTTTCCAACTTAATTTTGGATGTGAAATGTAAATTTATAGACTTACTGAAGATTTTAGTTTACTTTGGAACATCTTGTGTGGTTTTCTCTTCATGGATTTGCTCATGATATCTCTGATAATTTAAGGAAAATGGTTTCAATTTAAATACGACGTTTCCACAAATAATTTTAAGATCCTGAATAATATTCAAAAAAAAACTCTTCACTGCAAATTCAGATTTATTGGCCTGCTAAAGCCTTATAACGTAATGGTATTGTCTTTCGTCAAAATTGTGTGTATTTACAAGAATAATGTTTTTACAAAGCAATTTTGACATCTTCAGGAAATATGCCGCAATATCCCAAAAAGATAATTGCGTTGTCAAAGTAATTTATAAACATTCTAACGATTCTGACTTAATTGTGACTCACTCTGTAAGTTTTTAAGACGCTGCCTTGATTTGAATTGTTTTCAAGGACATTTTGTTTTTGCAACCCTAATAATTTAAGGACAAAATGTTTTATTTTAAATACAACGTTTTTACAAGTAAAGTTAACATCTTCAGTAAAAATCTAATATAATATCTGTAGATTTATTATAGATTTGCTTAAGCTTCTGGTTTAATTTGAAACATCCTGTATGGTTTTAAAGTGTTGTGTTTTTTTTATGTGATGGACTTGCTTCATTGTCTCTAACAATTTTATTTTAAATACGATGCTTCTACAAACGATTTGAACATTCTCAATAATATTCAAGAAAAAACTCTTCAGCGTAAATTCAGATTGTCTGTATTTATAAAAATAACGTTTGTACAAAGCAATTTTGACATCTTCAGTAAATATGCTACAATATTCCAAAAAATAATTACGTTACTAAATTAATTTATAAACATTCCAAAGATTCTGACTTAATTCTGATTCACTCTGTAAGCTGTAAAGACGCTGCCTTGATTTGAATTGTTTACAAGAACAATTTGTTCTTTCAACTCTAATAAGTTAGGGGAAAAAATTATGTTTTATTTCAAATACAACGTTTTTACGAGCAACGTTAACATCTTCAGTAAAAATCTAATATATCTGTTGATTTATTAGGGGTTTGCTTAAGCTTCTGGTTTAATTTGATCCTGTATGATTTTAAAGTGTTATATTGTCTTTCCTGTGATGGACTTGTTCTATTGTCTCCAACAATTTAACGTATTTTCAATGCAACGTTTCTGCAAATAATTTTATCATTTTCAGTGAAAATACAATAACATTCCGAGAAAATAACCGAAATACTAACTTGATTTTCGAGTACAAACTACTAATATAAATAATTCATGGAAAAATTGTTCGTATTTATAAAAACAACGTTTCTACAGAGTAATTATACCATCTTCAGTAAAGCACCCAACAATATATATGTACAGGTATATTACAGGCTTACTCAAGTTCTCGCTTCAATATTGGAGCACCCTGTATGATTTTAAGGTGGTATTTTGCTTCCGCGATGAACTTGTTCTACGGTCTTTAAGCAATTCAAGAACAAAAATGGTTCTATTTTGAATCCACCGTTTTCTTATGTGATATAAAAGTTCTGGATCGGCATTTAAGTCACCCAACATTCCCTCTACCCCTCCCCCCCCTCCCAAAAAGAAGAAAATAAAACAAAGGAATTAAACAACTTGTATAATTTTAAGAATTTAAATCCAAATAAGATGGAACATCTCTTTCATCTTCTGTTTAATTCCAACAATATCCCAAAAACCAATCGAATTAATTAATTTCGAGGATAAGATTTAAATTTATAAATTCTCTGCACCTTCCAGTTTTATTTAGAACATCCTGTATGATTTTAAGCACTCCACAAGGCGATAAACTTAATCTTTAGTGTTATGTATATACAGAACTAGCAAGTTTTGACCAATATTATTAGATTTTGTACTATGACCATGTTATTTGGGCAAACTTGAGGTAAACAATAGAACAGGCATTAGACCCGGTGATTCCGGTAACCGAAATGGATCCAATTTAGTTCACTCACACGCCGTTAGTGGGGTGATTTCAACTAATAATGTAATACCCAGCCAATAATAGTTAGGCATACAAAAGCTTCCTGGCGATTGTCTACTTGTCGTTATGTGTTAGAAGAATTATTTGGGATAAATTATGAGGGAAGCTTTACAAAATAGAAATAACAATAAAATTTTACATTTTCGACTCTATAAAACAGCAAAAAGTCTGAGGGTAGACTAGGTTTATATGTCTGAGCTTCTGATAAGTTGGAGCTTGCTAGTGTTTTAGAATATGTGTTGAAATTATGTTTTGGTGTTAACCTTACCTGGCTATCTTTTAACCCCAATTTCTCCGCCAATTTTTTTCTATCCGGCTTGCTAATATACTTCTGTATCTGAAACCTCCTCTCCAAACCCTTCCTTTGCAAATCGCTAAAGACAGCTCTTCTCATCATTCCCCTCCTTGGTTTTCCCCGTCCGCTGTGAGCCCATGGGAACGTCCCTGGTAATGGAAAAACCGCAGATTGTGTTCCCGAGACTGGAGTTGATACTAATCGCATAGAAACCAAAGAAAGACAATTAGAAAATCTTTAAAACGATAAAAGATTGTCAAAAGGTGTTAAAATTCACCTTCTTAGGACGCGCATGTTGTATATAATTATTAAATAAACAAATCGTTTTTTGAACAATTAAAATCGACTATACACGCGAATTTACAGACCCCTGTTTTCGCATTGACCACCCTTGCGTGTTGATTGTCACCTATTGGGCGCGGAAAATGAAACAAAAGCGAAACGGTGACAGCTTTAATAGGCGGCTATGCGACATTCAATTGTTTTTCGCGTCCGGCGAATTACGTCACGCTGACAGGTTCGAATTTGGGACTCGATTGGTGGAATTTTGACAAGAAAGGAATGGCGGTGACGTGTTTAAATTTGAAAAATGGGGCTCGATTAATTGAGCTGCCAAATTCATCGGCGTACCATAGGCGTCCTTATCGCGATGTATAACGTTGATGTAAAAAACAATTAAGTTTTTAAATGCTACATGAATTAAAGAAGGTGAAATCTTAGTCAGCATGTTTATCTCTAACATCGCCAAGATTGTCTGGAAGAAGATCCAAATTTTTGTAAATTTTGTACCAGTTCGGCAATAATCTGACCTTCCAACAGGTGACTCTCATTCATCTAAGGTATCTACTTACTATACTTTCCCTGATTTGTACCCCAGGAAATGTTCCATTCTTTCATTTTAGATTCACTTATTCTGGGGAATCTTCATTATTTTTATGAAGTTTTTAATGCGAAGAGGTGGCACTAATATTTTTGCTGAATTAAGGAGAAGCTTCCAAATGACATGGCCATTACTTTTTAAAATGATTCTTCTCTGTACCAACTGTCCTACTCACACAGAAGACAAGTGACATGTGTCCCTAGTACAAACCCAGTACAAATGCCGCAATTTTTAAATCAGCCCAAATTTACAATTGAATCTCTGATACTCTGTTTTATATAGTAGTAACTTCACGTTTTCATAAAACCCCTTCACGTTGACAGAGTTATCATTAGTTTTCGAAACTTTTACAGCCATCAAACTTTTGGGTTATGGTGCTGACCCATAGTCTTGTCCCTTTGTCTAATAAACTCCCATCATTTGAGCTTTGAAGGTTCTGCTTCATATTTGACAAATTCCGATGACCGACTACCAAAATCAGGTCCTATTACCCGGTTTTGTTTAGCCTCGCACTCACTATACCTAGTGGACCTTCTTCAGAATCCATCAATTTGATAGAGATGGTATGGAAAGAGTCCCAGCACTGTTTAGCACAGGTTTTGCAGTTGAAGGGAAGTCTGGATGTTTTACTTTATTTTTTAATTTATGTAATATGACAGCTGTAGTTGGACGGAAGTGACAGTCTGGAGAATGGTCCTTTGCCTCTTCATTACACGCGTAACCAAAATTATCAAGACTGTTCATACAGTTGTATGGCATTGTAATTTTATAAAAATAATACACTATATAAAACTCGAGTAAATCACAAATTTAGTTACTTAAAGTTTAATACGCGTAATCATTTCAAAATCGTTATTAAATATGGCTAATTTAGAACATAAACGCAAGCAACACACCGATATCTTACACATTGTTCAATCCCCTTCAATCAAATTTCTCAAGACCAATATGCTATTAGGCAAATAAATAAGAATGCATGGTTGTACGCCATTGGTTTGCCGACATAATTTGGCAACTATACTAATTAATCGAATTTTTTTGATTGCGTAATGAAAATTGATATAAAATTTACCTGTTAAATAAGGTTGCGGCCTACAATGCGCTAGTAAGATATGAGGGTTAAAATGAGCCGGTCTGCTTGCTACAGGTTTTGCGATTCCAGGTCCATGACTTCCTAGATATGAACCTAATCCTAGTAAACTTGGGGGCGTCACATGTACAAGGGATTCTGAAAAAGAAATTTAATATTCCCGTTATTATATAGAAATTGGCTACCCTTTGCGATTAGATTTTGGTTAAATTTTATTTTTAGAATACCATTTTCGGTTTGTAGTTTATTTCACAACGATTTTTGAAATATTTTAAGCATAAATATGTGATGCCAGTAAGCAATTTTACAGACCTTTTCCAAGAATGAAAATCACATTGCTCTATTTTTCATTTAAATAAACTCAAACCATTTTTGATATCACAAACCACAAACTACTACCTTCTCTAAAGAACTATTTATAAAGAAACGCTTTTGCAAATGACAGAGACACAAATAATGATACAGCTTGTCAAAAATACCATAGGTAACCTGATAAGTATTGAGATTCGTTATAAAAGCTGTCTGCATTCTGAGAATTTGAGTTTTTCATGAAAATGTAAAGAGTTGACCAATTAAATTCTACACCTGCTGTTGATATAATATACAGGGTGTTCCATTCAAATTATGCCAGTTATTAATATATCCCGTCTTAATTTTTGGAACATAAAGCTTATTTAGACGTATGAGTACTAAATCTCACCTTGGTGTATCTTAAAAACTAGAGCTGCTAGGAAGAAATGCCAGTTATTTTTGGAACCAACACATTAGAAATACCTTGAATCAATTTTTACAGGCACCACGACAAAAAATGTTGTTGGGCGGTGTTATCGTATTTCCTTCATTGTTGGTTAGTCTGGTTAAGCACCTGCGCCTGTATATCTCAGTAATTTTTTTAACTTTTCGTATATAGTCAAAAATAATGAATTTATTATAATATTGTTACAAATTCTTCCTTTAATTTGAACATTGTCTTTCTATCACTTGTTCATTGCTAATAAATACGAATAAATACGAAACAAATAGATGGTAGACACCCCGTATACGTAATTTAGAAAACATTAGAATTGGAATATCCTAAATACAGTTTTAATGATATCAACAAGAATTATCCTCGTTACATCTAATCTTTACCTCAAAAAAAGAAATATCCCCGACTTTAGATAATCTCTAAAGCAAACACAAGTATCAAACGTAGATTATCCTCTACCCACAAAAAAGAACGGTTATTGTGTCTATTTAATACCAGCGGTTTTGTCGAACAACCTCGCTAAAGATAGACCAATACAATAGGATGTTTTGATAGGGTGTTTTGAGACCACCAAGATCGTACATCGTATAGAAAAGGGGAGGTCTTTGTTTTCTCCGTTTATATATGATTTTTTTTTTGTATTCATTCTTCCATTGTTCATTTTTGGCATACCTTTTTATTGGCCGGCCTTTTTTCTATATACATACATACATGTGTTATCTTTTGGTATTGTGTTTGTTTTATTAACTGTTACATTGTCCATTGTGTACTGTTAGGTTAACTGGAGCGACAACACCTTAAAATAATATTTCTTTTTCGTGTTAAAGACGGGGTGGATCTATTTTTTTTTTTGTGGTAGGCTTTCGTGGATTTTGGTTTGATTTATATTTGACATGTATACGGGGTGTACTGCATTTTCCTCTTTGCAAGATGAGGGTTGGTTATTTTACAAAAATTTCCGAATATATTTATCACAATGTTATTATAACATGTTTCGCTATCACTGTAGCTTCATCAGATATAAAGCGAAACATGTTATAGTAACATTGTGATAAATATATTTGGAAATTTTTGTAAAATATTTGAATTTTACTTCTTCGACCATTGTTGAATATGGATTTCCAACTCACAGGTATAGCAGTAAACTCCACTCACACAAATTAATTAATTATGCGGAACGCAGCGTTTCGGGAGCACGTGGGCTCCCATTGTCAACCGTGTTACCGACTAAAAGTAAAAACTGTATCACACATGCAAATTATTTTCTACGCAGGCTCTAAAATTTCTAACCATATGACTATTTACAATCTACTAGGTGGCCTCATGCCTTTTACGGGGAAGGATGGACCGAAAGCGAACCGTATCATTTAACAGGGTCTATGGTAATAAATCCATCAAACTCGAGTGTGCAATTGGGGGTGGTTCTCTGTTCAATAAGTTTCCGTTCTTTTTCATATATACCGTTTCGTACGCGTCTAATTCTCTATACGAGTTCACGTTTTTAAGTAGTGTCAGATTTTTTAAATCAATCTTATGTCCGGATTTTACCATATGCTCTGCTACGCTTGATAGTTCAGGTTTGTCGAAACGATAGTGTCTAATATGTTCTTTGAACCTCGTTTCGATACTCCTTTTTGTTTGTCCAATATAAACTTTCTCACAATCATTGCATGCGATTTGGTATATTCCAGACTTTTTTATCATCTCCGGTTTATCTTTGGGATTCCCTAAGAGATTCTTTAAGTTGTTTTTTGACACAAAAGACACGTTCATATTTAGTTGTCGGAAAATTTTACTTAACCCTTTTACTGTTGGGTGAAAAGGAAGAGTTATAAATTTCTTGTTACCGGTGTTTGTTGATGTCAAAGTCGTGGAATTCCTGATGTGTTGTTTGTATTGGACCTTCCTTAAAATACGGTCGACATCCATAGAAGAGAAACCATTGTACCTCGCTACATCTTTGATATATTTTAATTCTTTGTCATACCTGCTCTTGTTTAGCGGAAATCTGACGAGTCTATTGACCAGAAAACTAATCGCGGACATTTTTTGTTGTTCGCAATGGTGCGAATCAAACGTGATGAATCTGTTGGAATTAGTTTCTTTTCTGTAGAACAGTCCTTGCAATCGTCATTTCATGGATTTCCAACAAGTATCGGCCGACTTAATCGATGTTGGTACTTATGTATTCGGAATAATAAATAAAAATAAATATTTGTCATTGATGGTTTTATTAAAACATGCATTTTGAAGGCTTCAATCTCTTCTTTCGGGGTCGAAATCGTCAGGGTTTGGTTTATCCTTGACTTGCTTTTAAAGACAAATTGGGATTAATTTTGGTTAATTTCTGCAGCAAAAAAATAAATTTTGGAAAACCAGCACCATGATTTTTTGACAATTTCAAGGCTTATTCAGATATTCACAACTTAAAAGGTATTGCCAAAATTCAAATTTAAATCTGCCTTTATTGCAAGATCAATTTCTATTAGTTTCTTCTCGGTAAAATAAGCAATTGTTTTGTCTTCTCTTTGTTCCCCAAAAAATAGACAAAAATCCAAAAACCACGTTTCAAAATTCAAAAAATCAACACATTGCGATTAAATTAAATAAATTTGGTTTTATTATTTTAGCACCATTATTTTGATAACATAAAATATATTTTTGCAATTTTTTTTTTAGCTAAATCAATCAAACCTTTTAACTATATCTTCTTTTGCAAAATCCTCTTTGCATCTAGGGAAAAAAAAAGAATTGCAACCCAGACCCAAAATTTTTTATCTTATAACCTCTGTAAGTCCAGAAAAAATTCGACACATGATAATTATATCGAATCTAGATTGCTATGGTAATGTTTTGGGAATTTGTCACCACGCCGACTACATTTTTGACATTTCTAAAGCCTACCTATATTTTCGTAGGTCTCATAGATTTTCTCGAGCAAATTTTGAATTTTTAGACTTATAAATTCTTTTCACAATAAATTCATATCAATCTTTATGATATTTAAACTAAATTAAGTAAAAGGTTTTTACATTGTCCTTTGGGAAGCGTCCTTTTTTTTTCTAAAGAGGCCATACAAAATGCAAATCATAATCGAAATTCTTATTCTCATTTTTTGAGTAAAATATATTTTTACAATTTTTTTTGGCTGAATCCATCAAACGTTTTAATTATTTCTAAAGAGGCCATAAGAAATGCAAATCATGATCGAAATTCTTATTCTTGAAAAAAAGAATTGCAACTCAGGCCCAAAATTCTTCGCAAACAGTTATTCAAATTCAGAAAAATTTCGACACATGACAATTACATCGAGTCTAGATTGTTATGGCAATTTTTCGGGAATTATCACCACGCCGACTACGTTTTTGACATATCCAAAGCCTACTTATATTTTCGTAGCTTTCTTGTAGATTTTTTCGGGCAAATTTTGATGTTTTAGATTTATAAATTTCTTTCATAGCAAATTGACATCAATCTTTACTATATTTTAACTAAATTAAGGAATTTTTTCGATTTTTATTTGGGAAGCGTTCTTTTCTTTTAATGAGATCATCAAGACTCCAATTTATAATCGAAATTCTTCTCAAAAATGTTCGATTCATCCAAATACTTTTTAACAAGTTATGATTAAGTTAAACTAAGATTGCTACAGTAATTTTTGCTTCGATGGCGAAACGATATTAAATTTTGGTATTATTTCAAACTAAATTTCTTTTAATATATTTTTTTGGGTAATTTTGCTTTTCCAAAAAAAGTGCAAAATCTTTTCGAAATAATATCCTTTCATGTTGACTTATGGCAAACAGGTCAGTCAAAGATATGGCTAAATTCAATTTTTATGACCGACTTTATCATATTTATGTACCCTATTACAGTTTTAATGATTTATTGAGATCAATGTTTGTTATTTTCCTCAATTTAAAGATGTAAATCTTTTATTTTTTTATTAGCATACTGCCTTTGCTTTCAAAAAATTCAAACCACATCCAAAAAACTTGTTTTGATCCAAGAGCATCTTCCTATAACGGAATCAAGTTAAGCCAAGATTACCCCGTAATTTGTTTCTGGAGCACAATCACCATGACGAGCATTTTTGCAAATTCCAAAGCCTACTTACGTTTTCCGAACGTCTAAATGCCCGATCTTAAATTTGCCCTACCTGCTTTGCCCCCACTACATCTTCGCTGACAAATTTACATAATTTTTTTGCAATTTTCGTAAATATACCAAATAAACCTTTCATTATTTTTCCTTGGGAATCCTCTTCCTCAAGGAAAAACACAAAAAATTCTCCACAAATAATACGTCTTTCATCTAAAGAAACATATTCACCTTTCGGCATCAACTCGAACGATGGTTACTATGGCAACGGACGCCGTCGAATGAGAATTTGTGCCGTGCGGCGGCGAAACCAACACCATTTCGCCCGTGTGAGGCGTTAAAGTGTGTGACGTCACTTCCTTCAGCGAAAGCGCCTGGTGGAGTCAACTTTAACACTTCATGAATTATGTAACCTTAGCCCCGAAGGGACTTTTGGGGAGATTTCACGTACAAGAGTGCCACGGTGTGGAGAGGCGTTGAGACGTGACCGAAAGGGTTGGGGAGGTGTGGTGTCTTGGTGTTTGCGAGTTTTCACGTGGAATTTGTTTTGCAAAACTTTTTCGACGTTGTAGATTCTAAGAATTTGTTTGAGGTGTTATTTAAATGTTATAAAAGGACCCTTTAACGCTCGATTATTTCGAACAAGGTTTTAACATGTTTGGTCTTTCCAAAAAATGCTTGAATTGATTTGGAAAAGAAGATTACAGCCGTAGTAGCTTGTACACTAAATCCAAATATTTCTTTATCGAATGAAATATTCCACCCCCTACAAATTTCCTTAAAGTCAATCCTTCTTCATCCAAAAACTCTTAGGACCATATTTTTTCTATAGAAAAGTCCTTTTCGAAAGTCTCCACCACACGAAGTCAATTTATCCGACCGGAGTTTACATTCCCGGACTCCCGGAGCGTATTAATACGTGCTAACGCGAAACGCCACGTTTTTTTCTCATCCCCCTCGGAAAAGATTTCGTTCGTAAAGCTCTCGGAAGGCCGGGAACGTCCGGTGAAGTCGCGGTAACCGCCGGAATTTGATCCTTCGGTAGAAGTGCTTTCGGAGCACTTGGAAGCAATTTTCCTAAAGGTGGAAAGGGTATTGTTGAACTGCATAAGTGCTCGAACAGATGACGCTTTACCCCCTTTTCATATAACAATACTTTCCGATGGGCCGGTTGAATTGTGTTTTTGGGATTTAAGGGGGGAGGAGATTTTATGATTTTTTTCGAATCTCCAGCTTGTTGTGAATATTTCTTTTTGCGCAGTGAATAGATCAATAATTAAAGGTCTTTGTTGTATTTCGTCTTGTACCGATTTGTGTTAAATTGATGCTTCCATGGCCAAATAACAAATTGGAAATGGATTTAATTTAATATTTTATCGTTAATTATCCAGTTTAACGGTATTTTTGTAATTTGTACGTTAAACACGATGCAATGGGACTTCGCTTAAAATACGCATATTGCAAATTCCCTCAAAATTTACTTGCATATCCTTGAAAAATTAAAGATCTCGTAAGATCTAACGTTTTGTATTCACTTTAAAGGCATTTTTATAACTGGTACGTTCAACAAGATTCAATAGAACTTCATTTAGAATACACATCTTTCAAATTTCCTCAAAATTTGCTCGAGTATGCTTGAAAAATTAAGGACCTTCTAAGACCTAACATTTTGCATCCGCTTTAAAGGCATTTTTATAACTGGTACGGTCAACAAGATTCAACGGGACTTCATTTGGAATACATATATTTCAAATTTAATCAAAATTTAATCGAATATGCTTGAAAAATTAAAGACCTCCTAAGACCCAACGTTTTGTACTCATTTTAAAGGCATTTTTTTAATTGCTACGTTCAAGAAGATTCAATAGGACTTAATTTGGAATACATATCTTTCAAATTCCCTCAAAATTTGCTCGAATATGCTTGAAAAATTAAAGACCTCCTAAGACCCAACGTTTTGTACTCATTTTAAAGGCATTTTTTTAATTGCTACGTTCAAGAAGATTGAATAGGACTTAATTTGGAGTACATATCTTTTAAATTCCGTCAAAATTTGCTCGAATATGCTTGAAAAATTAAAGACCTCCTAAGACCCAACGTTTTGTACTCATTTTAAAGGCATTTTTTTAATTGCTACGTTCAAGAAGATTCAATAGGACTTAATTTGGAATACATATCTTTCAAATTCCCTCAAAATTTGCTCGAATATGCTTGAAAAATTAAAGACTTCCTACGAACAAATGTTTTGTATCAACTTTAAAGGCATTTTTGTAACTGGTACGTGCAAGGAGATTCAATAGGAGTTCATTTGGAATACACATCTTTCAAATTTCCTCAAACTTTGCTCGAACACGCTTGAAAAACTAAAGACCTCTTAGCGCTAGAATCGCAGTTCTTTTAAAAGTTCATCGCTCTATTAAATCTGATTGATCTCCATGCAAAATTTTCCACAACACTTACCATTCTGTATATGTTTCGGTTGATTTTCAGTTCCCAATATTGCACTCACACTGAACTTTAACACCGGCTTGTTGTCCTTAACCGTACTAACCGCGGTATCGTTCATCCTACATTGGAAAAAATTACAGTCTAGACGGCCACAACTCGAGCATATTCCGCTATTCTTAAAGCAGTTATTAAACCTTAGAAAGACGTCGTTTTTTTCGGGGGATAACGCGGGTGATAACCGGTCATTTTCTCCTTCACTACGCGTAGTCTCGCTCGGACTTAGACTTTGTTTCTTCTCGCTTTGGGTCAGGCGAAAATTCTCCAAACTGGATCTTTCGATGTCTTCAGAATTTCTGTCGATGATCTCCAAATTTTCTGGTGAGAGTTTTTCGCGCGATAACAAGTTTTCCATCGAGAACGCCGACGTGTTATTATTCAGACTCTTGAGCATTTTCTCCGGATTGTTGAGAAGGTGTAAGGCGGTGTTGTGAAACATGTTTTCGCTTATGAAGATCTTACAGATTACCCCGGTATCATATTTAATCTTCCAACCACTCGATTAGCACTTTTTTCGCGACACAATTAAAAGCTATCCATTCCACCCATATGAATTGATACGATTCTTGTACAATGCGTTTTGGTTCGAGTTTAGATTATAACTGCTAGTTTTCAAAGTAAAAGGGACCGCCACCCTACCCACCACTTCGAACGGTAATGGGTGGGACCTGTGCAGCGAAAAGGGGAGGTGCTTCTTAAAACTGTTCATTCCAAATCGTCCGTTGGCAGGATCTCGGTTTTCTCTTTTGTTTTATCGGGGCTATCCTCATATAGTCGCGTCCTTATTCACGACGTGCGTTCTCCTTCGCGTCGGATTGTACGTTGTAAAGCGCGCGGGGGGGAACACGCCGTTCCGAGAAATAATACAAATAATAGATGCCCCCCCGGTATATAGTCTCGAATTGTGTTTAATTTATTTGGCTTTGAATCCGACGAGTACGCCTTGTTTATGGATCGCTATTATATCGGGATATATCTCGGTCTTTTCAGCGCCGGTTACGGGTTTAATGTCTGTGTGAGGGGGGGTGAGTGAATCGCTTTTAGATTACGATATTGCGGGAAAATTGATAAATGCTTGTTTGGTGTAGGTAATTTCCTTATCAGTCTTTCTAATAGTAACCTTCACTGGCACAATTAAACCGGATTGTTAATCTGGGATGTTTTAGATGCGATTTTTCGTTTTGGGTCTTTGATTTTTCAAGCATTTCCCAGCAAATTCCTCATCGACTTTAACAGAATCAATTCGTAATCATCTTAGATGAATTACTTTAAGTCTGGTGGATAATTTTACATCACTAACCGGTACCGTGCGTTTTTTAGAAACCAAATTCTTACTTTCTAGAATTTTTTATCAATTTTATGAATTCCTCAACTGAAGCACAACAGAATCTTTTGGAAAAGTTTACTTCTCGCAGGTCATTATGTCAACAATGTAATGGGATCTTTCGATTATCGTTTGGACGTCTTTAATTCTTCAAGCGTTCTTGCGCCAATTTTGCTGCCAATTTTGCTGCCAACTTCGTGTTAGTTATTCTAAATCATTCAAGACACACTGCTTTTACAATTTTCTTAATAGAAATCACCCTCAACACTCACTCTGGTTGTACTTTATTATTACGATGGCTCTATTTTACCAAACTTCTTTTGTTTGTACGAGACAGCGGCCTTCCATCTTAATAGCCATTCGTTTTGTTTTGTTTTTTTTTCTCTAATTACTTAAAACTGAACATAAATTTTAAATAATGTAGGGGAAAGACTACATCCTTCTTTCAATACCTTTTTTTTATTTCTTTAAATTCTCTTATCAAAACTAACTTCCTTCCTCAACCGAAACATATCAGAATCTTTCGAAAAAAATTAGCTTTAGCAGGTCATTAATTTTTCAAGCCTTCTTTATTTAGTTATTTAAAAAAACATCTAAAATAAATTACTTTTACGATCTTTTTAATAGGGACTACGTACAGAACCCAGTCTGGTTAGCATGTCTTCGAATTCTCAAGCGTTTCCCAGGAAATTTTCTTATATTTTTGCTGCGTTAAAGATATCTCGAAATTCAATCTTAAATTTGCTTCTTTAACGAACAATTAAGACTTCCTTTTCCATTCGAAAGCATTTTGGCATTCCATGATCCAAGTTAAACCAAGGTTTCTCCAGGATGATCTTCAGGAATTCATCTTCAAGGCGTATATCTCTAATTGTTAGAATTGTGTAAGCTAGAGGTTTAAAATCTAGGGGGTGATAGAATCGGTTTTTGTAATGATATTACGAAGAATATTGATAAACACTTGGATGGTATAGGTAATTTATATATTTATTGCTAAGAATAAACCAACCTATTAATTTACGATACTTTAGATTTAATTTTCCGAATTAGGTCTTTGATTTTTCAAGCATTCCTTAGCAAATTCTTCATGGACTTCGAAAGGATGAATTTGTAATAGTCCCAAACACATTACTTAAAGTCCAATGAATAATTTTGTGTCACCTAATTAGGAGAACATGTTTTCTTTTTAATTAAAATCGCAATTCTCGAGATTTTTCTGATCAATTTTTTAGCTTCATTATTAAAAACAGAAAAAAAATGGCTTTCTTGCCATCACGAATGTAATAGTATCTTTTAATAAAGTTTATCTTTAGGAGGTCTTTAATTTCTCAAGCATTCTCGAGCAAATTTTGTTACCAACTTCGTCCAAATTATTAGAAATCGTTCAAAATAGATTACTTTTAAGATCGTCTTAATAGAAATCACCATTAAAACCCAGTGTGGTTGTGAGGTCTTTAATTTCTCAAGCATATCTGAGAAAATAAAGCGATTTAATTGCTAAAACGTTGTAAATTAATTCCTTTTTTAATTTTTCATGTAGTATTACGGGAAAAAAATTGTAGAATCCATTAAGGTTTTAAAACGTTATAAAAAAATTCGCATCCTAACGATACGAAATTACAAAATAGAATAAAATTAGCGCAGCGAGCGTAGCTAAACCAAGGCGAGGTTGCCCGCTTCGCGAAATCGCGAAATAAAAAAGTAAAAGGCGGCCGCCAGAAACAATCGCCGAAAAAAAAACAAACGCGAATCGGTTCGAGCCTCGCGTTAAGAGGTTAAAAGGTTTTGATTACAGATAAAGGCGGGTCCTGCTTTTTAAAGTATTTTCATTGGCTGTTAGTGGTCGGACTACGGTCCCCCCACCCTGGTGAATGCCTCCTGCTATAGTAGAGCAGCTCAAGTCCACATTAAAATCAATGTTACTTCTTTTTTTTTTATATTCCCGTTCCCTCCGAAAGTGTTTAGGAGCGAGGTTGTATCTGGCTTTGGAGAAGCGAGTTGGTGAGCTTGCGTCCGATGTGCTACCGTTAAATTTGTTAATTTAATATTCGTATATTTATTTAAATGTTTTTGGCGTTAATTTCAATAATTTTGCGGAATATAGACAGGTTGCATGATTATCCAAAAAAATTCTCGGCCATTTCCCATTGGTCGATGTTCATTTATTATTGTTGAAGGGTATGTTTTGATTTGTCGATGAATATTTTGTTGGGAAATAATACTGACTTGTTCTACTTACACCGCTGTTCGAAATTAATGAAGCTTTTACTAAACATAATACTGCCTAACACAATTTTTGGCGACTTCTATATGAGACTTGTTCTTTTAATAATTTGAATGTGCTGAATCTGAAAATCATATTGGTTTTTGCTTATCTGGTAACAAGTGTCTGTCGTTTTGATTTTTTCGAACAAATAGATTCTAAGAAATGTTCATTCAATTCATTCAAATTATTTGAAATTATATTGTATGTCATCCATGCCCGACGATTAGCAGCATCAGTGCAAGGTAGCTTTTTAATTGAAACATCTTGGGTTTTTGAATTTCCCAATTTTAAAAAGTTTACGTTAGTAGTCTATAAAATGACGGTTTCGGAGCACATAATTTTGAACGCACAAATTTAGAGATATTTATCGAATTTACAACACATTTTTATATCATTATCATTATTTTAACACATTCACATCAAAAACCATGTTTTTACCAATTTTTGCTCGTACAAACCGAAAATCTACATAAAAATTCAATTTTCTGAGTCCCCACTAAATTGTGAACCATTAAAGATATCCATATTTTCTAAATTATGTGTTTATCCGCATTTTGAATGCGTTTACCTCAAAATTACATGAAAAATTCAAACGTTTAATTTAAATTTTGCTTTCATCTGTGTGACCTCCTCTTGATTTAATAATTGCAGCACACAATCGAGGCATTCTCGCAATAAGTTTTGCCAGAGTTTCTTGTGTTATTGAGGCCCAACTCGATTGCAATTTGTTCCACACGTCAGTAGCTGATGTCGGAGCCGATTTCCGTACTTTCCGATCTAGTTCTTCCCATGGTAACTCGATTGGATTCAAGTCGGGGCTCTGGGGAGGCCATTCCATAATTTTGAGAGTTCCTTCCTCTTCTAAATGGCGTAAATAGTCTTTACATAATTTAGGGAACTGTTTTGGGTCATTATCTTGCTGGAAGATAAAATTTTGAACCAAAAGTCGAATTCCGGAAGGTATTGTGTGATTCTCCAAAGTTTCGCGGTACCCTTCTTTTTTTAATATACCGTCAATTTTCACAATGTCCCCTACACTAGTGCCAGCAAAATAGCCCCAAATGATGCTTCACGGTAGTAGCAATACACTCTTCTCTGGCACGTTCACCCACAGATCTTCTTACGAATATGCGTCTTCGGGTTCCGAAGAGCTCAAATTTGGACTCATCCGTCCATAGGACGTTGTTCCACTCTTCTATGGTCCAGTGTTGGTGTTCACGAGCCCATTTAAGTCGCTTTTGCTTGTTTTGTTTGCGTAGTAATGGCTTTTTCATCGCAATACATGGAGCCCGGCTTTCTGCAGACGACGTTTGACTGTAGAAACACTGACTAGTTTTTGGCGACCAACATTTAATTCTGCGGTGATTTCCGGGGATGTTTTGCGTCTATTTAACTTGCTGGTAACCACTATTTTGCGATCATCTGCAGATATTGTCGCTTTTGGCCTTCCACTCCGTCTTTTATTAAGAAAACTGCCAGTTTCCCGATATTTTTTTACGTTATAGTCAACCGTAGCGTGGTGTATTTTCATTTTTTTGGCAATTTGTCGATTACTTACGCCACTTTTATGGAAAGCTATTATAAGCGCACGTGTTTCCGTACTAATCTCTAAAAAATTGTCACACGATATTTCGGTCACGACGTGATAGAGTAACCAGTACCACACTGCAACTGACCATAGGTTACAGATTTCACTATAATCTTCTAGGAAGGTAATTTAAACATTATTACCTATAATCTAACAGATGACTAAATTTACCTAGTAAATTCAGAGGGATTGTTATTGTAATTGCACCGCAATAAACAGTTTATGGCAATCCGACCAAGTGCAGGTAAATGATAGTAAACCTTATGCGATATGCGATGGGTGTTTATCTTACTGAACTACATTTTAAATACGTATTTCATTTTATTATAATGTTTTTTTGGTAAACATAATACTATATGAATAATCCATGAAAACAGGGGTGCCTAAACACTTTTGAGCGGTAGTGTATATAAAACGTAACGTCAAACGTAAAGGTGAACACTGAACATAGCATAAAACGTAAACATTGAATGTAATATAAACGTAATAGTTCTAGTAACATAATATTCAACGTCAAAGAAAAGAAGTAATGTTATTTTTATTTCTTGATTCAGCTTTTAAATAAAACACTCGAGAACTATAAACCTTTTAATTTATAATAAGGGTCTTGACAGCAATACCACTTAATAGCAATAGAATTAAACTGTATCCGTTATATGGATACAACCTGCTTATATATGCATATAATGATATTTGCCTATGAAATATAACGATGTTTAATAACACGATAATAGATTGTACATAACTCTATGCTATTTACTTGTAAGATAATCGAATTGGAATTGTATACAACTTTCTATACTTCTAATGACTTATTTGTCTATTAAATATAATGATGTTTAATAATACGATAATGGCTATTGATTTATTTATTGATATATTTGAATGACTCCACTTTGCTAAATGTGTATAATATATAACACTAACATTACTCATATTTATTATAATAATATTTTTCTATATTTATTTAATTATTAATAAATACTAATTATGACTAATAGTGGCCGACCAAAGAAAAAGTTATTTAATAATAACGATAATATAAATTTTGGATTGAGACCATTAATTTAAAGAAAAATGGGTGGTGAATTATTATCACAAACAAAAAGAATAATAATTATAGGTCCATCCGGATCTGGTAAATCAACGATTGCTCAAGTAATAATATTTGGTATGGAAAGAAAATCTATTTCAGAAATAAATTATTTTTGACCTAATGGAAAAATGAATTAGAAAAAGATATTCAAGTAATTAAAGAATTATGTAAAGAAGCCTTTATTTATTTTAATATATATATATATATATATATATATATATATATATATATAGATAAGAAAAAGATAGTATACCAAATGAATTGAGAACACACAGTCTTAATATATTTGATGATGCACATAAGAAAAATGGTATAACAGATTTAGCTGAAAAATTATTCACAGAGGGAAGACATAGACAGCAGCATGTAATATATATTCAGCAAACTGGTACATTTATACCGGCTGGAATGAAATCAAATTATAGTGAAATAATTATTCATAAAAGTATAATAAGTGACTTGGAAAATTATATTAATATTAATGATAAAGCAATTAGTGAATGTTTGAATAATTATAGTAAAACTGGATTTTATACTATTAATAAAAATGGTATTTGCTTTCCAACAAAATTATGTGATTATAAATCATTCGGAGAATATAAAAATAGATTGAAAGCAATTGGTAGAAATATTGAAGATGAGTACAAAAATAATATTAGAAATACAGATATTATTTATAAAGCATATAAAAATGCAGGAGCAGATGGTGTTAAAAAAACAGATGTCATAAGTGATAATCAAGAATATTATTTTAAATTATTTAATTGATAAATGTAAAAATGATAATAAGATAACATTATCAAATATTGACTTGCAAAATATTTTTAAATTAATTACAAACCAGGAAATAAACATAAGTTCAGATAAATTGTTAACATACGGTATAGATAATTTAAATAAGATAATATTTTTAATTTAAATTGGGATATTGGAACACATTGGGTTGCTACATAGCAACCAAATATGTAGATAATACTAATAAATTAGTGAATTTCTTTGATTAATTTGGTAATTCATTACCCGAAAAATTTATAATTCCAAAAAGTTATATACCAGGGGAGGTCCAGAAGTTCGTGGAATGAAAGGGTTTTAAATAAAATAAAACAATAAATCTATTTTTCCTTTTCAATATAATCACCCTTAAGCACAATACATTTATTAGATCTATGAATTAATTTTTCTAAACCATCATAAAAATATTTTTTATCTTTCGCCTCAAAATGGGCCAAAATTGACTCGTCGGAAAACTTTCTTCCACGTAAGTCCTTTTTTAAATTGGGGAACAAATAAAAATCACTAGGTACCAGGTCTGGACTGTAGGGTGGATGGACTATTGATTGAAAATCATGTTTGTGCAGAGCAGCCAGTGCAACCTTGCTCTTGTGAACCGGCGCAGTGTCTTGCAAGAGCAACACACCCTTGATCAATTTTCCTCGACGTTTTTCCTTGATGGCCTCCTTTAATTTTTCTAATATCGCTGCGTAATATTCTCCGGTTATGCTCCTACCTTTTTCTTTGTAATCAATCAATAATATCCCCTCGCAATCCCAAAAACAGTAGCCATCAACTTTCCAGCCGATTCTAACGCTTTAAATGTCTTTGGCGGTGGTGTCCCCTTTTTATGCCATTACATGGACTCCTGTTTGGACTCAGACTCAAAGTGCAAAATCTGTGCAGGTTTGTCTCCACACAGCTCCAAAAATTGTTTGGATCTGTGCGCTGCTGTTTCTGCAGCGGCGTGAGCATTCCCGGTACCCATCTTGCACTGACTTTTGTCATACCCAGCTGGTCATGTAGGATACGCAAAATGGTGGTATCTGATACTCCAACTAATGCAAACAATTGTTCTTTCTTCAAACGGGCATCTTGCAGTAGAAATTTTTGCACTTTCTAGACGATGTCTGATGTGGTGGCCTCAACTGGCCGTTCTGAGCGGGGGTCGTCTTCAATCCACTCCCGAACATTTTTAAAAAGACCATGCCACTTATAAATCATTGATTCACTAGGGCACTGTTCTCCATAAACGGTTTCCATTTCATTCATAACTTTATCACAGCACGGTGTTCAATTTCCTCCATAGTTTCAGTTTTCTTCCGGATTTACTTGTTTAGCAGGCAACTATTCGTAAACGACTCAAGCTATAGAGCTGCAACTTGACTTATATACTAATGGTGAGTCGCCAATCAGAATGACACCTAGCGAGCGCCCCTATCCCCACTCCATCCCCTCCATTCCACAAACTTTTGGACTTCCCCTCGTAGTAACTGACAATAATTAAAAATTTCAAAATTCTAATGATGTAAATTGTGGTTGGTGGTGTTTATTATTTTTATATGTGTTATTTAACATCAAAGACAAAACATTTATGATTTTGTTTCAAATAAACGAGGATCTTGTATATTTAATAATTTCTTAATTTCGTCTGTTAGTTATCATCAATCTGAATCCTCTTTGTTAGTTATATTAATAAGAGCTCTAATATTTTTTTCTATTGTGTCTTTATCTTTCTGAGACAAGGTTTTCTTTAAAGGAATTGGTTGTTGACCAGGAATTTCTAATGTTAACGATTTACCACTTACCTTGTCAACAAATTTATTTAAAATATTTGCCAAGACTGGTCCAGCTGCTGCAGCTAATATAGGAATTAAAATGTTTATAAAACCACCATTTATTTCACCACCTTCAACAATCTTTGATTTATTTTCTAGAATTATTGATGAACCTTTTTTAATTGTGAAACTCAATTATATCAACAAAATTATAACATTTTTTTTAAATAAATATTTATTATACCATCAAAATAATACAGATTCAAAAATCAAAATTAAGTTAATCAATTAAACAAATTAATTCATTTAGTTAATTCAGTGTTACTTTTTTTGTCAGATTCCGCAGAGTGTTCACTGGAACTCGATGACGATGAAGAACTATCACTGTAAGAGGTTACATTATATTAAGCTTCAATCTAAAAATAATTTTAATTATTTATTAAAATACATACCTTAGAACTTCGTTCATAAAGAATAACTCTTCTTCTGGCGAGTTAAATATTATTCTTATATTTTCTTGGGTCAAGATTTCTATCGATACTTCCCCTGTAATATTCGAATGGATTATTACAGTTGCGAGATTTACCACAAAACCAATTCCTGAAGTGTGTGGATATATATGTAGAATATTACCAGCTCTGTGATACACTATTTTAGCGGTTATAATATCCGCATGGTTTACGCTTGTGTGTAAATTATTAAAGGTCATTGTATCCATCGTGGCGTTATAAACCTTACTAAATTTATATCGTCTGTATCTTGCATATTTTTCCGTGTTTTTCTTTTTTCGACCACAAAAATGTTAAAAAATCTGTGATTGTCTTTATCACCAGGTGCTAGTAAAAGAAATCCAAGAGCACTTTTTGTATTTACGATTCTTGTCTAAAGTCAAACTAATACTGACTGCATACTCTATTTCTCACAAATTTTATACCTTCCTTAATTCACAAACATCATTAAGACGTTTACAAAATAATTAGTTGGCAAAGATTGTTTACAATTCTGACTAATACACAACGTTAAGATATTGTAAACTGCATTGTTATGTTCTACGAAAATTAATATTCGAGGAACCACTTTCCTTTATAAAAGAAATATAATAACATAACTACATTTTCATTAGAAATATACTAGGGTGACAGAATAAAATAGACACCTACTAATTTAAAAAAGATTCTATTCTCGTTATATATACAAAATATTTTAAAATTTTTAAATTAGACTAATATTTTGTCGATCCACCTTTACTTGCGTGAAGTGCTGCGAGTCGTCGTGGCATAGAATCTATTAAATGTGTCTTCTGGAATATTTCACCACTCTTCTGTAACAGCTGCCACGAGTTTTTTCTTATTGCTGGGTTTTCGTTTATGTGCCAAACATTCTCTATGCGGAATCATGTCTGGTGATTGGCCTGGCCATGGTAAAATCCGAATCCCCTGTTTCTCTTTCCATGTGGTTGTTGTTCTTGCTTTGTGGCAGGGTGCTCCGTCCTCCATAAAAGTGGCGTCTTCTTTAGATAAAATGGCGTTGTCGAATATCGGTAGTAGTCCTTCTGTTAATATTTGGATATATTTTGCCGCATTTATATTTCCGTCGCAGATTACTAATTGCGATCTTCCACCATACCATATCGCGTCCCACACCATGATGTTCACACCGTCTGATGCAAAAATTTGTCGTCCAGTTGCTGTGACGAACGTCTCCATATCCACGTACGACCACTATCACTGAATTGGCGGTATCTGCTTTCGTCTGAAAAAATGACAGACCGCCAAAACTCTTCGGGCTTCGTTCGCGTTTCGATTGCCCAAGCCATTCGGCGCCGTTTTTGAAACGCCGTAAGGAGAGGTTTTTTCTTTGCCCACACTGTGGAGGAATCGCGGAACGGTGCGCTGACTTTTCTGTGAAGTTCCCGCAAGCTCAGCTGTACTTTTTCGCGGTTCTCTTAACACTTCGCGCATAAGCACCCTTTTACTTCATTCAGAAGGTCCGGCTCGACCTGGTCTCGGCTCCACTGTTGTTTTTTCCGTGAGTTTAAATTGTGTAATCACACGGTTAACTGTGGACAACGGAATATTTAAAAATTTACTTATTTCACGTTGCGAAGCGCCGCGTTCACTCTGGCCAACGATGCGACACCCCGGGTGAAGTCGCTAATATCACTCGAACCTTGTAAGCGAGGCATATTTGTAACGATAGTAAACTATGACGAATTCCTTCCGATACATCTACCCCTACCCTAATGACAAAAGAAAGTTCTTAATTCGTTCTTAGAATTTAGCTGTTTACATATTTATACCGCTTTACGTGGTGTCTATTTTATTCTGTCACCCTAGTGTAGTTTTAGGAAGTCAAGTAAATGAATAACCCTTAGTTTTAAGCAGGTAAGAAAGTCTAAATTGAGATACGGTCAATGTGGTGTCTTGCGTGCATACAAGACACCGTATTAACAATAAATATGTAAAACATGACCACGCGTTTTAGTTCATTCAATAACTTATGTTACAGTTTCAGTCATAAAATTTAGGTATGCGCTTTACACCACTACACACAAATATATAATGTTTGTAATGAATAGTATTAAAATATTTAATGTACAGATAACAATTTACAAAATGATTCATAGATAGGAATTATTATAAATCTTTACTCACTTGCAATAACTTTTCTTTTTTCGTAATTTGATAACTAATGACATAATCAAACATGACATTTATTTTATCTATATATTTTCTTATTATTATTATTCTTATTTATTTTATATTTCTTATTTTTTATAAACACAATATAATCAAATGAGTTTGTTAAAATATTTTCTAATTTTGAAATATTTGTAGTAGTGAATTATATGATTTTATGTACTTCATCGGTTCATTATTAAGGTTATTAATACACTTCCTTTCTTTGACGTTCAATATTACGTTACTAGAACTATTACGTTTATATTACATTCAATGGTTACGTTTTATGCTGCGTTCAGTGTTCACCTTTAACATACGTTACTCATTTTTTGCCACATTAGCATACTCCAACACAATTAATGTTTGCTTCGATTGTTTATCCCCAACGCATTTTTTGCCCTTAAATTTTAGTGTATGATTAGGTGTAATCTTGTAGAACAAGCCCGTTTCATCAGAATTAAAGATGCTATTTATGTGATAGTGTTTCATAAAATTTCTTAGGGTCGATTTCAGCCACACCTTACATTGCTCCAAATTTACATTTATACTTTCACCATTTATGTTATGACGTTTTTCAAAGCGGTAACTAACCTGCTGTTCACTTAAATTCATTATTTAAAGGCCTTTTTATACTGAAACGTAATGCCTGATTTCGTAGGATGTCTGCTTAACTCTATGGAATTTTAGAAATTTCTGTTGTTTCTTTACGTTCAGAGATTCTAGGTATTTCCCAACTCATTCCACTGCTAAATGTTCATAGGGATACTACTAAGTTATATGAAACTATAGAAATTTCACTTAGTGTATAATTTGACGTGATATTACCACATTTGTAACATAAAAATTACATGAAAAAGGAGGCCATTATTTTTATACTTTTAATTTGAATTTCACAGTCAAATTTATATGGCATTACAAAGGAACAAATTATTTTTCCATCATGGTGCATTGAGTGGCGAGATTCTGTTATAAACTCCTATAAATTTTATCAATCATTCAAACGTCTTTGAGCGAGAGTGTATATCATCTTTAACTTTTGAAATTAAAACGCGGGAGATGCCTTTTTAATGACACTCAATTATAGCATATAAAAAAGCTGTTCTTCAATACGTTGCACATGTTATACAAAAACATTAAGTAGAAACACTTTTCCCAGATAATTTTTAGCAACATTTCATCTATTTCGCCACAAAAAAAAAATAATAACAACCAATTTGGAGAAACGGTATATGCTTCACTAAGCATCTATTATATAATTCGATAAAATTCATCAATCACATCTCAGGGGTACCTAAACGAAAATGATTTGTCATCAAACCTTTCGTTTTTACAATAACAATCGTCGATAATATAAAATTCTGTCACAATGGTCCTTTTGTGTAAAGAGAAGGCTCTGGTCTGGGGGTATGATGATTATTACTGTCGATATGGTAGTGTAAAAGCGGGCATCGAGATCATCGATCACTGCGTTACATTTCGAACTATGATACGGTTGTTAAAAGTATATCAATTACCTTCAAATTTCTCTGGCAGATGAGGTGCTAGAACTTTGAAAAGAAATCGTATGCATGTGTCATGTGTACGAGGGCGATCTGAAACGTTTTCGGAATCGATAAGACAAACCTACATCCCGAAAATGATGGAGTACATCCACCATGAACTTCTAGCAAAATATTTCGAATTTCCGTGACCGCCTGTACGAAATTCGATTTAATCAATTTAAATAACAACTATTGCCAGTAGACGTCTGAAATTTTGACAGTTATCATAAAAAGGGTTGCTCTTGCCGAGCAATGAATCCATTTCAAACTTTGTGCGCCATCTCTTGCCGATTCTGGAAACATTTCAGGTCGCCCTCGTATAGGAATTAACTTATATTTAAAATGAAGCTAATAATAATCTTTTGTTGTTTGCAACGTTCCAATTTCATGAATAACTCTGTACATGCGTTTAAAATCATACATTTTCAAGTAAAAATTTCCTCTCGTATACCTTTTATGATGCCTCAATTGTCTGTCAATCAGAATTTGTAAAGTTATCAAAATTAATAAAGCATTTTATCACTTTTTTGAGTGGAAACAACAGGGGTAGCTTGTTTATACCGACTGGATGATTTCTCTTTCTAGCCAAATAAAGGTTTATTCACTGTTTATAGACTGTTATTTTTTCTTTGTCGTTTTTATTATTCTCTATCATATAACACGTGGGCTGAAAAGTCCCGGGCCTAACACATAGATGACGCTAGTTTTATTGCAGTCACCTTTCTCTCAGTTAGTACTAACCTTCAAAAGACAGCTGTTAAAATTTCATGATATTCTATTCATTAGTTTGTGAGTTATTGTGCTAAGAGTCGCGCTACTTTTGTTATTTTCAAAGCAATGGATCAAAAACAATTTTGCGTTTTAATTTTGCACTGCTTCTTGATGGGAAAAAATACCGTTCAAGCGAAGCAATGGTTTGAAAAGTGTTATGGGGACTCCGCTCCATCAGAAACAACAATAAAACGTTGGTTTGCTGACTTCAAACGTGCAGAACGCAGTGGACGTCCAAATGAGGCGGTAACACCAGAAAACATCAAAAAAATCCACAAATCGTTTTGAATGATCGAAAAGTGAAGTTGCGTGAGTTAGCTGACATCGTAAAGATATCAAAAGAACGTATTAGCTTTATATTGCATGAGCATTTGACTATGAGAAAGCTCTGTTCAAAGTGGGTGCCGCGTTTGCTCACTGTTGGCCAAAAACAAGAACGTGTTGATGATTCTGAGCAGTGTTTGGCCATGTTTAAACGTAACAAACCGAAATTTTTGCATCGATATGTGATAGTGGATGAAACATGGATCCATCACTTCACTCCGGAATCAAAACGATCGTCATCTGAGTGGACAGCAACTGGTGAACCTCGTCCAAAGCGCCCGAAAGCTCAACAATCGGCTGGAAAGGTTATGGCCTCGGTATTTTGGGATGTGCGTGTTGTAATATTCATCGACTATCTTGAGAAAGGAAATACCACCAACAGTGAATATTATATAGCGTTATTGGAGCGTTTGAAGGCCGAAATTACAAAGAAACGATCGCATATGGCAAAGAAAAAAAGTTTTATTCGAAGTACATTTATTAAAAATCGTTTAAAAAATTGCTCCAAAATGCTTGAAAAATTAAAGACTTCTTAAAAATATTCGCTTCTAAAAGCTATTTTTTGTAAATTTATCCTAAAGCTCGTTATTAGGACTTTATTTGAGGAGGAATTTTTGTGGAAGCCCAATAAACCCGCGATATTAACTTTCGTCGTGGAAAATTATTTAATCTCCAAAAGGAATGATCAAGAAATGCTCTCAAACTTTACAAAAAAAATATTTTTTATTGAAAACTAAAGAAACTAATTCTATCACCCTGAAACATCCAACAACAAAAGCGAAAAAGGAAACAATACCGTGGAAATAGAAAAGAACTTTAATCCTAGCATCGAACACTTCGATAAATGCTTCCAAGACGCGATATTCTTCTTTTATAATACCATCTATCTTCTGTATTTTCGATTGTTTCGTCTTTTTTTCCTTCTGACACCCTGGAACCCCGTTTTATCCCTTCTAAGGGGGAACCGAGGGGCAAGGAGGCACCCTAAATCATCGCCGTATTCGAGTAAAGATATAAACTGTCAACAGCTGGCGTTATGGAACGATGATAGGGATATCTAGCCGTCCTTTATTACAGCATCGATTCTGGGGAGCTTTAAGGGCTTTCGACAAAAGATGTTACTTACGTTATATCTCTTGAGCGGACCAGCAAACGGCAAGACGCATGAAAATGGAGAAAAGCGTTGAATTGATAAGATGTGTAATGTTTTCACTGTCACAAAAAGTTGGAGTAATTCTTTTGTAAGTCGAAATTAAGGGAATCGATGTTTTGGTTTTACTCAGGTCCTTATTAAGAAAAAATAGAAGTTTTATAAAAGGTCCATACTAAGGAAATTCTTTCAAATCTTGAAGGTATAAAAATCTTTGTAGGCAGAAAAACATAGTTTTATTTTAGCAGCATTCATAACGATTACAAGGAGTGTGTGATTGTAAACTCCATACTACAATTTATTCAAAACGCAGAATTTATAAAGTACATGGAATCGCATTGTCAACTGCGAATTTTCTAAGCTCCGGAAAATGATCTTCTTCGAGGTATTTTTCTCTCAGTTAGTACTAACCTTCAAAAGATAACTGTTAAAATTTCATGATATTCTATTCATCAGTTTGTGAGTTATTGTGCTAAGCGTCACGCTACATTTCTTATTTTCAAAACAATGGATCAAAAACAATTTCGTGTTTTAATTTTACACTGCTTCTTAATGGGAAAAAAATACCGTTCAAGCGAAGCAGTGGCTTGAAAAGTGTTACGGGAACTCCGCTCCATCAGAAACAACAATAAAACGTTGGTTTGCTGACTTCAAACGTGGTCGTAGAGACACCGATGGTGCAGAACGCAGTGGACGTCCAAATGAGGCGGTAACACCAGAAAACATCAAAAAAGTCCACAATATCGTTTTGGATGATCGAAAAGTGAATTTGCGTGAGTTAGCTGACATCGTAAAGATATCAAAAGAACGTATTGGCTTTATATTGCATGAGCATTTGACTATGAGACAGCTCTGTTCAAAGTGGGTGCCGCGTTTGCTCACTGTTGACCAAAAACAAGAACGTGTTGATGATTCTGAGCAGTGTTTGGCCATGTTTAAACGTAACAAACCGGAATTTTTGCGTCGATATGTGACAATGGATGAAACATGGATCCATCACTTCACTCCGGAATCAAAACGATCGTCATCTGAGTGGACAGCAACTGGTGAACCTCGTCCAAAGCGTCCGAAAGAACAACAGTCGGCTGGAAAGGTTATGGCCTCGGTATTTTGGGATGTGCGTGGTGTAATATTCATCGACTCTCTTGAGAAAGGAAATACCATCAACAGTGAATATTATATAGCGTTATTGGAGCGTTTGAAGGCCGAAATTGCAAAGAAACGACCGCATATGGCAAAGAAAAAAATGTTGTTTCATCAAGACAACGCACCGTGTCGCAAGTCAATCAAAACAATGGCAAAACTACATGAATTGAACTTCGAATTGCTCCCACATCCACCGTATTCGCCAGATTTGGCTCCCAGCGACTACTGGCCGTTCGCAGACCTCAAAAAAATGCTCGCCGGTAAGAAATTTCGCACGAATGAAGAGGTTATCGCTGAAACTGAGGGCTATTTTGAGGCAAAAGATAAATCGTTCTACAAAAGTGGTATTGAAATGTTAGAGCGGCGCTGGAATGATTACGTTGCTCTTGATGGAGATTACGTTGATGAATAAAGCTAATTTTGAACCAAAAAAACCGTGTTTTCTTTGTTAGGCCCGGGACTTTTCAGCCCATGTGTTATAACCAGTTGAGGTGTGTCAGACAAATCGGTGCTCTCGTCTAATGCTATGGAAAATGATTCAAAACCAGCCATACGGCCAGTCAAAGTTCTTTTTATATCATTAGCCATCATTTCTATACGTCGGGCAACAGAACGTCTTGACAAACTAATTTTTTCAAATTCATTTTTCTTTTCAGGACACAAAATGCCGCAAACTTCTAACATACACTACTTGATAAATTCTCCTTCGGCAAATGGTTTTAATGACATTGCAAATTTTAAACTAACTACAAAACTAGCTTTCACAACGTACTTTTATTCTATAAACATCTTTTTCGTCTCCAGATTTTCCTACTAAGCCTTATATCCGATGAATTAGGCAACAGCTTTAAAAGTATTTCGATCTTAATAGCTTTTTAACGTCCCAACAAATCTTGAAACAAGATTAAAGCCGTTCACTAAACGTTTTAAACCTATCGCGCGTGTACGGGAATGACTTTGGATATAAACGTCTCGAGCTACACTTAAAACATTCCTCTTTTTTTGGGGGGAAATACCTTTTAAAAGTGTCCCATTCAAAGAACATGACTCGCTTCTACATTTTCATCGGAAATATCGTCACCATCGCGCTTAGAAGTAATCCGACGTTGCTAGGCCCGCGGTAAAAATCAATCAACTCGCTACAGTCCCGGGAATCTCCACGTCTGTTTACAAAAAAGTGTTAATCGTATTACCAATAGGGGGGTTCGCCTCGAAGGCATCCGTTGAACGGTATCGGTGCGGGGGCGGTCGCGCTGCTAGATCGGCAAGGAAACGAGGGTGTTCGGCGGGTGTAAGGGGGACCGAATCTCTGCTCGTGACAGCTTTTATAAGGGTGTCGACCGCCTGGAGCGATCCAGGATATCCCTGTATATATATGTATGTGTATATTTCCGAGGGTTTAGAGAAAGAGGGTGTGTTTTTCGGCGATGCTGAGGAGATCGTGGTGTCTATTGGTGGTGATCGCGTATTATAGGTGAGGTGTGTTAGGAAACGATGTATATATTTTTGTTTTAACAACGAAATGAGTTATTGGGGAAGAAAATAAATTCTATTATATTTTTCTTATTTGTTTCAGGACGATCATGAGCTGAACACAACAAACGGTGAGTGATCTCTCATTTATTCATCCCGTTATATGTTACGTTGATTTTTCCAAGCATTCCCCAACAATTTCTTAAAGAATTTTAAACTAATGCGCTTCAAATAAAGTCCTATTAACTAGTTTTTGGATAAATTTATGATAAATAACCTTTAAAGGCGAATATTTCTAATAAGTCTTTAATTTTTCAAGCGTTTTGGAGCAATTTCTTTAACGATTTTTAATTAATGTACTTCAAATAAAGTCCTATTAATTAGCTTTAGGATAAATTTATAGAAAATAACTTTTAAATGACGTTATTTTTAATAAGTCTTTAACTTTTCAAGCATTTTCGAGCAAATTTTTATACAATTTTTAATAAATGCACTTTGAATAAAGACCTATTAACTAGCTTTAGGATAAATTTATAGAAAATAACTTTTAAATGACGTTATTTTTAATAAGTCTTTAACTTTTCAAGCATTTTGGAGCAAATTTTAAATCAATTTTTAATAAGTGCGCTTGAAATGGAGTCCTATTAAACGCCTTTGAGATCAATTTCTAGAAAATAACTTTTAAAGAAGATTATTTTCAATAAGTCTTTAATTTTTCGAGCATTTTAGCGTAATTTTTTGGACATATTTGAATAAATTTGTACCTAATGAAGTTCTGTTACCTCGTTTTTGGTTAAATTTATGGTAAATAATCTTTAAAGGAGAATATCTGCAATGAGTCTTTAATTTTTCAAGTATTTTCGGCCGAATTTTGAAACAATTTTTAATAAATGCACTTAGAATAAAGTCCTATTAACTAACTTCAGGATAAATTTACAAGAAATAACTTTTAAAGGAGAATATTTTTAATAGGTCTTTAATTTTTCAAGCATTTTTGACCAAATTTTTGAACATACTTAAATAAATTAATACCGAATGAAGTCCTATTAGTTAGTTTTGGGATAAATTGATAAGAAATCACCTCTGATGTGGAATATTTTAAGTAAATCTCTGAATTTTCATGTATTTTTCTTTAAATTTTTAAACGTTTTCGAACAGATCTATTTCAAATTAAATCCTACTAATTGGCTTCAAAATAAATTAATGAAAATTCACTGTTAATCTGAAGTTCATTATAAATTAATTAAATCTTTAAATTTTCAAGCGTTTTCAAGTTAATCTTTAAACAATTGTAAATATATCCCATTCAAATGGAAAATAATTAGTTAATTTTCAGATGCATTTATCATGAAAGGTAGTGTAACCTAATTAAATCTTTAATTTTTCAACGATCTTTGACCAAACTTGTAAGAGAATACCAACAAATCCATCTTGTTTTAGATTCTGCTAACTTGTTCTGTGATTAATTTATAGAAAGACGCATTTATTGTGAAATATTTTAGACATTTAATTATTTTTCAAACGTTTTCGAGGAAGTCAAATGGTATTTTGGAAAAAAAAACTCGTTTTAGTTTTCGTGTTTAGGTAATCTATTTGTTAATTAAGAAATACTCCAGAAATTATATCCTTAATAAGGAATTTAAGATATTGTAATGAATAACCATAAAATAACAGAATTTCTTCTTTTTAAACTTTCTGATTCTTAAACAAGAATGTTTGAATTATATGATATGAACCTTTCTATATTTGATAGGAAACCTTTCTCAAGAGATACTAAAAATATATTTTGTATAAAGTAATGGTTTAATTATCCGATCTCCGTTTACATAACAAGTAAAAGAAAGACTCTAATTTAATTCTTCGAGATCAAATAACACCAAAAACGTTTCCTAAAATTGACCCGTGCGAATCCAACATTTGCGAATGGATAAAGCGAACTGCTTAAATTACCTACAATATATATAGCTGTATATACACTCTCCTTCTTCAGATCATGTTTACCGACATGTGTTTCCCAAAACTCCTAAGTATTAGCAAACATTGGCCTTGCGAAAGCTATTTGCGGATAGATATTAGACCTGTTTCACGTTACAAATGGTTTCTGGATGATGTAATGCCGTGCTTAAAGGTCTCGATACCCGTACGAACCTCGCCAAAAGCTTCCTAACTTTTTTAAACGTTCTTTTTTTTTAAATGCTCGCTTTGAGAACGATTAAATAAAAAAAAATAATAGCAACCCTTACGCGAGCTAGACCTAACCGGGCGCGATGATATGTCGGTCCCATTATTTGACGCAAATATATTGTTGAGATGACAAATTGCTGTTTGTACGCTTGCTGAAAGTGTTTGTGCGATTTTAAAATGGGTACTGTTACATGCACACAATGGTCCCTCGATGCGTTCTACTTTTTTCTCTCATTTGTATTCGGTTTTTAGGGTCGTCGCTGGGTGACACGGCAATGTTTAGAGGTTGAACTAGGTAATTATGAACGTTTAAAGACCGTTAATTGATATTAATTAAATGATTTTCGAAGAAATCTTTGATTTCTCAAGGATTTTAGAAGAAAATTTTATATAATTTTGAAATGAAGCCTTCTTAATTAGTTTCAAGTTAAATTTGCAAGAATAACCCTCAACGCGGAATATTTTACCTAGGTCTTTAATTTTTCAAGCATTTTGGAGCAAATTTTTAATAGAATTTAAACAGGTTTATATCATAAGAAGTACTATTAGTTGGTTTGAAGCCATTATTATCAAAAATCACCTTGACAATGAAATCTTTTAAGCAGATCTTTACTTTTTCAAACATTTCTGAGGAATTCCTTTTAGAAACGGTCCTTTTTTAATTTGCCAAAGACGTTATCCACATTTGTTCTTGTGCGCGCCATTATATGCAAGGTAATTACTTGTGAATTTTGGAGATCTTTAAGAAGTCGAAATAGGTGTACAGTTTCAAAGAGATTTTTAATTTCTTCAGCATTTTGGAGCAAATTTTTGCGCCATTTTACAAGAAATTCATCACAAGTAAAGCTTAACTATTTAATTTAAAGGTATTATTTATCAAGAGATGCCTTTAATGTAGAAATACGAAATAGGTCTTTAATTTTTCAAGCATTTCGCAGCAAATTATACCTTTTACATTCTATTTCTCGACGAAATCTCCGATTTTCCAAGAGCTTTCGAGGAAGTTTTTAAATAAAAAAAACCTTTAACGTGGAACATTTTACCCAGGTCTTTAATTTTTCAAGCATTTTGGAGCAAATCTTTAATAGAATTTAAACAGATTTATATTATAAGAAGTCCTATTATTTGGCTTGAAGCCATTTTTATCAAAAACTACCTCCACAATGCAATCTTTTAAGCAGATTCTTACTTATTCAACCATTTCTGGGGAATACCTTTTAGTAAGGGTCCTTTTTTAATTTGTCAGACACGTTTTCAACATTTATTATTGTACTCACCGTTATATGCAAGATAATTACTTGAAAATATTGGAGATCATTTAGAGGTTGAAATAAGTGAATATTTTTAGATTTTTAATTTCTCCAGCATTTTGGAGCAAATTTTTACGCAATATTAAAAGGAATTCATCACGCATTTAATTTAAAGGTATATTTATCAAAAGATGCCTTTGATGTAGAAAATATTAAATAGGTCTTTCATTTTTCAAGCATTCTGGAGCAAATTTTTAATAAAATCGAAAGAATATTTTCTCAAATGAAGCCCTTTTGATTACTTTAAATGTGTTTGTATTAGAAACCACCCTTAAAATTAAATGTTTTAATTGGATATATAATTTTTCAAGCATTTCAGAGCAAATCGGACGCCCTGTAATTTATTTTTTAATTTTTCGAACATCGCAATTCATTATAGCAACAAACGAAGTATCTTTTTTCCTAATTTCTCTATTCGGCATCGGTCTGTTTCGAGTGGCTTTTCGAAATAACCACGGAATACAACGCGTCCCGTCTGCACCATAATCTTATATTAATAATTCAATGTACCCTCTATTATAGTAATAAAGTAATATGTCATAAAGAAGGCCATGGAACCGAGAGACCAGACCAGATGTTGACGGTTTAATAACGTTAGCAGCGGCAGCGGAGGTTCTCCATCCTCGTCCGACCGTCTGTCTCCTTTTGTTTTTCGGACCGTCGGCTGGCTACGATATCATTCTACGATTCACGCGACGCTCTGTGGTAACTTAGATCTACCGTTTTAGTAGTCTCGCAGACGATAGCTTTGTGATAAAGAAATTGCGCGCTTCTACCTCCTACAAAATGCTTTAAAAAAACCGCATCTAACGTGATTATCTTCTAACGGAACCGTTTCAATCCGCAAGAATCAAAACAACCATCCCCCCGAAGGGTTAATATGAACGATGAAAGGGAGAAACTTTAATTCTAATAAAGCGACAATAGGACGATGCCTCTGCGTAGCGAAAGAATTAAAAGATATTAGTCAAGGCCATAAAAACCATGTGTGCGATTGCACGTGCCCCTCTTCTATCTTAAAATAATTTATTGGCGTATTTGTAGCGTGTTTTTATTCGGTAAATTTTATTGTCGCATGTTGTATTCTTTCATTAGTTTGGGTAAGTGATTCTAGTTGAATAGGTGGAATTTTACCCGGTTCTAAAATGGAATTAAATTAATAACGAGATAGATCACGTAACTAAACGGATTCGTTTTGGTCGAAGGATTTTAAATTTCATTGGGACTATTATTTTTCGCCCATCTCAGAGTGAAATGATTACTGTTTTTAAGAGAGTTAATTCACTTTTAAATTAAGTCCTCTTAGTTGGATGTGATGTATTTGAAGCAAAAAACAACACTAAAGTGGAATGCCTTTAATAGGTCTTTAATTTTTCAAGCGTTTTCGAGCAAATTTTCCATCATATTTGAAACCAATTACTCCCTAATGATACATTTTTAATCAAAATGAATACGGATGACTCATAAAACTCATTTAGTGTGGAAAATGTTATTCAAGTCTTCAATTGTTCACGTAATTTAGAGCAAATTTCTTTCTATTTCCTTAATCTCTTTCGTTTTGGAAAGTGCATTTGATTTAATTTCATATAAATAAATCAAGAACAACTTTTGGAATTGAATGGTTTAAATATTAGAGAGTTAGATTAGAAAGTTAATGGTGGAAGGAAATTTTTCATTTGTTTTTATAAGAATCCACCTGAAATGAAGTCTTTGGCTTTTCAAGCATTTTCAAACAAATTCTTCATCATTCCTCAAACTAATTCATCTCAAATGAATTATTTTTGATCAAAACTGGCATGAATGATCCATCAAAACTATTTACAGTAGAAAATTTTAAATAGGTCTTTAATTTATCAAGCAATCGCGAGCAAATTTTATGGAATTCCTAATTCAATTTCGTTCTAAATGAAGCCCAATTAATTAAAATAAATATAAAGTGATAAAAAATCGTCTTTGAAGTTGAACATGCCGACCATTTCTTTAGATTCTCAAGCCTTCTCCAGCAAATTCACCTAAACCCCCAGTGTAATTGCTATTATTTATGACGAAGTATTCTCCTTTTAATACCTAACCATAATATCGATCGGATATGTTCGTTTTAAACTCTCGTCGCTTCCGACAATACAGCGGGCACGTTTTGATACAATCACCGTTTGCAATTTATGTGTCATATTACTGCAAAATAAAACACCTTTCATACCTCGCCAGTTCGTAAATCAGTATTTATTGGATCGGAATTGATTCCGATTGTGTAGCGACGGCGAAAATCTCTTTCGGAAAACCAGCCGGCGCTGCCGATACGTTCGGGGTGGGGCGCCCGGTTCGAAACTTTAAAATTTATTGCCGATTTAGCAACTGCACGGCCGACAACGGAGAAACAAGAACAACACAACGTAACATCGACGATGGGGGTTAAAAATACGCCGCGCTGCGATCGACAATTTCCGAGGCCGATGCATCTAGCGTTACGAAAGCGTGTTTTTTCGGAGAACTACCGTACTTTTTTCGGCGAACGAACGAACTGCCGGCAGCTCCGGTTGTACGGAAACATCGGCAGGATGAGTTATAACCTTTGCAAGTGGATTTTTCGCGAGAGAAGTCGCTATATTTCATATTTCGGGAAATTCGCTAGGTTTTTCTTCTTTGATAAACGGGTTTTATAGGATTTATTTTGATCTGAAATTTAGAAAGTTTAATTACATTGTCCAAGGATTAATTTATAATAAAACATTTATTGTTTGCACTCAAATTAAGTTATTTTGCGTAGGTGTTTACATTTTCACGTCCTTTCCGAGAAATATTTCAATTTAAAGCGATTTATTTTGACAATATAATAAGATCTCATTGATTGATCTTGAAGATTCTCGAATTTTCAAGCATTTTCCCAGCAAATTTTTAACCCTTTTTGGAAGAGCGTTTTCAAATCGAAGTCCAATCACTTCCTTTTAGATCCTAGACTCATTATGTAGCTTTAAATTGAAACATTTAGAAAAGGTCTTCGATTTTTCAAGCATTTTCGAGCAAATCTTTAGCCCATTTTTTAAGCGTGTTTTCAAAAAGATGTCCTATTTCTTGGATTTAGGGAGAAGATTGATTATGCAACTTTGAATTAAAATATTGCGAAGAAGTCTTTGATTTTTCAAGATTTTCCGAAAAACGTTTAATGTATTTTGGAAGAGCGTCTTCAAATCGAAGTCCTATCACTTACTTTTAGATCCTAGACTTACTACGCAGCTTTAAATTGAAACCTTTCAAAAGAGTGTTTGATTTTTTAAGCATCTTCCAGCAAATTTTTGGCCCATTTTGTAAGAATCTTTTCAATTAAACCGCCCCAAGATTAATTTATAATAAAACGAATATTGTTTGCAATCAAATTAAATTATTTCGCGTGGGTCTTTGAATTTTTAAGCCTTCCCCAAGATATTTTTCAATTTGAAGCGATTTATTTTGAAGGAAATTTTTCATTTTTCAAAGATTTTGCTTTAAGCTAAGTCCTATTAACCACTGGCAGCCACGGGAACAATAATACTATCTTTAAAATTAGATATCCCAAACACGTCTTTAATTTCTCAAGCATTCTCGAGGAAATTTTAATCTTTTTTTGGAGCAACTTATTCAGCAACAAGTCCTATTAATTATTACAGCCGAGGGCGATAAGAGTACTACTTTGAAGTTGGATATTCCAAGCCCGTCTTTAAATTTTCGGGCATTTTACGCGTATTTCGTAATATCCTCCCTTTTCTATGCATTCTTTTCGCGTTCTAAACATCAATTAATCCGGTACGCGACTCCAGATCGTCGCACGTACCGACACACTACCAATCAAACGCAGCCACGCACCACCCTCCTTTCGAATCTCCGCTAACCGTAAGGGTACGTGCATGTGTAATTGTCGAGCAAAAGTAGCGTTAAAGAGAATCTTAGCTGGAGTTCTCCTACGCGTCATATATAAATGTCACTTGCACGGCGAGCGGGGGTGACCTCCCTTTCCCCCTTTTCCCCCTCCCCTCCGCTTTAATAGGGTATTAGGAGACGCCGCCTCGGGGTAATTGCCATTAATAGGGTGTGTTTCGGACAGCCCTTTGCATGTTATGGACATGATAATGAGGCGGCGTGCGGTCCTCAAAAGCACGGCATCAAAGATTTTGCCCCCGTCCCGTTCCTCCTGTAACCTTATAGACGAAAAGGATAATTATCTAAGCGCGCCAAATCTTGCCTCATCGAATTATCATGATAGCGTACAGAGAAAGGACGGCGGAATGGGGTAAGATGATTGGTTATGTTATATTGTCTTGATTATTGGCAAAAAAATCAATTGGAAACGCTTGAAAACTAGAAGAACTGAAAGCAAAGTTTGTCGGAATATTTTCCTAAAACCTAAGGCGACATGTCCATTTGAAATCCGTAAAATATTTGTTTGGAAAATATATATAATTCGTTTGAAAAGCTTCAAAGACATGATTGAAATTGTTTGAAAATTAGAAGAAATACATTCAAATTCTTCTTCTTTAGATCAGAATTTAGCTTCAAGTAAATTTTTTCCTTGCTTAAAAATGCTTGAAAATTGAATGAAACACAAACACATTTCGCTTAGGAAATCTTGTGGAATTGAATTCTCCTTCTCTGAATCTATCAAGAATTCGGTTTAGACGAGTAAAAATCTTTAAAAATTTTGCCCGAAAATGCGCGAATTTTTAAAGAAATTTAAACTAATTTTACTAGAGAAGCCTTGTAAAATAAGATCTCATCGACTGGTGTTGAAGAATCTCTATATTTCAAGCCTTTTCCAAAAAGGTTCATAACCCATTTTGGAAGAGCATTTTCATATCAAAGTCGTATCACTTACTTTTAAATCTTAGACTTATTATACAGCTTTTAGTTGAAACATTTCGAAAAGGTCTTTGATTTTTCAAGCATTTTCGAGCAAATTTTTAGCTCATTTTGTAAGAGTGTTTCTAGAAAGATGTCCTGTTACTTGAATTTAGGTAAAAGATTTTTTATGCAACTTTAAATTAAAATCTCTTAAAGAAGTCTTCGATTTTTCAAGCATTTCCGTGCAAAATTTTTGACCATTTTGGAAGAATATCTTTAAAATAAGATTCTATTGATTGCTTTTGGTGGTTTAACTCTTCATGCGACTTTGGAACGAAATCTTTCGAAACGATCTTTAATTTCGTAAGCCTTCTCAAGCAAATTTTGCATTGCATTCGAAGTATAATAAACAGAATTTCTTAAGTCATCAACTACGAGTTAAATTATCTAATGGAATGTTGTTTACATCAACTATTCACTCGATTAGTTAACCAGGTAACGCGTTCAGAACCTATTAGACCGTTTCATTTGTTACATTGTCGTCCTCAACTGGTTTCCCTCGGGTTGCTCGATTTACATATGAAGACGGCAATTAATCATCAATTAACCGCTGCTACGATTCCGGGGAATCGCCCATCAACGGCACGCCGTCGGCGAAGGGAGACAGAGGGCACCCTTTTCGATATTTGGCTTGCCTTTTATGCCACGCATGTAACTACTCAAAAGGAGAGCTCGCACGCATGAATGCTCCCGCAAAATAGTAGGCCATGCATATATATATACGTATACGGGACCAGCAAACGGATTAAAGCGACATAATTTAGTGCCGGCACCCTTTCTTCTGTTTGGTGATTTTGTTTATTGTTTAATTTATGTAATCGAACAATTAAGCGCCTGGCAAAAACACTTTAGGTAAACCGGTACACGTTTCCTTTAACATCCCACTTTATCTGCTTCACTAGCAGATGCAACGTCTCTCTAATTAGCTTTCAACTAGCTTTTAGGTTTCTCCGGTAATTACACTAATTTCTGCCTCTTTTGCCTAGCTTTCAAGCGGTAGAACGTTGCGCGCACAAAAGAACCGCACGAAATTATGCTCGTATTGCACTATTTAGTACAACGCTGCAGTTTCTCCTCCAAAAGGAACAATGTACTAAGTAACAAGGAGAAATTGGTGCAGTGTGTATGTATATATCGAATTAAGTGAACTTGTTAATTAATCAGCTCGAGCTTCTCGGTTAGAATATTACGGATAATTACAGCACCCTCCAAAAGTAAAGTAAAATCTAATCCATGTAAGAGAAAGGAAAATTTTGCAAATCTAGACGTTGAAAGGACTAAATAGGACCATGTCCTAAACAGGTTATTGTAGAAATTTCTTCAAAAGCGCTTCCAAAGAAAGCACTCAGTAAAATATTTCATTTTGGAGAGATGTTATGATAAATTTGCTTGAGTATACTTGAAAGAAAACAAAACCTATTCGTACTATATCGATTTAAAGCTCCTGCATTAATATAGGACTAGGAATAATAGGACTTCATTCCAAATTAATTATGTTTAAAGCCAGTCAAGGATTTGCTCGAAAATGCTTGCAAAATTAAAGATCTACTTAAAGTATTTCACATCGAAGTTGCTATATCAATCTAGGTGCCACGAGCTATCGATAGGACTTTATTCCAAATAAATTCTTTCAAGAATCCCTTGAAAATTTGCTCCGAAATGCTTGAAAAGTGAAAGACCACATTGGAATATCTTAATTTGATGAAGCGTAGTAAAGTTTACATGGAAAAGACAATCGATAGGACTCCATTTCGAAGGGATTCTAACGAAATGATTGAAGAAGTTGCTAGTAAATGCTTGAAAAATCAAAGACCTGCTTACAGATATTATAATTTAAAAGTGTTATATTAATTTAGATGGTAAGAGCTATCACTTTCCGCGAAATTTAGTCGATAATGAAATTTTGTCGATTCAAAACAATTCCGCTAATTTGAGCACAATCATCTCCTCCATTGTCTTAATCTGTAATCTTTCGGATTCGTTTTATTCTGCATTTCTTATTTCCGTCGCCGCTTGTCTTCCTCTTCGCCGCCGTCCCCTTGCCGCCTCGCCCCGGCGAGCGCTAGTGATTTTCCGTCAGCCGCCAGTCATCCGTTTTAGCCGCTCCGGCCGGTATTTTTAACTTAATTGGTTCTGAAAGGCGTATTTCCACTTTTACGATTTTCCGCAGTTGATGTCAAGATAATTAAATTTTTAAATCATTTTTCACGGAGCGCTCGCGAACCGTTACCTCACCCTCCCAACGCCCCCTCCTTCAAAAAAAGCGCGCCACCCCCAACTCCAATACCGACCCCCGCGTTTTATAATTCGCTACTACGATTTTGACCCCTATTTTCAGTAACCCGCTCTATACGAGTAGCGTATTCGGAAAAGCCGCCGAGGAGGAGAAGTGTGTGGCAATTGTTCTCGGGAAACTCGGAAGTTTTCGGACGCAAGTCTTCAATTGTTTCTTTCCGGGAAAAGTTTTAAAACCCTATTATTTGAGGGGAGGTACTATAAATGAGAGAAGGTCTTTTAACGGAGATAAATTGGTGAAAATTTGCTGTAGAGTGGTTGAAAAATTGATAATGGTTCGTTGCTATCTTAGATTCACTAATTTGCAATAAATTCGTTTAATATATTTGGAAAAATAATTGCTTATAAACGCTTGGAAATTAGACGAATTGAAGATACTATTTCTTCATATATTAAGGCCACATCCCTCTCTCCCACTCTTTGAAAATTTGCTTGGGAACCTTATAAAATCTTATTCTCCTTTATTAAATCCACTGCGTCTGGATTTCGGGTGCATTTTGAATAATAAATAAAATATAATTGAAAATGCCTGAAAATTAGAAGAAATACAAGCAATTTTTGCATGAGAAAGCTTTGGAATTTCCTTGATTTCAATAGGACTTCATTTTAGATAATTTCATTTAAAAATCATGAAAATATTACTTGAAGGGGCTTGAAAATTAGAAGATAAACAAGGAAATTTTATTTCAAAACTCTTTCATTGTGTAGATTCTTTTCTTCAGATTTACTAGGACTTCATCCGAAACGAATTCTTTCGGAAATCTTAAAAAATTTCCTCGAAGATGCTGGATAATCTAAAGATCTCGCGTGGATATTTCATTTTTGCGATTATATCCGTAAAATACTGGATGAAATACGCTAATTAGTGCAGTAAAAGGAAAATTCAAAACCACCTCTCCTCCAAAAAGACGTAAAAGATTAATAGAGCGTGCTGCGGCAATTTGTTAATTCGAAAGGATAAATTCAGTAGGCAATTTGGATTTGTTTCACGCGCAGATGCACTCAGTTCAAACCGTTTAACTCGTTCAAAGTATATTTCCATTTGTTCCTTTCTTTTCGTGGATTTTACCCTTTCCTTTTTTGACTTATTTCGTTCCTTCCGTATGCGTTCGCGTTGGGGGTCGGCAGCGGGGGGAAGGAAAATCGCGCAAAGCGGCAAACCATCCGCCGGTTGAAACTATCTGAATTATACGATCAAAAGAATTCGGTAGCAGGCCGTAACTTTTTTGCAATATGGCATTATATATGCATTATAATGCGGACCAGCTTGAATGTTGGGCGTAGCGCTCGCTTCCCGCGTTCAAGGAATGGATGTTCGACAGCGGGGTGCTACGGTAAAGTTAAAGCATTCATATTATATATATAGAGAGCGAGTTAACGTTCAAATATGCCACCGACAGAAATTGAAACGAACCGAATATATGTTTTAGTTTTTCCTCTGTTGGCTCTATCCTTTTCGGGCGCGGTTGTTCCGTCCTCGTCGCGCAGTGGTTGCGATTTTCATCGGTTTTAATATCTCCATCTCGCTTTAACTGGCGCGCGGTGCCGGTGGATGTCTTTGTTTGGGGTTCGAGCTCTTCCGTATTAGAATTACTGAGATTATATGCGGGTATTGTTGGTATTGAGTGAATGATTTTGATCTTCTCCTTAAAGATGATAAAATTTGTTGAATTCTTTTTGTGTGCTGAAGAATTAAAATTGTAAGAATTTAGAGATTTTTAAACGATGTTCTTTTTTTTAATTCAAATCTCAAAATCATTCTGTTAACGTCCAATTGGTTTATTGGACTGATTGCCGGTGAACTGCGTGGTAGGTTTGGTAATTATCTGCGGATATGTCGAAAGAATGTATTACATTCGTAACTTTTTTTACGGATGACTTCAGATGATTAAATTTTTGCATCATTGGTATATTGTCGTTATTACGTATAAGCGAAACTAAAAATGACGGTCAATCTTCGTAAGCGCCAGAGAACTTAGATAGTTCAATTTTAGGCAATTTTAGTATATCTTCTCTAATCTGCGCTATCTCGAGCAGTACGAATTTCCAGGGATCCTATTGCCTGTCTGAAACGAGCTTCAATAAGAAAATATCTGTTTTCAAGTTGTTACGTTCTCCTGGTTTGAAGAACAGCGCCGCTGTAGCCTGCTCGTATATTCCTGAATTACTTGACCAATGCTTACTTGTAGAGTATGTTCGCTTATTTACTAGAGGAAAGGTTGTACAGTGAAACTCAATGCGCATGCGCAAAAAAATATATTTAAAAATAAAATGGTTACACGGTTTCCACTCTTGCCTATGTACATGTACGATGTACGTAAGATATATATATTTGCAATAATTGCAGTTATTCGAGCTCTCTTATACATGTAATGTACATTAGCATGTGTATATGTATTTTCATTGGTAGCAACATAAAGTAATGCCTCAGCATGTACGTTGCAAATCTATGTCTTAATTCTGTTTAAAAGGTTAAACTCTTATATGCTTCCGCAGAAGCTTTGTTAGAGGCATGTACTAATGCCTCTATCTGTTTGCATGCACCACTACCTTTTTATAGGGGAGCCAACCCTATTTATTTCTTAAATTTATAAGCGCACCTCGGTGCTATGCTTATTTATATGTTCCTTTCCGGGAGCCTAATATACTTTCCTTGTTTTAAATTTGCCTAAGGGACTTGGCCCTGTATTATTGGCATGTATTTGTACTTGAACCAAATACGTTTGTTATTTTCACATTTATAGGGGAACCCACCTTATCTCTTAGAGCTTGAACGCCTGGTCGAGGGCGACAGTAGCGATAATAGCCGATCTCAATACAAAATTAATGTCACAGCTACCCAGACGTTCTCGTTTGAAATATTACGCTATGTGCAATCTTTAGCTCTCTACTACTGCGCCCCAAAGAAGGGAAAGATCCAGTAACCAGCAAATGTGCGAATTGCGCACCGACAAGTAAAACGGAGCGATGATGCCGACACTACATAAGAAGACTGGTCCGTGAAACTCGTCCGCTACGACGAGCAACTAAATGAAAAAATTTCCGAAAAGTCCCGATACGACAAAGACCGAACAAACGTTCAAAAGACAACGGGCGCTGCGGCCGCAACGACCGTCAGCAAGAAGCGGAGTGATCGTACTTGTAGAGGATGTCTATACATGCGCGCCGACAATCTCACCAAAATAATTTCCGACACAAACTTAACCGAAGACTAAAAATATGTATAGACGACAATGGACACAGTAGCCTCGACGTACGATGATAGAAAATCGAGAATTTATACTTATTAAAAAAAAATCTATACATACGATTCGACAGCGTTACCAAATGACTCCCGCCAGAAATAAATGTATAGACAACGTCCTCGACGATTCCCGCCAAAACTAGAAAATCTTAGAAATCTCTAATAGTCATACGACGACGTTACTGTACACGTTACGACCAGGTACGAAAGGTGGCCGAGAGTACACGATCGCTAATACCTCGACCGTCGCGCGGGAGACGACTGCCTATGCTTGTGTACCTTAAATTTTAAGAAAACTCCCATTACTTATTCGACGACGTTGCAGTGAATGATTTCTAATTAGGCAGTTTTAGCTAGCGTAATGCGAATGGCTGGCTTGCATACATATACAATGCGTAATGTACATACATATTAAAAATAAAATTGGATATAAGAGAGCAAAATAAATAAATATAAAAATGAATATAAAGTAATATTCTAAATGAAACATTATTATTTTCATTTATATATATAGATAAAATACATAGTAGTAAAAAATTTATAAAATACAAAAAACAATGTTAAGTCCTTAACACAAGTTCATCTCGCTCATTCGAGGCGAACTGTGACTCGTCTATTTCAGATTGAATTCTATCTTGCCTTTATTTCAACGAAATCGTTTGAAAATCTTCAAAGATCGCGGATCCATGACAAGTGAACTTCATATAAATTCTTTCGTTAATTCTAGAATAATTGCTTGAAAATTAACAAATCCAAATTAAGAATTGTTGGAAAATTTCATTCGAGAGGCCTTGCAGAATAAGATCTCGTTCATGTAATGTTAGACACCCTTAAGATTCTTAATTTTTTCCACAGACCGCGTCTTCGTAGCGAATTCCTATCACTTAGTTTTAGATCGTGGACTTATTACGCAGCTTTAAATTGTAACATTTCGAAAAGGTCTTTGATTTTTCAAGCATTTTCGAGCAAATTTTCGACCCATTTTGTAAGAGTCTCTTCAAAAGGCCTATCCTATTGCTTGGATTTGGATGTAAGGATTATCATGCGACTTTAAATGAGAATATTTCGAATGGGTCTTCAAGTTTTCAAGCGTTTCCGTGCATTTTTTAATCGGTTTGGAGGAAGCTGTTTGAACTAAGATTCTACTGATTACTTTTGAAGATTTAACTTGTTATATAGCTTTAAATTAACATTTTCCGCTATTTCACAGTCGATTTCGATCAAATTGATTAAAGTATAATGAAATCTTGTTTGAAATTGAAAGTTTGGGAATTAAAAGTATGATTTCGTATTTCCCCTGTACTGTAGCTCTTTTTTTATAAGCAACCTATGATGTATTGTCCGGAATAATTACATATTCCACGTTCAAATTATTCAAACGGATTTAATCGCGTAGAAAATTTTACGCATTGGTAAACAAATTTTCAAAGCCTCCCAATTCCGCCATATTACAGTTTGTAGTCAACTGAACAGTAAACGCTCGCGTAAATTTCGCATCAAAGCAGCTTTGGGGCTACACAACTTCGTTACTTTCTCGGTTTTCTTTTTACATTATTAATAGTTTTTAATATTCATATTTTGATACGATGGACGATATTAACTTATATACGTGTTTCTTTGCAGAGTGGAGGATCCTATCCGAAGAATCTAATACACGAATATCTCCAGGACGAAGACGAGGGGAAATCCTTTAATGTCGAAGCATCGAATCACCATTTGGAAGTTCCTTTGGACACAGAAAAACTCAACGAACATCAGACCAATCTTCAGCTTCACGAAGGGTTCAGTTCAAGGGGAATTTCGTTCGTGGAAGGTTCTAAAGGGTAGTCGTCACACTTGATCCATGCTTTGCCGACACCGCCTTTGCTCCTAATAAAAAACTACAAATATATAATATTTGCTATAATAATATAATTCTAATGTAATTTTTTTGCTGTACAATGCTTAAAGATACAATAAAAGTGTTTAAGATCAAAGATTTCCTGTGTTTACTTAACACCTACCACATCTTAACCCAAAGAATTTCATCAAAGTTTTCGTAAATCATCCGCAAAGAATGCCATTTTTATCACCATATATTTCGGTGCGTTCAGCCAGATTTCCCGCTGAACGCACATTAACCTTTGAAACATCATCTTGAATTTCTCTTAAACTAGAAGTGTTACGCCAATTCTGACTTCAGATTCAGGTTCCGCATGGCCGGAAGTATAGATGGGGTAGTTCTGAATCACATTCGAGGGTGACGAAATTTCGAAAAAATTTCAAAGGAATTTATCAGAATTTATTTCGGTGCGTTCAGCCAGGTTTAGCGGAAAGAAAATGATTTTCTCTTAAACCAGAAGTATTATGGCATTTCCGATTTCATAATCGTGCTCTGCACGGCCGAAGCTATAGGTAGAGATGGCAGAGATTTGGAAAAAATGTACACAAAAAGAACCGGAATCCTCATCTAACACCTGAAAAGTAATAAATGTAAGAAAAGAAGTAGAATAATGCATTCAAATTCGATTCAAAATTCGGTATTGTTACCCGAGCCGAAACAAACAGTGTATCTCTCGTGTAGCCCCCCTATTATCTGTTTCCATACAATCAATGCTTGCATATGCTAAAAAAATTGCACAATTCTAGCTTTCAATCATAACGTATTTACCATTCGGGACACAAGTCAAATGCGAGGGCAGATATGGAAAACGAAACGCAACCCTTGCCTGTCATAATATTTACTTACAGGTCCAACACACGCGAAATGCGGATGTATAGGATACGTGGCCAGATAATGGTTGCTTTAATTCGTTTAGTTTGTTATTAAATTTCAATATTGAATCTCATTTTGCCGCGTCCATTTGTTTGCTTTTAATGTATGCATTATGGCTGCACGGGGGAAACAAGGACGAATTTTGTTTTTATTATGTTAATTTCGGACGGACCTACAAAGCTCTAGTAAAAATTAAAGCACGCAGGATGTGTATTAGACATGCGTATAGCTCTCTTTGTGATTTTCGTTTCGGGAGAATCGAATTATTCGATTACAGTAAAACTACCCTTAATATAAGGTTTATTTTTGTAAGAATTTGAAAAATTTGACGCCATTTGCCGGGGGACACCCCGTATGGCATAAATGTTGTTATCGGACAAGTGCAAAGATTGTCAGATTCTTTCGATCAAAGCGTGAATGAACTGTTTTTATGTAAATCGACCCCATAGAATACGAATATGCCGTCAGAATTAATCTACGATGCTCACGAACGACGGTATATACGATAGAAGAGGCGAAAAGGTCATTATACGGTCGCAGTAATTTCTTCTTTCTCTATCGCAACACCCGAGGATCTTAGCCCATTTCTGATGTGAAATTTAGCTTCTACGTAGTCGATATCTATAGGACAGTCATTTCTGTAACGATCGGGCGACCTACAGAGAATTTGCATTTTACCGTAGTTCCACGAAAAATTTGACGCCATTTGCCGAGGGACAGCCCGTATAGCATGAATGTTGTTATCGGACTAGTGCATAGATTGTCAGATTCTTTCGATCAAAGCGTCAATGAGCTGTTCTTATGTAAATCGACCCCGTAGAATAC